>JADLZK010011713.1:0-417033 GCA_015847255.1 Hyparrhenia diplandra | reverse complement strand
GAGAATTTGATTATATCCACGACGCCCATGGCGTGGGAGCACGCATGCAAGAGATCCCAACGCACCAAACATTTTGAGGGGCATCAAGTACCTCGTGCTACTGGTGGACGACCTTAGCAGATGCATGTGGGCGGTCACAATTCCTTCCAATGATTGTGGCGACTACCATCAAGGAGATCCAAGCATGGGTGGAAGGAGAGTTTGGGCGCAAGTTGAGGGACACTACGCATCGATCATGGTGGTAAATTCACCTCCATGGAGTTCACCAAGTATCACATGACAAAAGAAGTCCTGTCAAGCTAACACACACTATGCCACATAGTCCACAACAGAAGAACATGGTGTAATGTTGGGACGACATGATGGTGGCTGTGACGGGAAGCATGCTCAAAACGAAAAGGTTGCCTAGGCGGTTTTGGGGCAAGACTCAAAATGGGAACGAGTTAGGTCGATCCACTAGGTCGTTGACACAACCCACGAGAGTGTGGCCATTGGGTCATTCAAATTGGCCTCAAAGTAAAGACAAACCTAGAGGGATGGTCTGTGCTGACCCATTGGGTAACACAGGTTAGCCCCCCGTCTTCATGGTCCCTTTGTGGCACCAATGATTCTTTAGGGTTTAGGGCCACTGGGGCGACACATTGATTATGCCTTGGCACTCCACGTACCCACCACCACCGTAAGACAATGAGTATTGCTTTATATGTGCTAAGTAGATGCTCACTGATGAAGAGTCTGGACGAGATGATTGCATTCGAGGCTTGGCATAGGAAGAAGCAAGCCATCCACCAGATAGTCGATCCGCTACATTGTCTATGTCTAGAACATGATGCCTCACCTCAAGAAGCTGGAGGATAGAGGAGTTACAGGATAATCTTCATTGGCTATGAGCACGGAACAAAGGCATATCGTGCCTAGTAGAATGAAGAGCTTCCGTGTGACAGGAGATGTGTTCAATGAACAAGCCTAGTGGGACTGATGTTGTCTCACGGTGGAGTATTCCATCATAAAATAGGAACCTTTGATCGTCGAGGATGTCTTGAGCCGCGGTGCATGTAGACGAGTTGACACCAAGGATCGACGTCATGTGGATTGCGTAGAGCGCAGAGAGTGGAGTTTGCCTCGTAACTAGGCGAAAATGGTGACCACATGGATGCTAACCAAGACAAAGATATGTCCCACTTTGATTTTAGAGGATCGTTAACATCCTCAAACCAACATCGCTAATTAGGTTCACACTATGAGCACTAATTGTAGTGTGCTACATTTGTTGAGTTCCTATGAACCTAGTTCATTTGCTAAAAAGGAACACGGACCAAGCTAGACGAAGGTGGTGGTGGAAGAGATGGAGTACATCGAGGACAACCGGACGTGGTCGCTGGCAGATCTCTCACCTAGATGTTGGGCGATTGGGTTGAAATGGGAATTCAAGGTGAAGAGGGATGAGCATAGGGCATAGCCAATCACAAGACAATTTGTGAGAGTGACAAGTGGGCCATGTGATATCATGATAGAAAATTGCATTGTGGGAGATGGTTTCTTGACACAATGTCCAAGACTATAGAAACATGATAGTTTCTAGCATTGTGAGTGTCCTAAAGGTGGATCTTTTAAGAGACCCGTGTTCATTAATGTATCCGAGCCCACATACATCCTATGTGAGCCTATCTCGGTCCAGTATCCAGTTTGTAGTACTCCCTCTGTCCATTTATCTCCTTCATCTAAGCCTTTGGCGCGATGACCAAGGAGCACTTAGTTTTACATTTAATCATCTTGGGCTGAGCGCATATGAGGGGTCACAAGTAAGTAACAGCCAATGAGCAACAAAAGGACAATAAATGCAGTCAAGTGGCAGCCAATGAGCACCAAAGGAGGAATAAATATAAACAAGTCCCAAGCTAATATGAAGGAGATTTTGGAAAAAAACATTTTTGCTTAGATGAAGGAGATAAATGGACGGAGGGAGTATATTAGAAGAGAAACACCGTGTCTCTATCTCTATGGATGAAAACAGTCGGACACGGTATTACAATCTAGAAAACGAAAGCAGTCAATTCAGGATATTTCTACATTTTCGCAATTAAAGAGTACAAAATAAGGTTGAGAAGCCAATCGGAAGTGACATATGTTTAACGAAATTCAGAAACATTATCAAAATATAAAAATGGCATCATAATATATAAAATGAAAGCGCCGGTTCAGAATATTTTCGCTCGTTTTCATTCTTAATCTCCTCCCCACCCCTCAGACTCAACTACTTCTACCTCTCTTGGTCTCTTTGCTACCTCTCGCCGACCCCTCGCTCATGTCTTCTAACGATGATGATAGGGGCTCCAAGCCTCGAGCGAGGGCGTGCCTCATCCAACGGTAGATCTCTGTGGCAGAGGGCCACTCACACCCCAAAGAACAAAGGGTTGCACGTGCCCCTGAAGAGGGGACGTTCTTGCCCTGGCGGCAGTGGAGGCTGCTCGCGCCTCGATGGCGGAGGGCCACATGCACCTAATGGTGGTTGTAGTGGCTCTTTCATGGTCACCGAGGCTCATAGTGGTATCCCGTAGTGGAAGCTCGAACTACGGTGGCTAGACTCATGATGGATGTAGGGGCTTGGGTCCGAGCGAGCAAGGACGGTGCCCGGATCCGCGGCGGCAAATGCGTCAATGCGGTAAGTAGCCTCGTGGATGGGCTCGGCGGGCTTCTCCATGAGTTTTTCTTTTCTTTTTCTTTCTAATCTATTTTCGTAGGATAGCACTTGACCACCTCCAAAACATTGATTTAGAGCAACTCCAATGGGCCCCTAAATAGGGCCCCCTACCTGGGGGACCGGAAAGCAAAACTCAGCTCCAAAGTGGAGCCCGTACTTTGGTTTCCATTTTAGGCAGGTACACAAATCCATCCATCTAGACCCCAACCCCAGGGGCTCTCCCACCCAGCCTCCAAACATACTATTTACGGGGTCTCGCACTCCACCACTCCACCTATCTCCTGCGCGCTCCTCGCCGTGGATCGCCTCCCTCCACGCGAGATCTCGCCGCCGCCCGCCGAGATGCCCACCGCCTCATGCTCCTCCTCCAAGCCGTCGCATGCTGGCCCCTTGCATATGCCTCAGGGGCAGCGACAATTGACGCCGCTCCCACCGCCTGAGAGCCGGCTAGGGGGCGGGCGAGGCCTTCCGGCATGGGCGCAGCCACCAAGAACACCCCTGCACCACCCCATGGGCCGCGACGGCAGCCCAACAAAGAGCATCGACACCCAAGCTCCGCCGCCTTGCCCTCACCCGCACTCTCCCAATCCGACTCCCGGCCCCCACGGCGCCACGTCGCCACTCAACTCGCTGGTCGCGACGAGTCTCTTCGTGATCCTGGACCGGCGCGGCAGCATGCATACTCTTAGTGCAGGAGCCGCACGCCCCGGGCGCGAATACTCGCCCGGCCCGACTTGCCATGACGGTCGCCGTCCCTGGTTCGTCGTCAAGGTGCCAAGGTGAGCATGCTTGGTGGCTTCATTACAGGCATGCTATGGCGAGCGAGGTCACGTGGGCGAGCAAGGAGCGACCAGGCCCAACGTCTGCCGCGCCGGCAGCCGGCGCGACGACATCGAGAGGAACGAAGAGATTGGAGAGAGGAACAGAGAGATTGGAGAGAGAGGATGACAAGCGGGTCCGTTTTGTCATTGTGTATATGAATGGTTTTGGGGGCATACACTAGAGTTGAGTAAAAAAACAGAGACAATAAAATTAGGGAGCACCTAAATGAAAAGTAAGGGCTTTGTTTTGAGGGCTACCACTGGGGTTGCTGTTGACGGTCACCAACGACACATTTTTAACGTCAACATCCTACCATAAAGGGGGTGAAACTATACATTATCATACTCATATACATTTATAACTCACATATTTTCACTTGTAGTGTCCAATTTATTATTGTGCAGATTTATATAAGAAACAAGTGGAAAATGTACCAAAAGGCGCCTCCCCGAAAGCGTATTCCCCGAAGAACATCAAGCCCAAGGGAGAAATGGACCAAAACGCGAATCGGGCCGAGCCAATGCCGCCCTACAACTTTTCGGCCCAACAACGCCACCCTCGCCGGCCGAAAGCCGGGCCGCCACAAATAGGGCGCTGCCAGCACCACTGGTGCGGCCGCACTCTACCGAGGCGGTTCGGGCCCAGCCTTCGGGAGACGGTTTGTTACCTTCCATAACGGGCACTACCGACGTTGGATGGTCGGTTTGGCAGATTTGGAAGGTGTTCCTAGGTCGGTTTTGCTCCTTCCATGTGGGGATGGCCATCTTCCAAAGAGCCCCCTCTCCTCTACCTATAAAAGGAGGCTCTCTCCCCCTCATTCAACACACACCAATTCCATACAACACAAGGAGGAGCCACAATGTAATAGAGAGGAGAGAGTTCCATTCTTGTTCTTCTTCCCCCTCTTAGTTCTAATGGAGAGTGAGAGAGGAAAGGCTAGAAGGAAGTTTGGTTCCTTCTACCCCGAGTTGTCGGTCCCCCCCCGGTGTGCCCCGTTCCTAGGAAGTCGGAGTGCGAGTTGTTTGGTACCGCCGCTTATACCTCTACAAGCTACTTACACTTTGGTGAGAAAGCTTGTGATTATCTTTCGGCTTATTGTTCTTCAAGTATATTATCTTAGCTATATAGACTTGCGGGATCGATAGTCGTACCTTTGGGTCGTAACTCTTGGAGAAGGAACTCTTTGACCGGGGAACCTTGATCAACCCAAGAGTTGTGGATGGTAGTGCAAATGTGGTGTTTGGGCTAGCGTTCACCTATCTTTTTGTGGTGCATCCCACGGTTGAGGGGGTAGGCGGCTTGGTCGTGACAAGCCTTGTCCGTCCCCTCGAAATCCCCCACGCCGGGGTGTGGCGCTAGTGCTAATTGCCGGACTCTGCCCGCTTGGGCGCGTGTGCCGGTGCTCAAGCAAGGAGATAACAAGCCCTAGAAATCCCTGCCTCTGAAACCTAAGCCCATAAAGATACCTCACTATCCATAGTTACCCTAGGGTGGCCCCGCTCAAAGATTAGAGCGTAACCGTTCCCTGTGGAAAATACGATACCCCTAAATATTTCCGGTGAAAGCTACAACGACAATTCCGCGCGCTATGATTTATCTGTGTGCGTTAAGAAACGTCAACAGTTGCTTTTAGGGAGGCATTTGCAATTAATGTGAGATCGGAGCTTAGCGTCCGTGGCATATCCGTTTGACATGATGATTCTAGATGATGGAATTTATGACTTTTTAAAGTTTTTTTATCTCCCATAAATGGAGCTGGAGTAGTTTGGCTTATTTTTGTAATGAGAGGATGTAACTTGCTTTAATATCAATGAAATTTTCTTTGCCGAAAAAGCTCGCCATCTACATTAGGCGAGACGGTGATGCACACAGTGGTGGTCAGTGGGCACGTGGATGATCTGGTGATCACCGGCACCGCCAGCTGTGTGATGATATCAGGCTACGTGTTCAAGATGAGCAATCTCGATCTGCTTGACTACTACCTCGGCATTGAAGTAGGGCACGAGGAGTCTACATTGGCTGGCTCCTTGAGAGAAGCGACATGGCTTGGTGCAATCCCGGCCAGTCAGGTTTCCTTACATGAGTTTTTTTTAGAATTACAGTAGCATCGTTGAGAGCATCATGCATGGGGGCAGACGAGGATGAGAAGGACGTACTCCCTCCGGCCCTAAAATAAATGTCATTCTCGCTTTCCGAGAAGTCAATATTTTCAAATCAGCGGCAGTTATATATTAAAAATATATAAATATGTATGCTGAAAAGATTTTTAAGTCTAGTTTTTTTTTATCAAATTTATTTGGAGATATAAATGTTGCACGTATTTTCTATAAATCTAGTGAAAGTTGAAAAGTTTGACCGACACGCTTCTCATAACGTCATGTCAAAAGAGGACGAGCATGTCCCTCCATTTCTGAACGAGATTGTCCCTACATAGGATGTGTTTAGTTCCCAATGGAATGTAAAATAGAAAATGCCAAGTACTTTGGAATGATAAAATACAAAATGCCAAATTTTTGTGTTTAGTTCCATCTAAAATACCAAATTTTTCATGATGAGGGTGAGAAGCTTTTTGGGCTTAATGGGAAATAACCTCCTTTTTACCAAAAATTGCATAGTGTGTTTAGTTCCATTTATCCAAAATGATGGACCAAAACCCAATTTTGTTTTTGGGATGAAAGGGGGAACTAAACACTCATTGTTGATAGAAAGTGGCATTCCAGTCTATATAATTGTACTGAGTTCGATAGAAACAAATAAACATAAGTGCAGACGGATAGAAATTATAAAACATAATAAACTAATAACAGTAGACTCTAAGCAAATAGTCCAATTTGAATTATATATGTCTAGAGCACAAGTACTAGTGACAGAAACAAGAGTACACGCACTCTGAATTTACAGACCCCGAGATGCACAACTGCGCCCACTAGTTTCGACTTGTGTTGATAAAGAGAAACACTGAGTTAAATTTGAATATAGCATAATGTTCAGGACACATGATTCGGTTCCCAAAAACAAAAAGACAAATGATTCAAAGCAAATGCATTATGTCCGAACTGAATTCACATGGATCACAAATGAAATTGCAAGAAATAAATATTCATCATATAACATAACCATTTTAATAGTATATCTATAACATGGACAAAAGCAGTTCATAATATAATCCCTTCACTATCACTTCACTTTGTGCCTTCATCTCGTACTCCTTTTTTTGAGGAAAATGTTTCCTTTTCTATATATAAGAAACAAATAAGGCGATACAGAAGGCACACACTCCCCAGGAATTTTTCTTACACCTTGTCGCCTCATGTAGTTAGTTCACATATGCACACATTCGTACATATGTACGAAGAAGCATATACTCACGCGTGCACATGCACAACAATAAACTAATTCACACACGCTTGCAGTTTACATGTAGCTGTTTGTCTGCGCATGTGTCCTTATATACGGTTCCATCAACTCTTCGTCAGCGATGTCTTTGTGGCGCTTTAATACCCTTGGAAGAGAGGGGGAGGTGGAGATGCGTACTTGTTGGCCATGATAGGTGGAAGGATGATGTCACTGAATGAAGGTGGAGGTAGGGCTTCAGCTGGTGGTGCCTCTTCTTTCTTCGGTGGGGCCTCCTCTTTCTTTGGTGGAGCCTCTTCTTTCTTCGGTGGGGCCTCCTCTTTCTTTGGTGGAGCCTCTTCTTTCTTTGGTGGGGCCTCTTCTTTCTTTGGAGCCGGTGGTGGTAGCGACGGTGGCTTCACCGGTGCCGGTGGCGGAGAGCTAACTGGTGCTGGTGGAGGAGAGCTAACCGTGCCGGTGGAGGTGGAGACTTTACCGGGGTGGTGGAGAGCTAACCGGTGCCGTGGGAGGAGGAGATTTTACTGGGGGGTGGTGGAGAGCTAACCGGTGCCGTGGAGGAGGAGATTTTACCGGAGGTGGCGGCGAAGCTCACCGGTGCCGGGAGGGGGTGGTGACTTCACCGGAGGTGGCGGTGAGCTGACCGGGTGCCGGTGGTGGTGGTGACTTCACCGGAGGTGGTGGTGAGCTGACCGGTGCCGGTGGTGGTGGAGACTTCACGGGGGAGGAGGTGAGCTCACGGGGCGGGTGGAGGCGCGACTTGGCCGGAGGTGGTGGTGAGCTAACCGGGTGCCGTGGTGGAGAAGACTTTACCACCGGAGGTGGTTTGCTCACCGGAGCGGTGGAGGTGACAACTTAGGCGCCGGGCGGTGGAGAAGACTTCACTTCGAGGTGGCGAAGCTCACGGGAGCAGGTGGAGGTAATGACTTCGGCCGGTGGTGAAGACTTCACCACCGGAGGTGGTGAGCTCACAACAACGGGTGGCGGTGACAACTTAGGTGTCGCCGGTGGTGAAGATTTCACCGAGTAGGTGGCGTTGGTTTCTTCCGCTCTTTTCCGGCTCTTCTTCCTCATTTTCGTGGTGAGCTCACGTGTGTAGGTGGGCCCCGATGACTTAGGTGGCGAGCTAACCGGTGCTGCCGGGTGGAGAAGACTTAACGACCGGAGGTGGTGAGCCGACCGGTGCCGGAGGTGGAGAAGACTTAACGACCGGAGGTGGTGAGCTCACCGAGCTGGTGGAGGTGATGACTTAGGTGGCGGTGGTGAGCTCACCGGGTGCCGGAGGTGGAGAAGACTTCACCGGAGGGTGAGCTTACGTGAGCTGGTGGAGGTGATGACTTAGGTGTAGGCGGTGGTTTGCTCACCTCACCGGTCTTTGGAGGTGGAGAGGACTTCACCGGGAGGTGGTGAACTTACATGAGCTGGTGGAGGTGATGACTTAGGTGTAGGCGTGTGGTTTGCTCATCGTCTGCCGGAGGTGGTGAAGACTTCACCGAGGTGGTGAGCTTACGTGAGCTGGTGGAGGTGATGACTTAGGGTGCAAAAGGTGGTGAGCTCACCGGTCTTTGGAGGTGGAGAAGACTTCACCGGAGGTGGTGAGCTAACCGGGTTCTTTCGGGTGGAGAAGACTTTGCCGGAGGAGGTAGTGTCTCGACCGAGATGGTGGTGGTTTTGGCTTCTCGGGAGTTGAAGGTGGCTTAGATGGAGTTGATGGAGGAGTAGACTTCTCTCGAGTGGGTGGAGGTAGAGACTTTGTGGAGGCGGCGATGATTTCACCGGCGTAGGTGGCGTTGGGTGTTCCTCCTCGAGGTGGGGTTGATTTCACCGAGCCGGTGGTGGGGTTGATTTCACCGGAGCCGGTGGTGGTGGGGACTTCACCGGGAGGAGGAGGTGATTTCACCGGCGCCGCGGTGGTGGAGATTTCACCGGTGGAGGTGGAGACTTCACCGTGCCGGTGGAGGAGGTGATTTCACCGGCGGCGGAGGTGATGCCACCGGGCGCTGGTGGGGAGGTGATTTCACCGGGGGGGGGAGGTGATTTCACCGTGCCGGGCGGAGGAGGCGATTTTACGGAGGTGGTGGAGAGCTCACGGGTGCCGGTGGTGGGGGGAGACTTTACGGTGGTGGTGGTGAAGCAACAGGAGCCGGTGGAGATGGAGTCTTCGCAGGTGGCGGTGGTGATGCCAATCGTGCCGGGCGGAGGCGGCGACATCGGTGCCGAGGGTGCACCGAGGCGGTGGCACCTTGGGCTTCGGGGACCGACGTTGGAGGCGGTGGAGCAACTTTCACCGGCGGTGACTTCGCTGCACAGGTGGTGTTGGCACATACTGCCCCGCCGCCGGTGAGGGCGCTGGTGTGCAGGTGTCGGAACCTCCGCCCCGAAAGTTCGCGATACCCGGCGGTTCCGGAGGGAAGGTGTCGAACCTCCGCTCGAAAGTCCGGCGATGCCTCGGTGGTTCTGGAAGGGGCGGGTGCTGACTTGCTGGTACTGACGGTGGCTTCACCGACCGACGGTGGCTTCACCGGCACCGATGGCGGTTTCCGCCGCACCGACGGCGGCTTCTCCGGCACCGACGGGCGTTTGGCGGTCCTCCGGCGTAGGGTAAATCCAGCGCGCTGCGCGTTTGCTGCAGTCCACAGGGCGCGCGAAAGACCGGGCGCACTGCAGCGCCGTCTTCGCGGGCGCAGCGCCGAGGGCAGTTGTCCCTGTCGTCCAAGTTGACGAAGCGCCTTGTCGGACGGCATGCACCGCGGCGGCCTCCGGAGTTGAAGAAGTTGAAGGCGAAGCTGAAGTTGACGAGCCCGGGGCTCGCGCAGATGGACTCGCGCGCGATGCCCGTGAAGACGTTCCTCGACACGTCGAGCTGCTCCAGCTTCTTGTTGTTGGAGAGCTGCTCCGGGATGGTGCCGACGAGCATGTTCCCGCGCTGACGTCGATCACGGTGGTGTTCACCAGAAGCCCCATCTCCAGCGGCAGGCACCCGTCCGAGCTTGTTGTTGAGGAAGATGATCTCGTCCCAGCGTCTTCACCATCTTGCCGATGCTCTTGGGGATGCAGCCGATGAAGGCGTTGTTGGCGAAGACGATGACCGACGCCGTGGAGTTGCCAAGATTCTCCGGAATGTACCCGACGAAACGGTTGGTGTTGACGAAGATGGCGTCGAGGTCCTTGTCGAAGAGCGCCGGCGGCAGGTCGCCCTCGAAGTCGTTGTACCGAGATCAAGGTACTTGAGCGACACCATCTCGAGGCAGACGTAGGGGAACACGCCGACGAAGCGGTTGTTGCTGACGTCGAACTCGTGCAGCAGCGACAGCCTCGACATGGACTTGGGGATGATGCCACAGAACCGGTTGGTGTTGATATGGAAGAAGGCGAGGTCGGTGAGCAGGCCAAGCTCGGGAGGAAGGTAGCCGGCGATATCGGCGCCGTTTAGGTCGATGCCGGCGACGACCTGGATCTTGGGGTCGTCGAGTGCCTCCGTGCAGATGACGCCATTGTACTTGCACACGTCGCTGCCGACCCAGTTGGTGGTGAAGCCCTTGGGGGTCGGAGTAGAAGGCGCGTTTCCAGGCCTGGAGCGCGATGAAGGCGCGGCGGAGACGCGGGTTGGCGAAGGTGCCCGCGCCGGGCGCCGAGACGGTCGTCGAACTCGAAGTCCGCCGGGAGGTCGCCGCCCTCGCCGGCACCGGCCTCCTTCATGGCCAGCAGCTGGCGGTGCGCGATGTACGAGGCCTCCGCGCTCGTCACCGCCTGCACGCTGCACGCGGACAGGCACGCCGCCAGGAGCATCAGCGCCGCCATCAGGCGGCCGTCGGGCAGGAGCCGCAGAGGGAGGGTCCATGAGGCCGGGCGGAGAGCGGACGGACGAGCACAACACTGAGGTCGGTCGACAGCCCCCGTCGCCGTGGTGCTTTATGGAGGCCGGGCTGGGGAAAGGTAATAGCGAGCGGTTGCATGCGTGGGGGAGGAAGGTGGTGGCGGACGGTCGCTGCTGCCTCCGCGTTCGGCATTGGTGGCCTGCGCGTGCCCAGGGACGGACGGACGGACGAGGAAGACGACAGGGAGGTGGAGCTGGGTGTCGGCCAGCCCGCGTGCGGTGGAGCTGCCGCTCTGATCGGCCTCCTGTTTCAGGGTCTGCATGTGAGAGGTCCTGCTTCGTTCTCGTGCTGCCTGCAAGCCCAAAATATACATGGTACGTACGTGCCAGTGAAAGCTTGAGCTGCCTGCAAGCCCAAAATATACATGGTTCGGTGGCATGCATTGTTACTGGCTGTTTGTGCAAAATACGTACTAATGTTGGCACAAGTAAAAAAAAGATTGTGTGAAGTTATCTTAACTTATTCATTTTGGCTTATATTTTTGTAGTTGGGCAACATGATCATCATGTCCTTTTGTATCATCTCCCTAACTAGCTCATGAAGGCCATCAAGACTGGAACCACTGCACTACTAGTATACCTGTGACTTGTATATATATACGGCCTAGGAACAAGAATATATATGTAGATCAATCATGGTCATCTGAGCATCGCCACTATATATATGACATACATGCATACACAGAGCAAGCAAGTAGAGAGAGCACAAACACATGAAGTATACACAACACCACATCTGGATCGATGAACAATTGGGCATGAGAGTCATCAGGAACAACCTTTTCTCTTTCTGATGCATATTGTCAGTAATGCTTGTTGGCACATCATCAATCCTATGGCCTCATGTGCTCGCCTCCTACATTACACATACCTCCATAACATGTTAGGCCTCACATGGTTAGTGTGCAACCTCTATGAATGGCTGCTGCTCAAGGAGGACATGTTCAAGATGGTCTCTCTGGTCTGCTTAATTTCTCGGTGAAAGAAAAATTAAAGTATGTAAATGTACCATAATTGTAGATGAAGGAGAAATAGATTTTTTTTCCCTAAAATTGAGTTTTGTCATGGACGTGTGGATGCTTACTTCTGCCTCATGAAAGCCAGCCACTTATAGGACTATACTCTACCGCTGTGGACCAACGCATTGCGCACCAATACATATGCATAGACACCATATATATACTCAGAGATAGTGCCTTAGAGTAAGGCTTGGGATATAGAAAAAAACAACCACTAACATAAAGAGATGACATAGATATGACAGAGGCAGTTATATGAGCATATATTATATTGTGCTTTCTGGCAAATGTGCTGGTCACTGAAGACTGCTGAGCAATAATTGGGTTTGAGAGTCATATCAGGAATACACTTTGAGCTAGTGGTGTCTATTGTTCTCGGAGAGGCTGCCAAATTGGTTCCCTGCTGAACCATGATGGTGCTTTTGTTGGCTTTGGAAGCAGAAATGGTGTCGTTTTCAGCGACAGGATGTTGTTTTGCAGTGAATATCAAGCGTGGAGCTGCTTGAGTCCCTGATCTTTGTAAATGGGTCATATGTGCTTGAAAAATGTGAGCTGAATCCTAGCTACAGTTCTGCTTTGAATCATTAGGATTCAACTTTTCTCTTATTTTCTGAACTCCGAAGAAAACCATTACCCATTACCATTAATCTCATTATTGGCAGCAAGCCATCTCAGTATCATATTCATATCAAGAAGGCAGCATGTAGCCCCATAGTGTAGATTATTTGCTCCTATCTGATATATGCAAGCTTGTTCAATTTGAGGAGTGCATGTGCTGAGGTAAGAATGGGGGCATCCATGAGCTAACCGGAACAAAAGCAAAATAATCATTTCGAGCAAATATAACGTCATTCTCAAAGTTATTTGCCAAATAGACAAAAAAAAGGTACATCAGATAAACTTGATCAGAGGGAGCAACTTTTTTTTTTCTGGCCTTTTGCACTGACGTCGGTCGACACATGCATAGGTCTGTTAGAACCACCAAATTATCGGCAGCGGCATAGTCTAATATAAATATACCATATTGGCACAAAAGTATGCAAATGCAATGTGATTAAGCTATATGAAGAGATCATACGGATAAACAAACAGAGTCTAGCTTGCTTAATGTAGAATGACAATCGTTTGCATTTTGTGCAAAAACCTTATCAGTAGGGCCAAATATGACATTAGAAATATATGGACCCATTGCTAAATAATAAGAAAAACTAACTTTTCCTCATCTGAAAGGAAAAGCAAGAAGCTGTGCATGGGCTATATATAGAGGAAATACAAAAAAACTTCTGCCCGAATTGATTTCGGGACAGATCTCATCACATAAAGCCACTGATAATTATAACCACCGCTCTGTACTTGTGACGGTATGGCTCATAGAGATGAATATGTACATCGATCATCAAAGCATTGCCCCAGCCCACCCCACACACAAGCTATATATTCCAACATTGTGTGTGCCTTGGAGTAGCGCTTATATATTGGGTATCCCAAAATAACTAACCAAACAAAAAATCCTGAAACAAAGAGATGACATATAACAGAGGCATTTCTATGAGCCTGTATGGGAGTCATGTAGAGCTTTGTGTCCAAGTCCCACGTTCTTGCTCGTTGTTCCACAATCATAGACTATGCAAGGATACAACATCTAAGGATGGACGAGCAATTGGGTATGGGAGTCATCAGGAATAAAATTTTATCGACATGATGTGCTTTGTCTCCATGAGTACAGCCTCTGTCAATCGCTTTATTTATACCAGTTGAAGAATCAAGGAAATAGACGACTCACGCATCTTTCCCTCGTTGTACAACTCTGTTTCCTCTGGTTAAGATATTTTCATTTCTTTTTTGTACAGCTATGTCCTGGTCAATAGACTCTCCGTCCTTGCTTCAATGACATTGACTTCGTTTATGACAACGACTTGATGCAAGCTGGGGCTGGTGGTGACTGTTGAGTGTTTAGTTCTGGGTCACCATTGTCTCTACTATATATAGACACAACCCTCTCGCTTAAGGTCTTGTATTTAATTAGCATGAATCGCAATTGTTTTTATTTTGTGCAAAAACCTTACCACTACATTTAGTTTTGTTTTGCGCCAAATTGAATTTTGGCATGGGCAAGGATCCTGTCACTCAAATGGACCACCAACATATTTAATCGCACTCATCGAGCGCCTGGAGTCTTTTTCCATCGGAGCTAGAGTGGCCATCCTGTCACCATTCTTTCTAGGTTTTGGTACTGGGGTCAAGCAGCATGTACGGCCTCTCGATCAGGAGGTACTGGAAACCATTGGATCAGGAGGGCATTTCCATCTCATTAATACAGATCGACTCATATCATTATAGTAGAAACTGTTGACAGAACCAGTGGTAGTGCCCAATGTGACATTAAAGTTAGACCCTAGGGATAAATGAGGAAGAAAAAATAACTCAGTTTTCCGATGATCAAGAAAAATGCATGTAGCTGTACATGGCTTATATCGATGAATAAAGAAAACTGTTGCCCAAATTGATTTTGGGCATGTTCATGAAACTTTTCATCTCATTATGAAAGCCATTGATAATTATAACCACTGACCTGTACCTGTGACGGTTTGGCTCATCAAAATCAATGTCGATCATCAAAGCATGCCCCCACAGTGCCCACCTCACAACATATATACTCAGACATTGTGGATCGGAGCGCTTTGGCTATCCCAAAATACACAAACAAAAAAGAAGGAAACCTGACATAAACAGATGACCATATAACAAATCCATTTCTATGAGCATATTGTGCTTTGTGTCCAACATTGCTGCTCCTTGTTCCACAATCAGTGAGTATGCAAGGACAAAGCATCCAACTATCCAAGGATGATGAGCAATTGGGTATGTGAGTCATCAGGAATAAAATTATGTCATCTTGGTGTTATTCAGCTCCATAAGTAGTCTATTAGTGAACTTCTTGGGCGATTTCTGGAGTTTGAAACATTAAGCAGTCATGCCCTGCATGTCACAATCAACAAATGAACGCATGCACAGTACTCAAACCTGGGTTGCAAATGTCCCACAAAAACTGAGTTGCAAAACTATATATGTCCTCTAGATAATAGATAGTTTCAGTTGTTTTGTTATTGTAATATTTCTATTTGATGATTGAGTAAAAGTAGTTATGTGCAGAAAGATCAATGTTATTCAGCACTTATTATTCTGAGGCCACTTGAGAATTTATAAGTTCCACCGTGTAACACCTTATGATATCTAACCCCAACTTCTTAAAATTTTCTAGAAGATCAAAATAAGACAGATGTTTGATCTTGAGTAGATCTCATGATGAGAGTCCCAGAGCTCTGTTTAATGTTGAAACGTATTTTTTGGCTTTGAGATATATTGATAATTAAAATTAGTATATACTGAAGGAATGCGTAGCTGTGTGTACATTGTTTTTCATAGCTGGCTAACTGGCTTGGAATATTAAACAATTATTGAATTCTACTGGAAAGGAAGAATCAGATGGAAGGCAGATACATAACTATCAAGCATTAAAATTATAGGTTCAAGAAGTTGGTATTAAACCTTTTAACACTCCCCTTATTATGCCTAAGAAATGATAAACATAGTTCTTGGTACGGATGGAGTTGTAGTTAATGATTTGTGGAACTGTGTGAAGGGAAATTAGATGTGCTGATTCAATCACAGAAAACTCTATGTAATGCCATTCCAGTACGACTACTGCATCACTGTGTAAATTAAATTTCAACTTCAATGCATTTTGAGCCGAATATGAATATGGAAATAGTAAGCATGTCCTTTTCCATGCCATTATCAATGATGACATTAAAACTTTAGAACCACCATTATGTACCAGGGACAACTAGACGCGTGGAGATAAATATATGGATCAAGCATGGTCATTACACTGCATATATACTGGACCCATGCATTGCACCTTAAAATTGTAGTGCCTCTCCTTTTGGATATCTCACCTCAAACAATAAATATGACATATAAGAGAGAGGCAGTTTTGTGTTCCTCCTCGTTAGTATGAAAAATAGGAGACCACACAAGGATTCAGTATGCATATTACATACAGAGTGGTGAGAAATTGGGCATGAGAGTTATTAGGAACAAATTGCTCTGTGAGATGTGGGTTCTAGCTCTCTAGGTAACTTCTGTCACTAGGCGCCAAGCTCACCATGACACGGCAGTTTTCTATGTTCCATCTCCCACTACAAGCTCAGTGCGGCGTGTTTGCCTCGTTCTCAATTCTGCTTCAGTTGTCTCCTCTATGCTTTGTTCGGAGCTGTTGCGCCCATGCTTCGTGTTGAGGCAACTTCGCTCAACGCCACGTTGAAGCTTCGTCATGGCACTTGCCGTCTACCCAGGGCCGGTCCTATGGCTGATGGCTGGCGTCTGCTAGATGTGGATGACAACCGGAGAGGAGCGAGAGCCAGAACGAGCTAGTTCGGTGGAGGTGACGACATTGGTCAACACCACGTGGGGCCAGTGTTATATATAGGGACTGGGCTTGTATGCGTTGTATGCGTCCTGCACCTAACCTTTGCATATCGCTGCGTGTGATTTGGCGTGTATTGTTTATGTATATATGACCAGATATGTTCGCATGTATACTTATGAAAACTTTCCGGGAAATCCCATATTTGGCCTTAATGATAGTACTAATTAAAATGGCTAATTTTGGAATGAGAAATGTGTCTTGCCCCACATATTTTATACTAGCCTCACCACGTTTGGTACTTTCACTAGTACAAGATTTATTTTGCGTGACACTACCTAAGATTATTCCGTGGTGGGCAAACCTTTTGTTTGCCATGGTTAATGGCTAGCCGGCCTAGCCAGCCGGTTGCCCAACTGTCCACCATGGTTAATCGATTTACCGTGACAGGCAAAATTATACGTCCACCACCAAAAATGGCTTAGGCCCAGTAGAAACAACCTAGCCCAACGAGGCCCAATTTCTGACTTCAACTGTATAAGCCGGACTTGGGTTTGCCTCCACATTCCATCCACTCTCAGCCGCCTAAACCTCCCACCGCTACGGGCGCCCATCCCCTCCTATAGCGACATCGCACTCAACTGTGGCGCCCTCTCTCTCTTTCACTCCAGTCTCTCTCTACCTCTCACTCCGCCAGCCATCCCTCCCTCTCCACTCCGGCCATCTCTCCCTCCCTCTTCACTTTGGTCGCATGGTACAGCAAAAGGGCCATGCAGCGCGGGCGCCGGCGCCGCTGGTCGACCCATTCCATGGTGAGTGCGGGGCAGTGGCGCCACCAAAGCCCGAGGACGCGGCGGGCCTATGCCCCACCATGACGAGGTGGAGCGGCGCAAGAAGAACGGACTTCGCAGCCCTCTTGAACTGCCTCGGATCACCCCATACCCGGCCGTTCGGACATAGGATTTTCATTGTGCCAGGGGGGGCTGTCCGCAACAGCCGCCGCCGATCCTCGCAACTTGAGAGGTGCCCCGCTTTTGTTTCTTGAGGTTTTCAATCATGCTCCCCACTACTATCTCCAACTCCACCAAGCCGGGCTCCCACGAGTTCACCGTGCTTGCGGGGACAATGGCACCGCCCCTCCAATGGGGATATTGAGGTCCGTGAGTCTGCACCACCCTAGAGGCCTAGACGATGGCTTTGATTTCCTCTTCCTAGGACCCCGGCACTGGTCTTCCTCCATGGCCTCGAAGACAAGTTGTTTGTTTGCAACAAGCACAAGCGCTGCGCCTCTTGCACTTCTTCCCCTCACTAGCTGTTTTAGAGGAGATTGTATCCCCGGTTCTTCCGAATCCCCCACACGGCTCCCGGATTGACGCAAAACATCAGCGGACACTGAGCTCTTGTTACCGTGACCGAACCGGCCTCGATTAGAGTGTCAAAAGCCCGACGCAGGAGCCACTCCCGTAAGAATCAAGCGGCCGCTGCCACGAACGATCGCATACATCATTTTTTCTCTTCAAGAGCCCGCAAATTAACATCGTACGGCAGTTTACCATCTTCTCCACGAGCAAATGGAGTAAGACGCTCCATGTCCGTATGCCCCATCAAATCACAATGAAAACAAACATAGAGCAAAGCCATATTGAGCCTAAAACCAACGGGGGTCTTCATTTTCGTTCACATGGAGGGGGATGCCTCTCCACACCGGGTTTGTCAATCTGAATAGCCACCCTTGCCCGTGAGAAAAGCACCACTTGTTTTCGCGATCAGCATCAACATCCATCTTCACAACGCTTCCGATCAGGTCCATTGCCCTAGCGCCCGTGATTGGTTCATCCAAAGACAACGGGAGGTTAAGGATGCGAGCCCAAAGCTCCACATGTTCAAACTTTATCTCCGCCGGGCTAAGCTTCTCATCATATTCTTGTAAGAACACTGAATACCTTCCAACCATCCGTGGCGAACCGCCGTAATCCGCTCCGTGTAACGGTCACAAACAAACTCTCGCCACGAAAAGGTTGTCTCCCCTTCTCACCGTTGGCCGGATCTTGAGACCAACCGGTTACCCCAGCTGGTTTCATAGCGCACCGCACATTACTCACATGAATCAGCACCGGTGAAAGCACCTTCCCCACCAAAGCCCGCTTAGCTAGGACCATGGCTTCAAGATCCTCATCGTTGTTGTACTCCAAAACGAGATCTCCCTCTTCCTCCATCAGCCTAAGCCTTTGGAGAAGATCCGATACATTAGGGTTTGGGGTGTCGTTCCCCTCTCCCAACTTTCCATTTGAGAATGGCGGGACAAAGATGACGGCCTGAGTTTGGATGGCAGCCATGAAACAAACCCGACCTAGGGATCCTAAGTGGCAAAACCCTAGAGGTAGAAGTTGGACGGCAGCATCCGGATGGCTAACCGACGTTATGCGTTGGCCGGCGCCACTCTGCGATGGTGACGGGCGGGGCGTGGACACCATGGCCGTGGCCGGCAAAGGGTAGCAGAAAGCGGGGTCGCCGGCGGCGACAAGCTAGATCGAGGTCGGGGCTGAATCACCAACGAGATCGCCACTCGAGTCATAGAGGCAGTTTGCATGGTGACGATTCAATCATAGTTGCATCTTGGATGCTTGAACAGAATAAGTCCTTGACTAGAGATTCAGCAAAAGGCCCGTGGCAAGAGATGACAGGTCCTTGACTATAACTCAATGCCTGAATTTCTAACTATTGTTTATTAGGGAACTTGAGATGTCGCATCGACTCCTTTCTTTCTTTATTTTGATTTAATTGCTTGCTTCTTTTCTCGATGAAGGGGTGAGGCATTGAGTTCGAGGTGCGTAAGACGTATTTCCATTTGGACAAGCATCATTTCTTTGGTATTGGCACCTGCATGGTAGTTTCTATTTAATTTTTAGGTGTTTTCCTTGAGATCTTACATGAATAAACTGCTAGCTCGTACTAGATTTGTAAAGAAATAGTGTGTATGTTTCCTAGGCCAATTAGTCTTGTATTTACAGTCTCATAAGACTATTTTTTTACACTGTTTTTGTAATTGTAAATTTATGTGTAATAGTGGTGTAAATTTTTGATTTGCCCAATTTGTAATTTTTTGTGCAATCTGTTTTTCTGCTTAGTATGAAATTTGAATATCTCTAAATTTTCCTTTCATTGAAAAGATTTGGCATTTGCCAAATTTGTTTATTTTTGCAATATGTATTTATGCTTGCAATCTGCTATTTATGTGTGTAATATGATATTTTAATTTTCATCCATTGAAATCGGGTGATTTTTGGGGTACTGTCACCTGGGTGACAGATGCCACCAAATCACCCGGGTTGTAGGTAGACAGACCCTATCTTAAACTCAAATTTTGGTTGCAGTTTTCATCGTAACAAATACATGGATGATTCCTTGTAAATTGGTAATGTCCTGTAAAAAAAATGGATTGAGATGGAGGTCACTATCTCATTAAGAACCAACTGGAAGGTGCCCCCGCACTTCTCTGGTTGTGTGCTTAATTAATTGGGAGTGAACTTGGCTCCGTTGGTAGTTAATTTGTATGGGTTGTCCTTCCTTGTCATCAGTTGTGACATTTGGGGTGGCAGAACGGTTGAATCTTCATGTTGCCATGTATTCCAATTTGAAATGCATGAGCAGCAGCAGTGATGATCGATATATTTCTTATCCGTTCTGTGCAATGTGTTCAGCTTCATAATTTTTTGAATTAGGTCGAACTAGAAAGTTCTTTTCGCTTCCCCTTGCTTCCTATAATGTAGCTATGTTTAGGATTCTAATTTTTGCTCAGAATATAGCTATGTTAGAGTTTGCAAGTCTGATTTTAAAGGTGAACAGATGAAAATTAGTCCTCTATTTATCCTCCTAAAAAACCACACACACCTGTTCTCCCCCTGACAGTAAAATATCAATTGAGGTGTCAAATGTTCCTGGTGGTGAATAAATGATGGCATATGCATTTCAGTTTTTTCAGCGTCGAGTCAGACAAAGCAGATACATAGTGCATGCATTCAAATATAGTTTCGATGATGGTCATATTATACCTTTTACCTCTCTCATTAATACGCCTGACAAATGCTAAATGTATTTTTCAGAAGGGATGGAATAGTACTGATTTATGGTACTACATCAAGCTTGGGGAAACAAGAGATGATGCGATGCCATTGAAAATTCCCTGTAACGTCATTCCTGTATGAGTGTATCACTGTGTAAATTAAATTTTAACCTCAATGCATTTTGATCTGAGATGAATTTGGAAATAATAAGCATGTACTTTTCCACATAAATGTCATTGAAAATTAGAACCACCATTCTGTACTTGTGACAACTTGACTCATTGGCAGAAATGTACTGATCAAGCATGGTCATTACACTGCATACATGTATCCGGGCATTGCAACACAAAGAATTAATTGTAGTGCCTCAAAGAATAGGGAGACACATATATAAATATGGTTGGTTATATATTCTCATTAGAAACGTTCTTGTGTTCCTGGTTACTATGAAATAGGAGACCATGCAAGGATTCAATGTGCATTATAGAGTGAATGAGCAATTGGGCATGAGGGTTATTGGGAACAAACTTCTCTTAGAAAAAGAGGTTCTAGCTATGCTGGTAACCTTTTTCTGTACGGTCCGTGCCAGAGCAGCATCCCAATGAACTTGTCAATGTTCTGTCTCCCACTACAAGCTCAGTGCTGGATCCCGCTGGATCCCAGTATGGTTGCTTCCACTGCTTCCAAGCTTTTCTCAGAGCTGTTCTGCTTTTGCTGTGTGTTGAGGAAACTCCATTGATGCTTCTTTGAGGCTTCATCAGGCTACCGCTAGGTTTGTGGCCTTGGTAGAGTAAAGATAACGATGGCACAGGAGACTCAGGAGAGCCCAGAGCACATTCGCTGGAGGTCACTGCTCTTGTCAACTGCGATTTGCGAGTGATGTTTTCATGTGATTGATATGTTAGCATACAGGTGAACTCTTAAATTGGCTTGCTTTGAAAAAAAAAACTGGTATATGTGTATATACATCTATATGCTTGATTTACTAAGCAGAATGTGTTGAATCATCAGTTCTATACACTACAGGAAGCTGGTTCTTCGCCGAGCACATCGCACGCATGGCAAAGACCAGAATGCTGTCGGCGAAGATGTGGGCCGTCGACAAATCTGTGACACGTGGCGTTCCATCCGTTGTCGGCCCTATGCTTTTAGGGGAAAAATATTCGCCGAGAGCCACTGTCTTGGCCTCTCGGCAAAGGTCTGGGACACGTAGCGTTCTATATGTTCTTAGACATATGCTTAAAAAATATTCGCCGAGAGCCACTGTCTTGGCCTCTCAACAAAGGGTTAGGCTTTGTCGATGGGCTAACGGCAGCCGTCGTCGAAGATAGCGGGATGGACGGCGTCACTCTGGGTCGAACTATGCCGATGGGCGAATGTCTGGCTCTCGGCAAAGGATATCTTTGCCGAGAAGCTGACTCTCGGCAAAGTTGCGCTTTGCCTAGGGTTTACGGCAAAGGAGGTTGCACCGAGGGGCCGCCGTCGCCGAGGATTGTCGTCGGCAAAGAAAATCTTTGCCGAGAACTCTTACTCCGGGATCTCAGCAAAACACTGTACTCTCCGCGAACATGAAGTTTCCTGTAGTGATACATCTGTGTGATTGTGACAGCATTGGTCAGTTTGTATATTTCCCGTTGATCAATTCAAATTCCCGAACTCTAAATTTCTGGAAGAATGCATAGACACTATTTCTTTCACACTTTCGTTCGAAGTTCAAAGTCCATCACAGTCAAATGCACTACTTGATAGAAGCATAGCTACATACAACGTACATGAGATTCTTGCAGCACCATTAGTGTTTACTTTGTTTGTAGGTGAAAGAAGATGTAAAATTGCATGGTCAACCCAAGGAAAAATGCATCAGAAATTTGTGCAAGAATAGTACAAATGTCCCCTTAATAAAAAAATAAAATAATCTAGATGACGAGGAGATGAAGAAAACATAACTCACTTGTGCAGGTCTGCTAGCAGAGCACGCAATTCATCTCACTGCTCTGCACTTGTACCATGATGGAATGACTAATGGAGAATCAATTGTTTCCAACATTTTTTTTTGAAAAGTAAAAGACAGGAGCTCTGCCACTCAATTAAGAAGAAAAAAGAGATTTATGTACAAATGTCTCCCACGGAGGCAATTCTTCCCAACAGTCACCGTGCTATATATTGAGACATTGGACCTTAGAGTAGTGCTTGCTTATGGCATTCGGTTATCCCAGAATAACAATGCTGTGATTGAGACACACCATATAAATAGCAGATGCACATATATAGTTCCGTTCCTCTTTCCAGTTTCTACATTCCTCCGGACCATTATTCAAGCAAGGATACAATATGCACTATGGACTGATGAATAATAAGGCATGAGAGTCATCGGGAATCAACTTCGCTCGTAGCTGGACACAGAAGCTGTGGAAGTAGGTGCTTTGTGCACATTTTCCTTGCCAATATCGTTGCCACATTTTCTCTATGCTTAATTGCTTCTGAGTGGGTGTTCATGAGCTGAAGGAAGGGCTACTGATGTTACAGATGTCAGTGAATCTCATTCAACGCAATATTTTCACCATCCTACTTGCTTTATATACTCCGAACATGCTGCAGCATTCCTAACATGATGAACGAACATACAGCAGCTCGTGAACGGAAATGAGTTATTTTGAGTGAAACAGGAAACCAATCCTTGAGTAACCTATCCCGGTATATAGTTTCCTAAACACTATCTATTGATCTCCTTGGATTAGGGTCCTGAACGTCCACCCTTGTTCTGATGTGCGCACCATATCTAGTTGCTGCATTGGCTCTTGGACTCTCATGGAATCTTTCTCCTAACATACTCAGCTGATTCCGTAGGTGCTTTCACCGAGTCACTGAATCAAGACCAGCTCACCACGTTTGTTCTCAGTTCTCGCAACCAAAATGGGAGGGGGCTATGCTTAGGAATCGAATGCTCAGTGATAGTTACTACATAACTCGTTTGTGGCTTCTGCGATCCACAATGTAACCTGTTGAAATGAATGTGTGTAGCAAGATGTTGATGACTACAAGACTAGTTTGTGTAATATGGGTCATTTCAGCGGTTACTTAAACTAGTCATCAGTCCGTGTAGTACTACTAGCTAGTTTGCAGATATTTATTACTAATTTTATTTCTTAGATTTAATTCCTTCTAGAATAACATTTTTTTCGAACAAGGGGCCTCCCCATTTCCATTACCATGAACGGAAATATAGCAGAGTTTTTAGAGATGTTCAGGCAGCAACAAAAGAGGTTTTAAGAAGGTAACGACAATGGGGGACATGTTAACCCCAGCGAAGTCTAAACAGGATTGACACCATCTAGAATAACATAGTTAGGTGATTGAGTTATGTGGATTAATTAATCTAGTAGCTCACATTATACGGTGCATGCTTTACTCCTCCAGCTAGTTACGTTCATTGTAGTGTGTGCAGGGTGTGGTCAATTTGCCTCCCAGCTGTGACTCTTCATGAGCGAGACCAGATTGCGATAACAGCATGCGGTTGCATTTAAAAGTAATATTTGGTGTGGAGGAAACCCGCGGCGGGGCGTCCACGTCGTCCAAAATTTTTTGTCGCGTCCGATCTTCGATCCAACGGTTCTCGTGGCTCCTCAAGATCATATATATACCAGCCACCCCTAACCCTAACCCTACCTCACTCTCTGTCCCGCCGCCTCCTCCCTCTCCCTCATCTCTCCCTCTCGGGCTGGCCGGCGCGGCGGCGGCCGGGGCGGGCGCCATGGCCGCGCTGGCGCGGAGCAGCGCTCGGGGGCCGCCCCGGGGCGGCGGCGGGCGCTGCGTGGCGTGGCTGGCGCTGGCGCCGCGGCGTCTTGGCGTCAGGCGCTGGCGGCCCGCGCGACCACGGGCGCGGGCCAGCCCCGCGAGCCAGCGGCGGCGCTGGCGCCGGCCGGGGCGGCGCGCCATCCGCCCGTCCCGCATCGCGTCGCGGGCGGCCACCGCCGGCGTCGCGGCCCCCCTCCTCGAAGACTCTACTGCCCGGCAGCCGGGCTCTCTCTTCCTCGATCCGTCCCGGCTCATTTGGTTTTACTCCCCCTCTTTCCTCTCTCCCTCTCCATCTCCCTGATTTGGCTCTGCTTTCTGTTTCTATTTCTTCATTTTGATTTTAGTGCTGCTGTAGCTGCTGTGAGTGGGTTCTTTGATGTGGGTAGACATTGTTGCTAGAGAAAGGTGTGTGCTGTCAGCACTTGAGCGGTCTAATAGTTTCGTTGCAGCATGCCTTGATTGAATCAAGATCAAAGAAATTGTTCATGAGTTCATGTTACCTCGCTGAGGTTTTGGGGTTGTGCAGTGATAGAGATTTATTTAGACTGAGACAATGGCATTGTGCGATGATGATTAAATATTTTATCCTTCCATGATTCTTGCTATTTGCATTGACTCTCTGTGATGACAATACCGATATTATATCTGGGCAATTCTCCATGTGCTGTTTAGTTTCTGTGGGTTGCTAAAATTTGTTCGTTTCTTACTGAGCATAAGCCCATTGTCAGTGATGCCTTTGCTTCATATGATTTGTTGGTTGTTCTGCTACTGAGCACACCCCATTGCCAATGATGCATTTGTTACTATCCATCTCTCTCCACTTTGCATAAAGATGCATTTTTTTTCCTACTACCGGGTGTGGAGCATCTCGGCGCCGGGCGTCCACGCCGTCCCCGAAATCGTGATTGCCCACCGACTGTGCAGCATTGCCCGCTGATTAGCATGAGCGTAGAGCGGCAACAGCTCCGGGCTGCCGTTTTGGTGGCTGGTCTAGAGTTGTCGTTGCCCGCCGTCTACTCAGACGTGTAGCAGTTGCAGCCATGTCATGGGTAGACCTTGTTGCTAGAGAAAGGTGTGTGCTGTCAGCACTTGAGCGGTCTAATAGTTTCGTTGCAGCATGCCTTGATTGAATCCAAGATCAAAGAAATTGTTCATGAGTTCATGTTACCTGCTGAGGTTTTGGGGTTGTGCAGTGATAGATATTTATTTAGACTGAGACAATGGCATTGTGCGATGATGATTAAATATTTTATCCTTCCATGATTCTTGCTATTTGCATTAACTCTCTGTGATGACAATACCGATATTATATCTGGGCAATTCTCCATGTGCTGTTTAGTTTCTGTGGGTTGCTAAAATTTGTTCGTTTCTTACTGAGCATAAGCCCATTGTCAGTGATGCCTTTGCTTCATATGATTTGTTGGTTGTTCTGCTACTGAGCACACCCCATTGCCAATGATGCATTTGTTACTATCCATCTCTCTCCACTTTGCATAAAGATGCATTTTTTTCCTACTACTGAGCTTGATTTTTGCTGCTCGCTCTTGAGGAATTGTCTCGCTGGATTGCCACTTTACATATTAGCATTTCCAAATAAGTTCCTGTGCGCCTGCCCTGTGCAATCGTGGTCATTTCGGATTTTGTTCATTTGGATTTGGTGATGACAGCTTCTGTACCAAATATTATGGCACTAAGGAGTGATGACGGCAGTGCAGGATATGCTTGCTAAAGAAAATTAGTAGTTTGGGTGTGGTTCTTTTCAGTTGGAACCTTCATGAATTAAAATAAAATACCTTCTGATCTGTTGTTGATGACCTGAGAAAATTAACTCTGAAGCCTGATAAAATTGACTCTAAAGTTTCAGTGGTATTGGCAATAGCAATCCCTGTAGATGAGGCAGTTAGATCAAGGTACCATTTATGGAGATTGTACTTAAGTATCCTGTGTATGATAATATCCTGTGTATGATAAGGTGAAATGAAAAATTTAGCTCTACACTGTGATCCAGAGAGATGTAGAAGATAACTATGCCATACTGAAGATAGTTAAATCTATTGTATTAGCTCATTGTTGTATTTTAATTGACAGGTGAGGCTCAACTCCGAAATACGACAGGCTGTGTGCTTTGTCCGATCATTTGGACAATGTTTCTTTAAACGGTTGAAATTGCTTGATGCTAGAAAGTCCTGTGTTGTTTTGTCGCTCGATGCAGAAATGAGGCGTTTGATGCAGAGACAGGCAGAGAACAGTTATAGGAAGATGCAAGAGTTTGGCATAAACAGACCGAGAGAAATTATGAGGAGTAACAGATTTGATGTTTTTACATTCCTAAGGTACCATCACTATTTGATAATTATTTCAATTACAAACTCTTGACAGTCTTATACGATGTACTAATACTTCACACCCACATATGTTTCATTTAACAGGTTTCCAAGATACGTTGAAAAATGGGTTTCATGCTCGGCATGTCTTCTGTACCATCAGGGATGACATCCGTACCATGTGCCAAGATGCATTCAGGTAAGAGTTCTTGCTTTGAAAATTGTCACAGGATGCTTCCTCTAAAACAAATGCCTCAAGCTGCTAATGAAGGCTGATGTGTCCTTAATATTTCTTTGTATTATTGGAACAAAAACATTGTCTGCTAATGAAGGCTCCACCAACATCAACCTGAATATGCATGTTAAAAAAAGGGTTATACCTTCGAACACATACTATAAAATTAGCAACAAATGTATACTGACACTGTCCCTTTGTCCACTCAGCAGATCAGATCAATAGGGCTACTTCCTGGCTGAGAAGTCTGTCCTGCACTTAGTTTTTCTACACTGCCGCACCTAGCCTATGCCTATATTAAATGCATAACTACAATTACTGTTAATCCATCAACATACAGTCTCCTTGTCTGAGCAAAAGGGGGTATAAAAAAAAAAAGAAGAATAGAAAAAAAACATATAGCCAAACAGGTTTCAAAAGAAAAGGTTGTAGCAGCAGGGTCTCCCCCACATGCAGTTGGCCCTTCGGTTGTTTAGTTTTTGTTATAACATGTTGCAGTCCCAGACTTCGTATTTGTCCTCGGACATGTTTCTTTGCAATCCTATAATGTTCGTCGTGTGCATTCATACTTCCTGAATTATCTATAAAGATGGAAAACGCCTCACCATTTTGATATCTGGTTGGCCATGGCTGATATGTGGCCATGTTCAGAATGAAAGTAAATGCATCTTCTATGAAATGGTCTTACAATGTCTTGGTTGTGCTATTGTTTAGCGCTTGTGAATTTCTAATTAAAGCTAACTCAAAATTTGAGCCGCTATTGAAATACATTTTTTAAGGATTTGTTTACTACCTTATGCCTCTTTTGGCTCTTGCAAGGTGTTAAAATTGACAGTGCTGGATGAGTGGTTGCTACCATTTCTATGACAAGGTTTGCAACGATTGTGCTACCATCCGCACGTCTACCAAATCTGATATGATTGTTTATTGATTTCCATAAGACTTACGATGCTTACAAAATAATCTATGCCTCAGATTAAAAAGGCAAAGAGGTTACTTTTGGAGTGAAACTAAGCAAAGATGCATATTTGTTTGTCCTTCGTAGCATAATTGTCTCAGCTAATGGTACAAGATATACTGTATTTTTCTCCAAGATCAACCTGCTTATTTATGTGATGCCCTTAGGTCCATTCTTGTGGAACCAACAATTTCTTTGTAGTTAATAGTTTCGCACTATTATTTTGCTTTACTTCGAGGCTTTCATTAAATTTGAATGTGATTATTTTATTATTTATTTATAGGCTTCCATTGGACTGTGATGCCAAAGAAACACCTGTGATGCCAAAGAAATGGTAACTTCCAAACCTATTGCTAAAAAAATAAAGTTACTTTGTAGGCTCAAACATCTACTAAGATTGAAACAACCATTATCATATTAGTTTAGTTTCTCTAGGCAAGGACAGGGAAAAAAGTGATGTATTTGTTTCGGTGCCTTCTAATAACAAGTACATATGTGGCAATGCCTTCTCAGTGCAATCCATGGTACCTGTTTTTGGTGGAGATGGATGTTTGTATTGTCAGTCCGTAATACATTTCAAAGACTTTGTTTTTTTCGAGAGACAGATCCGGCGGCAGGCTATGATAGTGATGTGCTTCGTGAACACATCGCAAATGAGATACTGGGGTAAGTCGGCATCAATTGTCTAATTCCCTGTGTACATTCCATTATGGTGACGCTTTTCATCCTAACAAACGGATGAAAGGGAACGCAATGCTATGGAAGCGGCAAACTCCGACACAGGCAAAGCAGCTGGGATTCGAGGGCAACCATCGGCGCCGTGATTACGGTTAAGTAGACAACTCAATACGATATTGATACTATAACCTATAACCATGTCAGCACCGCCTAACTCCTTTACCAATCTACAGACCCTGACTACAGCACTGGTTCCAGCTGAAGCGGCCGCTGGAACTGCCTACATCCATTTGCGCTTCCTCCGAGGCTTACCCAACCAACATTACCTTCTTAGTGACATCGTCGCTTTGCTCTGTTATCAGCGACCTGCATGTGATGAACCACTAATATTATGTCTGTACTATGTGTACACCAAGCTCTTTTGGCTGAAAACTGCAGTTTCAGTTCTATCTGTGATGTCTAGGCATGTACTTTGAACAAGACTTGGTTTCGGTGTAAACACCTGCTACTATATCAGTTATGACACCGCCTACTTCTATATGATGGCATTTCATAGATACAATCTGGCACAATGTAATCAAATATTACCGGCGGTCCTCGCGCATGGGCGCGCGCCAAGTCAGTAAACTAGTGCGTACATGAGGCCGGTGGTGGCGGGCGGTCGGCTGGCTCTACGGCAATGGTACACGGTACGTGGCCCGAGCGTGTCCAACGGCGACAAGGACCATGACGGGGAGGAAGGAAGAGCGCCAGAAGCCGGGCACGCTTGGTGGAGCCTGCCCGCCACGGTCGCATGCGAGTGGTCTCGTCTTGCAAGCCCAAAATATACATAGCACCGTGAGTCTGTGGTCGTGCCGCTGAACGAAAAAACTTCAGCCGGCATGCATTGTTCCGCATCGTTGTTTGTGCAAAACCTGTTGGCAAAAGTCAAAAAGAGATGTGTAAATTTATCTCAACCCAATTTATTTGTAGTTGGGGCAAATTATCATGTCATTTCTTTCTTTCGTCTCCCTAGCGAGCTCAACAAGGCCATCAAGACTGGAATTAATCAAACCACCGCACTAGTTCACTATCACTACTACGTAATTGTCCATCACCGCCGGGCTCCAACCCCCTTCACCGCCGAAAACCGAACCGGCGAGAACCATAGCGTAGTGATGTGGGGTTTGAAACACTACCGGGTCAAAACACCGGCGGTGATGCGAGGAGAGATCGCCGGTTTGATATCGAACCGGCAGCCTTGTCACCGAACACCGCCGGGTGTTCCACGACCCGCAAAAGATTTTTGATCCAAGCAATGCAGTTCGAAGTCACCGGCGAGTTGATATTGGGAGCACCGTCGGGCTTTAACGAACCAACCGAACTATGGAGATAACACTATCGGGTTAGACCGAGCCGACAAATATCGAAAGAGCTAACAATGGCGGCTTACTTGAACCCGCCGCTGAACTTTACGTGAACACCGCCGGCTGATCTCAACCCGACAAGTGTTATTAGAGTGTAGACTATCGGTTGGTTAATGCAAAATTTACGCTGATGTTTCGCCGCCTATGACGGTTAGTAATTCAAACCGATAGTGTTTGGTGTAGTTACACTACCGGTTTGTATGTCATTCACTTGTCGGGCCCATGCCACCCGGCGTTTTTGTTTAAAATTTGTATAATTTATGAATTTTTTTCCTGAAAAATAGCTATTTTTAAACGCATAAAAACATCATAGATACATTAAATGGTTCAAAGGTTACATACAACGGATCCACATACAACTAACTCCACCTAATGTTCTACGAAATTGAGCCTAGGACATCAACTTCCAAATAAGGAAGACAATGACAATAGCCATGACAAAATCAAAACATCTTTCATATAGGCCAAGTTGCAATTTTCCTAATCTTCATATCTATGGAGAGAGGCTTCTCATCGATCTCCGGGGCCGGTTGATAGTGAAAGTTTTTCACCATAGTAGGCCCCGAAAGCTTCAAATTTCTTGTATTTTTGTAACAATTACCGTGGTAGCCGGAGACTTGAGCGAGCAATCTTCCCAGTTCGATAGATCCCCGGCACTTGACCAACATGCACTACATACCACGCCATGGTTTGCCTATACATGCAGCCAAAATAGGATGTTAATGCTATGTCATTCGAAATGTTGTACAACAAGATTTTGAACACCACGAAACTCATGAATTTCAACATCTATCTCATTTCAATCACAATTCCATGTCTTCAATCATTGCTGTAAATGACCAATTAAAATACTTTTGGCACTATATTAGATCCCGAACTGTTTGAAAGCAAGATCTAAATACAAAAAGGAAATAGCGAGGTTGGATTTATCAACACGGGCATTTCAACGAACAACTCAAAGGCAAAGTGACCGACGCACTCACCGAAGCTTCCGCGCGGTCCGCGCTCTGTCTTGTCTCGACGGTGCGAGACGCAGGTGTCCTAGAAGGAAGCGGAGGGCGCGGACGGGGCGTTCTTCCGCAGTACGGTGTCGTCGTGTAGAGCGGGGACGGCGGGAGGCCGCAGACGGCGGTGCGGTGTAGCGGCGGTCCCCCGTCGACGTGGACAAAGAAGAAGCGGGTGAGGCGAGGTGAGAACAACGGCAATTAGATCTCATTCTCATAGGCAAAATCTCGAGGAACTAAATGGCTAATTAGTTCTCACCGTGGAAGGGCGCAAGACACCGGCGCGGGCGTTGGGGACGTCGAGAAGAAGAGAATGGAGGGGGCGCTATAGGGGGCGACGGACGACTGCGGCGTGTGTGGGGGTGGTGCTCCGTCGGCGACGCTGGTGGGGAACGATTGGGGCGCGGGGTTGAAATGACCTGGGAAAATTTCAGCTCGCCCGCCAGCCGGCTATTATATATCGTCGAGGCCGGGAGCGAATGGCGCGGGGTTCAAATGACTCGTGAAATTTTCACCTCGCGCGCGCCCATTTCTATAGTAAATCACCGCCGGTTTAACAAAGTCCGGCGGTGTTAAATTATAGGTTCACTACCGGTATAAACGCCGGCTGACCCGGCAAGTGTTAAATTATAGGTTCACTACCACACGGTACCAAAGCTCACGGTGATAAGATCACACTGTTGCCACCTACCACCGCTCACGGTGATAAGATCACACTGTTGCCACCTACCACCGCTCATTCCCACCTACCACCGCCTATAAAAACAGCCCCACGCAGAGAGCCATGTATGGCGAACCGTGCGCCGGCCGACCTCTTCATTATTTGCCAATTCTCCTATCCACATATATGGCCTCTATTTGGGAGAAAGCCCTCCACATAAACATTTTACCATGGGTAGACCGTGTATACAAGCAGGTACTAGAAGGGTGTTTTTGAAGATTAAGCTACAACATTGCTTACAGAAGCTGGGTGTGATGCTCGTGCAACGCCATTGTTGCATGGACTGCCGAAAGACGGAAAGCAGGAGCAAAATAGCATGCATTCTTGTGCTTCGTCACCGGGAGATGAGAGCCCCCCGTCTCCTATCGGGCCTTTGCCGGCACGGAGAGACATTGGTTCTTCACAGAGGTCCCATCCGCCTTTACTTAGATCAGTAAGCATAACGTGTAGCATTGTAACCACCTCGGGCATAGGTGCTAGAACGGAGTGTACGTGGCGTGCTTAACGGGGGTTGGTTGAAATCTCAATGCATTAACGCTGAGATAAAATTAATGATTTCAATAAATCGATTTTTTACAGATATAACGGGGTTTGTTCGGTGTGTGGGCCCGGCAAAGATCAATGAAGGTGGAGATCGTTGTCGCCCGCATACGCCATTTGAAACGCAGCCCGTGAATTCGACGCAAACACCGCACGACGCCGGGAACGCCGGCGATGCCAGAGATCGTCGCGAATTCCAACCGGCGTCGTGTGAATTCCATCGCGGTTCCTTTGGCGCCGCGTTCGATGCGTGGGGAAGTGGAGCGGCCGCGACTCACTATTAATTTAAGCACATCCTCGCTCGATCATGGCGATCATCGATCCATTCCAGTTCATCCCTGCCACATTCTCTTTGCATTCTTCAGCGCCATGGCTGCCTCAGGCTCAGGATCCAACAAGCGCACCAGGGAGGAGATGGAGGCGGAGGACAAGGGCAAGGAACCGATGGTGGAGGCGCCGGCGGCGACCCGGCTCCGACCGACTCCGACTCCGACTCCGACTCCGACTCCGACTCCGACTCCGACTCCGACTCCGACTACGTCCCGCCCTCTCCTAAAGCGGGACCGCCGCATGGACCTTCTAGCCACCGGCTAGGGGCGTGCCGATGACCTTGCCGCTTTCGGAGCCTCATTCGGGGAGGTGATCGAGAGGATTTCACCCTCGATCGTCTACGGCCTGCCTTCGGGATGCCGAAGGAGCCGGGCGGACGGGCGCCGTCTTCTTCCAAGGGTGGAACCACCCCTGGAAGAAAAGATGAACCACTACGCCCCCAAGGTGGAGCAGTGGCCGGGATCGTCCTCAAGGCCTTGGCCAAGAAGGACGACGACGCCCGGCGCGGAGGGGGCGAGGACTAGGCCGGGCGGCCTTCCTCTTTTTTTTTTTATCATTTTTATTATATGTTCTGTTTTTTTGTTTATATATATTAATAAATAAAAATTATATATATTATTGCTGTGTGTTGCTCCCTCTGTCCCTGAATCTGTTTCGTTTGCAGTTCAAAGAGCGATTAAAATTAAAATTTGATTTGAATCTTAACTTGTTCTTTGGAAATATAATTAACTGTCGGTTGTGCTTTGGAAAACACAGTCGGCGTTGAGTGCCGAGGAGACGGCCATTGGGCGCAGCGGTCGCCGGTTACGTTTTTCCGAGGAACCGTGTTTTGGAAACGCCACATTTATACCCCGTCCCCCCCCCCCCTCCCATTATCCAACACTAACTTCTCTTTCGTGCCCCTCACACAGGAAAGCCGGACTCGCCGCCGCCCACGATCGTCGACATGGCCGCCACCCGGGAGGAGATGAAGTTCGCTGTGGAGCGCCTCCGCGCCGCCCTCACCAAGCTGAACGGCCTGGCCGACGACGTTGGCCTGCCAAAGGTGAACCTGCCCCTCGAGGAGAGGGCCAACTTCTACGCCCTCCAGATCGACTCTCTGGCCGATACCCTCGCCGAGGGGATACCGGCCAAACTGGAGGAGGCGGCCAGGAAGGCGGCCACGCGCGAGGCCAGGAAGGCGGCCAACCGCGCGGCCAAGCGCGCGGCCAAGAAGGCCAAGAAGGCGGCCTAGGTTCTTTTATTTGTTTATGTTAATTTTTCTGGTGTCTGATCTGTGTGGATGTGTAAGATACAATGATCTGTGTGGTTAATTTGCTATGGTTCAGTTGTTGGTTAATCTTTGCATGACAATCTCTTTATCTTTTTAGTTAATTTGGGTACTACTGTTTCCTTGAATCGGGTTTCTTATTTATTATGATGCGTGTCAATATTAATTTTCTATCATTTGTGTTCAACTGTTCCCTCGTGAAACCGCGGGCCGAGTCCTATTTATACGCACATAACCCCCTGTCTCCGGTCCGCTCTCCAACACTCCGCTCTCCAAACACACTCCCCTCTCTACCCCGTTTTCACAGTAAGTCGGCCGGGTCGGTGACGCCGCCGACGACCGACATGGATTCCAACCGGGCGGAGAACTTAATCCTGCATCGCCTCAGCGCCGCCCGCAACAAGCTCAACAGCCAGGCCGACCAAGTTGGCCTGCCAACGGTGAATCACCGCTTGGAGGAGAAGTCCATCGACAAGGCTGCCGACCGGGCGGAGAAGATCATCCTGCATCGCCTCAGCGCCGCCCGCAACAAGCTCAACAGCCTGGCCGACCAAGTTGGCCTGCCAACGGTGAATCAACACTTGGAGGAGAAGTCCATCATCGCCCTCCAGATCGAGTACTTGGCCGATAACCTCGCTGAGGTGATACCGGCGCCAAACCGGAGGAGAGATGGCGGCCAAGAAGGCCAGGAAGAAGGCCAGGAGGGCGCCAAGAAGGCCAAGAAGAAGGCCAAGAAGGCGACTTAATTAGGCCAGCCGCTTTCTTTTTTATGTTAATGTATTGTATCGAGTTGTTTCTATGCCGTTTAATTTGGTTTGTGTCGTTTGTTAATCTGATGAGAAATAATCTTCAGTTTCTGATTTTTGTTTTATTGTTCCTTTGCTTCCCCTCCCAAATCGCTATCGGTTCCAATCAACCCGGTTGTGTTAATCGTCGAATCGCTATCGGTTCTAATTCAAACCCGCCAGTGATCTGTGTCCATCAAGACCACTGCCGGCGAATGATTCAAACCGGTAGAGATATAAATCTTCACTTTGCCGGTATTGGTCGAGTCCGTGGAGATTCTGGTTCGTCCCGCTGGGCCGGTTCATCACTGCCGGGCGCAGTTCATCGCTGCCGGTGGACTAAATTTCGGCAGTGATACCGGCGGTAGTGATGAGCGAATCTGTAGTAGTGTATATATACCCGTGACTTATATATACGGCCGTGCTGGTGAACATGAATATATATGTAGATCAATCATGGCCGGCTGAGCATGACCACAATGCATATGGCATATACAGAGCAAGTACACAACACGGATGGATCGATGAGCAATTGGATATGAGAGTCATCAGGAACAACCCTTTCTCTTTTTTTGGCTTCACCGGCTCTATCCAACTACTAAAAAGAACAAAAAGAAATGGTCCTCCTGGCATTTCACCCCACGTCTGCATGAATGCAGGGATCAGTCTTCACCTCCCTTCCCTGTGAAACTTCCTTCAGCCCTCCGTTACTATCCCACAAATGAAACCGGCGCTCGCTCCTCCTCTCACACAATCCAAAAGAAGGGAAATGCTAAAAACTGGATGTCTATATGCGCCCGCACATCCGCTTGCAAGACCTCCTCCACGGCGGATGCGCGTGGCCCACTCACTCCTCAATGTGACGCACCAAGTGGCTAGAGATGAAGTCTCACGAGGAATAATTCAGTGGATGGTCTCCCAAATCTGCTTGCGTTCTTGGGCATACTTGGCTTGCTTGGTTTCTAGTTTGTGTAAGCTAGAGAGATTTATTTATTCAAATGTATTGAATCATGGGCTCCACACATCTTTGAGTTTATTGCAGCATTGGTCCATCTGCATTTCTGTTGATCGGTTCAAATTCTGAAAAGGCATTGCACAAAATAACTGTGATATATAGCTATCGAGCATTCAAATTATAGGTTCAACGAAGGTAGTATTAAACCTTTTACCACTCCCCTTATTATGCGTGAGAAATGCTAAACATAGGTTTTGGAATGGAAGGAGTAGTAATTAATGATGTGTGCAACTGTGTGAAGGGGAAATTAGATGTGCTAATGCAATCATAGAAAACTTTATGTAATGCCAGTCCTGTATGACTGCATCGCTGTGTAAATTAAATTTCAACTTCAATGCATTTTGAGCCGAATATTAATATGGAAATAGTAAGCATGTCCTTTTCCATGCCACCATTAATGATGACGTTAAAATTTTAGAACCACCATATGTACCAGGGACAACTAGACACGTGGAGATAAATATATGGATCAAGCATGGTCATTTACTGTACCCATACATTGCACCTTAGATTTGTAGTGCCTCTCCATTTGGATATCTTGCCTCAAAGAACCAGATGATATAAATTGACATATAACAGAGAGGCGTTCTTGTGTTCCTCCTCGTTAGTATGAAATAGGAGACCACACAAGGATTCAGTATGCATTACATAGAGAGTGTTGAGCAATTGGGCATGAGAGTTATTAGGAACAAATTGCTCTCAAAGTTGGAGGTTCTAGCTCTGTAGGTAACTTCTGTCTACTAGGTGCCAAGCCCAGCATGTCACAGCAGTTTTCTCTGTTCCATCTCCCACTACAAGCCCAGTGCTACTTTCTTGCCTCGGATAAATTTTCTCAATTCTGCTTCAATTTCCCTCTATGCTTTGCTCGGAGCTTGACCATGCTTGGTGTTGAGGCAACTTCATCAACGCCTCATTGAAGCTTCATCATGGTGCGAACACTTGCTGCCAACCCAGGGCCGGTCCTATGGCTGATGGATGGCATCTTCTAGCTCTGTGGCATCATCGTTAGCCTATGGACGACAAACGGAGAGGAGCAAGAGCCAGAATGAGCTAGTTTGATGGAGGTGACGACATTGGTCAACACCACGTGAGGCCAGTGTCATAGGGACTGGGCTTGTATGCATCCTGCAACCTAACTTCTGCATTGTTTCCATTTATATGACCAGATATGTTAGCAAACTTGTGAAAACTTGATCTAGCAACCTCAAAACAAATATGAGATTGCGAGTTAAGGTAGAAGGATAACATACAAGTTACAAGAAAGGAACATATATGTATTGCCTTATTGTGCTTTCCCACAAATGTTCTTGTTCGATGTTATGCAGTCTGAATACCGATGATCAATTCGGTTGGAAAGCATGTCATGTTCTTGATGTATTGTACTTCATAACAGTGTGTGGGGATCAAGGAAACAGGTCCGAGACTATAGGACCGGTGTATGCAAAGCTTATTACTCGGTTCTTGGAGTGCATGAAGTGGAAAAAATTGGAAGACTAGACAAGTATATCAGGTGATGCTCATGCTAACAGGGGCAAACTGAAGTGGAAGAATATGCCTCCGTCCAGAAAAGAAATAAATTGGGTGGACACTGGGTCGAGTAACTTGATCTCCCGTGGGACCCATTACGGATATGTTGTCCATGTCACCTTTGTTCCACGCGCAGATACAGAGCTCTGATTTTGCACAGCTTAAACCAGTGACTCGTAGCCGTCTGATTTGGCTGTGTATCTGCTCGTCAACTATATCCATGGAAGAGCTTCTAGACCCAGGGTTCACCCAATTTATTTCCAGAGTGAAGAAGAGCCGCCAGTTTTGAAGTACCTTAATTTTTTTTCTGAGTTTTTTTGCACAGATATACAAAAAAAAAAAAAAAAAAAAAAAATAGGACGCTTGTCTCGTCTCATGCATGTGTCCTCCGCTTCTCCTACAAGCTCCTAAATGCTGAGACCATGTCCTGGTACTTTATAGCTTCTGCACAAAATTGTTTGGATGGAAGACGTGATGGTCATGAATGCATCACATTATCTAGGTAGGAGTTATCTTAAACTCAAATTTTGGTTGCAGTTTTCATGGTAACAAATACATGGATGCTTCCTTCTAAATTGGTCATGTTCTCTAAAAAACTGGATTCAGATGGAGGCTACTATCTCAATAAGAACCAACTGGAAGGCGGCCTCGCACTTCTCTGGTTGTGTGCTTAATTGGGAGTTAACTTCGCTCTGTTAGTTGTGACATTTGGGGTGGCAGAACGGTTGAATCTTCATGTAGCCATTTATTCCAATTTGAAATGCATGAGCTGCAGCAGTGATGATATATTTCCTACCCGTCCTGTGCAACGTGTTCAGCTTCATAATTGTTGAATTAACTAGCAAGTTCTTTTGACATCCCCTTGGAGTTTGCAAGTCATATTTAAAAGGTGAACAGATGAAAACTAATCCTCGAAGTATCCTCCTAAAAAAGCCACACACATCTGTTCTCCCCCTGACAGTAAAATATCAATTGAGGTGTCAAATGTTCCACGTGGTGAATAAATGATGGCATTTTGAGCTGAGTATGAATATGAAAATAGTAACCATGTCCTTTTCCATGCCACCGTCAATGACATTAAAAATTTAGAACCACCATTATGTACTAGGGACGACAAGACCTGAGGATAAATATATGGATCGAGCATGATCATTACACTGCATATGTACCCATGCATTGCACCTTAGGATTGTAGTGCCTGTCCGTTTGGATATCTCCTCAAACAAACAACCTGATTATATAAAGATGTCATATAACGGGGAGATGTTCTCGTGTTCCTCCTCGTTAGTATGAAATAGGAGACCACATCACAAGGATTCAATATGCATTACATACAAAGTGGTGAGAAATTGGGCATGAGAGTTATTAGGAACAGATTTCAATAATAGAAATAGAAGTTTTGATTCTGTAGGTAACTTCTGTCTGCTCAGAGTTGAGCTCACCATCTCACTGAAGTTTTGTCGTCTGGTTTATCTTCGACTACAAGCTCAGTGCTGCTTCCTTCGTCGACAATATTCTCAATTCTTCTTCAATTGCCTCTTCCATGGTTTACTCAGAGCTGTTCTGGCTTCATCGATGCTTGGTCATGCATTGTTCCATGTGACCAGATATACAAGCATAGTAGCTAGTAGCTAGTGTAAATTTGATCTGGCATCCTCGCAAAACAAATAAGAGATTGTGAGTTGACATAGAGGCATAACATACACGTTACAGAAAAGGAACATATATCTATTGTCTGATTGTACTTTCTCGCAATTTTCTTATTTTTCCACGTTATGCAATTTGAGGACAGATGATCATCTGGGTATGAAAGTCATCGATAAACATCTCTCGGTGTATCAAGGTCTTGGTTCCATATGTACTCCCTCAGTGTGTCACATTCTTGGCGTATTGTGCTTCATAACAGTTTGTGAGGCTCAAGGAGAATCTCACGTTTGTCTGGTGTATGCAAGCTTATTACTCTCGGTTCCAGGAGTGCTTGAAGGGGTTAAAAATGGGAGACAAGACAAGCATATGGGGTGATGCTCGTTCTAACAGGGGCAAATTAAAGTAGAAGAATATGTACATGTCCACATAAATGCCATTCAAAATTAGAACCACACTATTGTGTACTAGTGACGACATGACTCATGGGAATGAATGTGCTGTTACAAGCATGGTAATTATACTGCATATATATACCCATACATTGCAGTTTAGAATTGTAGTGGCTCAAAGAACAGAGAGACACTTTTATAAATATGGTTGGTTATATGATCTCATTAGATGTTCTTGTGTTCCTAGTTAGTATGAAAGGAGACCATGTAAGGATTCAATGTGCATAACAGAGTGATGAGCAACTGGGCATGCGAGTTATTAGGAACAGACTTTTCACGGGAAGAAGAGGTTCTCGGAGCTGTTCTGTGTTCAACTGAACTCCATCAAGTGTCTGCAGTTGCCTCCTATCCAACTGTTCAGGGGCCTATGAATGATAGCAGGCATCTGCTAGGTCTGCGGCATTGACGGATACAGATGATGGTGGCAGAGGAGGGCGCAGAGCAGATTTGGTGGAGCTGACTGCTCTGGTCAACAATGTAATAAGATCTGCGAGTGCTGTTTTCATGTGATCTCATATGTTAGCATACTAGTGAAAGTTTGAATTGGAATGCTTTGAAAACAAAACAAAATAATATCACTGTCAAATGCACTGATTGATAGAAGCACAATTACATACAACGTGAGATTATTGCAGCACCGTTAATGTTTACTTTGTTTGTAGGTGAAAGAAGATGTAAATTTGGCATGGTTGACCCAAGGAAGAAAGTGAGAAAAAAAATGCATCAGAAATGTGTGCATAAATAGTACAGATGTCCCCTTAATAAATAAATAAAATAATCTAGATGACGAGGAGATGAAGAAAACATAACTCACTTGTGCAGGTCTGCTAGTAGAGCACGCAATTCATCTCACCGCTCTGTACCTGTACCATGATGGAATGACCAATGGAAAATCAATTCCTTCCAACAGTTTTTTTTTTTTTTTTTGGGAAAAGTAAAGACAGTGCCACTCAATTAGGAAGGAAAAAGAGGTTTATGTACAAAGGTCTCCCACGGAGGCAATTCTTCCCAACAGTCACTGCGCTATATATTGAGACATTGGACCTCAGAGGTGCTTGCTTATATCATTTGGTTATCCCGGAGACCCGTAATAACAATGCTGTGATTGAGACACGCCATATAAATAGCAGATGCACATATATTGAAATATATACTTTATATTTAGGGTGCTTACAAATAACAAAAGTTCCCATTCCTCTTTCTAGTTTCTACAATACTCCAGACCATTATTCAAGCAAGGATACAATATGCACTATGGACTGGGCATGAGAGTCATCGGGAATCAACTTCGCTCATAAATGAACATTGAAGCTGTGGAAGTAGGTGCTTTGTGCACAACTCGGTTGACAACCTCTTTGCCACATTTTCTCTATGCTTCATTGCTTCTGAGTGGAACATTCAAGTTTATCCATGGGTGTGCGTCAACGGATAGAAAGGCTACTGATCGCGAACTGCTGGCAAACCTGTGAAAATACATTAAATCTAATATCTGGAAGCACGTCAAGTGCATTTCTCCTCTGCATTGAATCTAACATCAACCTTGTGAAAGCCTTGTTGCCTCCTGTAGTTCCCACGCATTCACTGGTGCCTGGATTTTTAGATGTAGCACTATGCGCTCACTGAAATGTACATGTCTTCATTTTCTAGGAATGGTCACCTGCATGCTGAGTTTCCACAAGTATCACTGCTAAACAGGTGACTGTTCTTGCTTCATACTCCTGAACTGATGAAACATCATGCTAGCTTAGGATTCTTTGCTACCATATTCTTGTTAGCAACATGAAAAACCAAATGCAAGACTAAATCATGGTCGTCTGAGTATCGCCGCAATATATATGACATACACAGCAAGTAGACAACACAAATGACATACACATGGAGCACACAACACGTATGGATTGATGAGTAATTGGACACGAGAGTCATCAGGAACAGCCATTTCTCGTCCTCGTGGACTTGGTCAGTAATACTTGCCGGCACATCACCAATCGATCCTATGGCCTCGTGCACTCAGCTCTTCCATTACAAATCTCGCCAAAACATGTCATTCCTTACATGCTTAGGGCGTCCCCAATGGGGTTTCTCAGTCTCCAGTCAAGACAAAGATCCAAAACAATAAAGAAAGGATAATAGTAGACTTGGTGAATGCGCACACAATAGACCTGAGGGAGAGTTTTCTTGGAGGAAATGCAAGACTAGCGTGGATGGAAGCGCAGCTCGTTTCTCTGTACTATGCAGCCAATACAATTTGAATCGAGCCAGCGATTTCACCACCATTGGGGATGCCATTAGCGTACGTGCAACTTCTATGATTTCATCTTGCATTGTGAACAATAATACTCCATCACATGTCATAATGCGTTTTATAGCTGGCAGCACAAGACAGTTCCAGAGAGAGAGAGAGAGAGAGAGAGAGAGAGAGAGAGAGAGAGAGAGAGAGAGAGAGAGATTGGTTTACTGAAATGTGTTGAATCATCTTTTCCATGCTGGTACCTTTTAGTTCATTGCAGCATTATTGGTCCATCTGCATTGCTGTTATGCAGGTTATCTTCAGGGGAGCTTATTGGCTACCCTTCCGGGTCCAGTTGCAGCTTGATGAGTCTACAAAGGACACTCTCGTATTGTTGAGTACTCCCTCCGTTCCAAAAATACATGCAATTATGGGAAGCGTACCAGTCAAATCATTTCATCGTTGACCAAGTTTCTAGCAAAAACTACTAGCATTTATGTTTTGAAACAAATTTGTTATGAAAATATATTTCATAACAAATCTAAAGGTACTTATTTTGTCTCATAGATGTTGGTACTTTTTCATATGAACTTGGTCAAAGTTCGCGATGTTTTGACACCTCGGGATGTGAGAATTGCTTGTTTTGTGGAACGGAGGGAGTAAGAAATTGGAGACAGTTGCCTTAGAAATCTCCAATAGAGGGTGGAAGCATTTTTTTCCTTTTGCTGTAATGCCTATGTCTATGTTTCAGATGGTCGGCTTGCGTTTTATTTACATTCAAAACTCTGTAATAATGGGCTGTGTACATCCTTGGATGTAGAGGCTGGATTTTATTATCCATTATCTAAAAAAATCTACATTGCTTTTGACGATTCAAATTCCAAAAAAACATTGCACGAAACAACTGAAATATATTTATGTGCATTTTCAAATATTAACTTAATTTCTTGGTGAAAGAAAAATTAAAAATATGTAAATGTACATGGCTGGTAGATTAAGGAGAAAGATGAACTTTGTCCTAAATTGAATTTGGGCACATGGGCGTGCCTATTCTTATTTCAATCTCATGAAAGGTACTTATAGGATTATACCTACCTTCAGTGTACCTGTGTCCATATGGCTCATGAAGATGTGGATGAAAGCATTATCCACACATGCATGCTGCATAGACACCATATATAAATGTACTCACACATTGTGCCTTAGAGTAGTGCTTGGGACCTCCAAACAAATCTTGCATAAGGATATGACATATAATAGAGGCACTTATATGTACAGATGAACAATAACTGGGTATGGGCGCCATCAGGAGTACAGTTTGAGCTATTCATATCATTCTTGGAGAGGCTCTCCAAGCCATATCATGACGGTACCCGTCAGCTCTGGAAGCAGAAATGGAGTCGTACGTTTGCAGCAGCTAAGTGTTAGTTTGCAACAAATGTCAAGCGTGGAGGTGCTGCATCCTTGATCTTCCAAATGGATTCTTGTGCTTTTTTAGATAAAGGATTAAAAATCCGGCTTCATCTATCCGTAGATAGAATCAGACCAATTATTACAAAGTTTGGAATGAAAAAAAGTTTGCTGGGAACAAACTCCAGCCAAACTGTAGACCAAATCCACAAGTGAATAAAATGTTTTTGGCTAAACATAACCAATATGTCTCTGAGACAGCCAACCACTTGACCCGAAGAAAGATAATGCTGACACTTCAAAGTGAATGAATGGATTCTTGTGCTGCAAGCCCAAAATATACATAGCACCGCGTGAGTATGATGGGCCAGTGAATGAAAGCTTCGGGATTAAGGGAGGGCTAATTAGTTAAAGACATGCTAATTTGGGCTGAAAATCAAGCAATTTGTATGGTTAGAAAAAATTTGCATGGAGAGAATTCATGTTGCGCCCGGGCTACAGCCCCCAGCCCAGGGAGTGGATCCGCCCCTGCTTTAGTTGGCATGTATTGTTGTTACTGGCTAGCTGTTTGTGCAAAAACTGTTGGCAAAAGTCAAAAAAAATGTGTAAATTTATCTCAACTTATTCATTTTGACCCCATTTATTTGTAGTTGGGGGCAAATGCTCATGTCCTTTCTTTATTTCATCTCCCTAGCTACCTCATCAAGGCCATCAAGACTGAAATGGAACCGCTGCACTAGTGCATTATATATACGTGTGAGTTATATATACGGCAGGTGAACATGAATATATATACGTCTGAGCAAGGCCACAATTCATATGGCATATACATGGCAAGTAGACAACACAAATGGAACCATGAGAGCTACTAGACATGAGAGTCATCAGGAACAACCTTTTCTCTTTGTTTGACATCACCGACTCTACGAAAAGATAAATCAGAGAGAAAAAAGGAGCCCGTGAACAGTGTTGAACAGTGCTTATGCCAACGAGAGCTGGAACCTGCGGAATCCATACCATAGGTGGTCTTAGTCAGGGTCTCGGGCACTCGCCTGCCTGATCGAGCTGTTACCCAGATCTCCACTACATGTTGGTCCTCACATGCTTGGAGTTTAACACTTGTACGATTTGACACGTGCGGTGAACAAAAAAAAAAAAACTACATCAATTGTCAATTTGTTTTGTGGCCTGCTCAAGAGAGGTTCCAGATGAAGTCTCACAAGGAATAACTCAGTGGTGGGTCTCCCAAATCTGCTTGGGTTCTTGGGCATACTCTTGGCTTGCTTGCTTTCTAGTTTGTGTAAGCTAGACGGATTTGTTTATTGAAATGTATTGAATCATTGGCTCCACACATCTTTGAGTTTATTGCAGCATTCACTAGTAATGAATTTTTTTAGGTGACGGGCAGATTTAGTTTTAAGTGGTGAGCAGGGACGCTCGTCATGCAGCCATGGTCACGGTTAATGGAGGAATATCTGTGTCGGGCGGCCGGTGCCCGTCGCGGTTAATCGGAAAAAAAAAACCCAATAGGCCACCGAACCCGCCAGCCCGATATCCCATCGGGCCCGCCATCGCTGCCGGGATGCCAAATCCACCACCGGGAGCCGGATCCGCCGCTGGTAGGCCAGATCCGCCACTGGGAGGCCGGATCCGCCACCAGGGGTCATCGGAGATCCGGCCGCCAGAGGGAGCTGTTGGCGGTCATTATCGAGTATATTATACCGCCAACCTTTATCCAATTCATGAGAAATGGGCAAACTTATGTTACATATACCTTTACTTCTAACCTAGTTCCACTTGTATTCGTAGAAATTATGTTTTGCAGGTATAAGAGTGGAAACAGGTACAAAGTCGTCAAATAAATTAGAAAACGTATTGAATAAAAGACGCCAAGGAGTGGATCAATCAAGAGGACCAAACCCCGCGCACAATTTGGCCCATGCACCATCATAGGCCCAACATTTGAAGGACAAAACGCGCAACAGGAGAATGCCGGGGCCGGGAGGCCCAGCCCAGGGGGCGGTCGGCGCAAATTTTCGCCATCTGTTCCCGCCCTTTCTCTGGTAGTTTGGAGCGGTTTTCACTCGGCGGTTGCATGTAGTGCAATGTTTCGTTCCCGCCAAGAAGACCTCGAAGCAAGGAGAGCCCTCCATTCCCTCCTCTCCACTATATAAAGAGAGGCACTCCTCACTTGTAACACACACCATTCTACATTGTGAGCATCACTTCCACATTTTATCAAGTAGTAGTGTCCCTCTAGGTGGCTCTCACCTAGTTGTATACTTAGAAAAGAGGAAGAGAGTGAGAGGAGAAGAGAAGAGGAGAAGCCGGGTTTGTCGGTTTCGCCTCAACTTTTGTACCTCTACGGAGCCGACCCAATTTGAGTAACGTCCAGGTTATCTTGTGGTATTTCCAAGTTTATTATTTGACTTAATTCAGTATTGCTTTATTTTACTTACTGGAACTCCGCTCGACCGAGTGCTCTAGTCCAGGATCCGGGCTAGTTTAGTAATCATTAGCATAGACGTGGTGTTTAGGCTATTGTGTTACCTGAGTTTGCGCCCAAACCTACGGAATAGTTGTGGTAGCCCCGGGGGTGACAGCTCCGATCAGGCCTTTGTAGTCCACCACGTACGGGTTGGTGTTTTCGTAGAGCTTTTGGCGGCCTGACCCCGATTACCGTTTCCCAGTCTCTTTGAGAATCGAAAGGTTCCGGCCGCTCCGGTAAGTAGGGTCTAGTAAGCCTGAACCTTGGTATTTAGTAATCTTGGGAAAACCTTAGAGAACCCCTCTCTACCTACAAAAATATTATTCTTTCTTATCTCTTGAACGTACTTGATCCTTTCTAGTCACTTCACGTTCCCCGTGGAAATCGATACCCTGAATACTCCGGTGAAAGCTACAACGGTACTTTCCGTGCGCTTGCGGATTTATCTTGCTACGCTAAAAAATACCAACAAGCTTTCTGGCGCCGTTGCCGGGGAACGGTAGCTGTTCTAGGATCGAACCAAGTCGTTCGTGTATCTTTTTTTTTTTACCATCACCACATTCACCTCACCCCTACCATCAACCACCACCACCAAATGGATTTCACTCCTATCCATAAATTTTCCGCACCAAAGGGCGAAGTTCAGAGAGCCACCACGATTCGTCCAAACCAATCACAAATTTTCGGCTATGAACTCCGTCCTGGCTTTATAGCCATGGTCAAGGACCAACCCTTCTCTGGGCACGAAGATGAAAATCCTTACACTCACCTTCGAGAATTTGAGCATTTGTGTTCTTGCCTTCATATTGATGGCATGGCGCATGTGACCCTCAAATGGAAATTGTTTCCATTCTCCCTTTTGGGAAGAGCGAAACAATGGTACGCTCACACCGTTGGTGGAGTACATGGGAATTGGGACGAACTTCGGGATAAGTTTTGTCTTGCTTTCTTCCCAGATTCCCAAGTTGATGCCCTTCGTTTAGAAATTCTTAGCTTTCGACAAAAGGAGAAGGAGACCTTAGGAGCAGCCTGGGCCAGGTTCACAAATCTTATAAATACAGGCCCAAACCTCTCTTTGCCAGACCACATCCTTCTGACCCACTTTCACCTTGGTCTTAGCAAAGAAACTGCTCTCCACCTTGACATTTCTTCTGGAGGCTCGTTTAAACACATGACCATTAGTGAGGGGAAGGCCATTCTTGAAAGAATTTTTGAAAACACCCCTTACACCAATATATATGATGAATCTCCTGAAGAAATAATAGAGCCAAGTCCTGACCAAAAAGAGGAGGAGGCACTCAAACCCCTTGAAACCCCTTCAACCCTTTCCCACGATCCGGTTGTCGTAGAACCTCCCACTAAGGGAACACACCATAATGTTGAGGATGACGAACCGCATCCCTCTTCATTTCCCTTTGAATTCGAGGAAGATCTTTTTGAAGATTTTGGAAATGCCTCGAACTTTCCTGTTCAAGTGAGACCTCTAGTGCAGTCTGCACCAACTCCGGATGATGAGTCCTTCCAAATAGAACACATTAAAGGACTCTCTGCCATCATGAGTCATGAATGGTTGGTAGAAAGCAATCTATCCAACGAGGTAGCTCGAATCATTGCCCCATCTGAAATTCTACCTTGTGTCCTTAAGGGCACCATCATGGAGACTCATTATTGTCCAACTGTTGGGATGAATATTATTTCAAAAACTTTGGCTGAAAAACTTTTCTCCAATGAGCCATTAATCCCATCCCATAAGCTTTTAAAAATCCCTTCAGGAGTTATTCTCGAGAGTAATGGGATTTTGAGGTCCCTTGATTTACGTATAAGAGATTCTGAACATCATCTAGATTTTCATATCTATGACATCTCAGACATTTCACTCCTAGTTGGTTTACCACTAAGGACGCTCTTTCAAGGGAGACCAAAGCAGGGTCTCTTAAATTTAAAACTTGGAAATTCTTCTATCGATGTCCCGCTTTCACGCTCACACAATGCGATAGTAGAACCCAAACCCAAACGAGACCCTATGGAGGATGTTATGATGGCCTACCTAGAAGACTTGACTGAACCAAAATCTAGACGTCGAAAATTTTATTCAAGAAGAAGAAGAGCCGCGAGAACCCATTGAGCTAGACGAATCTGGTGCCATCAAAACCCCCTATCGAGCTTAAGGACCTTCCTCCCCGCCTAAGATATGTCTTTCTAGATAATAACCCTAAAACTCCTGTCATCATAAGTGACAAACTCTCCCAAAAAGAAACCCAAAAACTTGTCGCTGTCCTAGAAAGACATAAATCGGTCATAGGCTACTCGCTCGAGGACCTAAAAGGGATTAGCCCCTTGCTCTGCACTCATAGAATCCCCACTGATCCAGACTCTTCACCATCTAGGGAACCCCAGCGGAGACTTAACAATGCTATGCGGGAAGTAGTTAAGAAAGAGGTCCTCAGACTCTTGCACGCCGGGATTATCTATCCCGTGCCACATAGCGAGTGGGTTAGCCCTGTCCAGGTCGTGCCAAAGAAAGGAGGTATGACAGTCGTTGAGAATGAAAAGAACGAACTTATCCCTCAACGAACTATCACGGGGTGGCGGATGTGCATAGATTACCGGAAACTTAACAAGGCCACTAAGAAGGACCATTTCCCATTACCGCTCATTGACGAAATGTTAGAACGCCTTGCGAACCACTCCTCCTTTTGTTTCCTTGACGGGTATTCCGGATATCACCAAATCCCGATCCACCCCGATGACCAAAGTAAGACTACCTTCACATGCCCCTATGGAACTTACGCATACCGACGTATGTCGTTCGGTTTATGCAATGCTCCAGCTGCTTTCCAACGGTGCATGATATCTATCTTCTCTGACATGATCGAGAAAATCATGGAGGTGTTCATGGACGATTTCACTTGTCTATGGCAAAACCTTCACCGATTGTCTAGTGAATTTAGAAAAAAGTCTTACAACGATGCGAAGAAAAGGACTTAGTCCTGAATCGGGAAAAAAATGCCATTTTATGGTTCGGGAAGGGATAGTGCTTGGGCACAAAGTGTCCGCTCGTGGGATAGAAGTGGACAAAGCGAAAATAGAGGTCATTGAACAACTTCCACCTCCCACGAATGTGAAAGGCATTCGTAGCTTTTTAGGCCATGCGAGGGGTTCTATAGGCGATTCATCAAAGACTATTCTCAAATTGCGGACCCTCGACTAACCTTTTAGCTAAAGATGCTCCTTTCATTTTTAACAATGAGTGCCATGAAGCCTTTCAAACCTTGAAAAAAAGCACTCATTTCAGCTCCAATCATCCAACCACCTGATTGGAAGTTGCCCTTTGAAATCATGTGTGATGCTAGCGACTTTCTTTGTTGGTGCTTTTTTTTAGGCCAAACAAAAAGATAGAAAGCATTATGCCATATCCTACGCTAGCAAAACGTTGTGCAGGGGCACGATTGATTTATGCCACAACCGAGAAGGAGTTGTTGGCCGTGGTCTTTGCAATAGACAAGTTTAGATCTTATTTAGTGGGGGCAAAGGTAATTGTTTATCTGAGACCATCTTTGCACTCAAATACCTCCTCACTAAGAAAGATGCTAAACCCCGACTAATCCGATGGATTCTTCTACTCCAAGAGTTTGATTTAGAAATAAGAGATAAGAAAGGAGTAGAAAACTTCGGTGGCCGACCACTTGTCTAGACTTCATCATAGGGATGCACATGAGTTACCCATTAACGATTATCTTAGGGGCGACACCCTTCTCGCGATAACAGCACTCGTATCCATGGTATGCAAATATTGTCAACTATATAGTTGCGGGGATATGTTCCACCGGGGGAGGACAGGGAGGTGGCTCAAGCACCAAAGTCGTTGCTACTTGTGGGATGACCCGTACCTCTACCGAAGTCTGTGGCGATGGGCTACTAAGAAGATGTGTCCCAATGGTGGAAGGCATAAAGATCATAGAAAGATGTCATGCATCACCCTATGGAGGCCACTACGGAGCATTCCGTACACATGCCAAGATCCGGCGAGCGGCTTCTTCGGCCAACAATGTACAAAGACACACAAGAATTTGTCAAAAGATGTGTCGATGCCGGCACGGAAACATCAATGCTCGACAAGCAATGCCACTCATGAACAACCTCCAAGTGGAGTTGTTTGATGTCCGGGGATCGACTTCATGGGACCATTCCCAAGATCCGAGATTCTCGAATACATCTTGATCGCAGTGGATTATGTATCCAAGTGGGTAGAAGCACTACCATGCCGAACCAACGATGCAAAGCACTCCAAAAAGATGTTCCATGAAGTGATATTCCCACGGTTTGGAACACCCCGACTGGTCATAAGTGACGGAGGGTCACACTTCATCGACAAGACCTTTCGAGAATTCCTAGCTGAATATGGAGTCAAGCACAATGTTTCAACTCCATACCATCCCCAAACAAACGGTCAAGCTGAAACGTCAAATAAACAGATAAAGAACATCCTGCAGAAGACCGTGGATGAGATGGGGAAGAAATGGAGGTACCCGGCTACATGATGCACTATGGGCATACTGAATCGCATACAAGACACCCATAGGCATGTCACCATATCAGCTGGTGTATGGAAAAACATGTCATCTACCTGTGGAGTTGGAGTTCAGAGCCCATTGGGCCATCAAGAAGTAGAATATGGATCTCCACCTAGCCGGTAAGAAGAGACAAATGCAAATGTCTGAGCTAGAGGAATGGAGAGAGAAAGCATACCACAACTCCAAGATCTACAAAGAAAGAACAAAGAGGTGGCATGACAAGAGAATAAAACACAAAGAATTCACACCTGGAGATAAAGTCCTGATGTTCAACTCAAGGGTGAAACTCTTTGGTCATGGAAAACTTCGGAGTAAATGGGAAGGGCCATTTAAAGTAATCAAGACCTCATCACATGGTGCCGCCACGCTCCAAGATGACGAAGGTAACGCATTCAAGGTAAATGGCCATCGTTTAAAAGTTTTCTTAGAACCCCAAATTGAAGAAATTGGCACGATTGAATTCTTTTGCAATTTAGTATCAATCTAATAATTCAATATTGTAAAAAAAAAAAAAAAAAAAAAAAAAAAAATAAAATAAAAATAACATAGAGTCTACAATAATTCATTAATCAAATAAATATCTCGACTCTCTGGTGTTTTCCCCACCGAAAGAGTCCCCGCTATTTTCACTTGTTTTTGTCTTTGAATAAATATAGATATAGCACAAAAGAAGTGTGGGGTACTACCCCCAAACCCATGGGCCATCGGCTAGCTTGGGGGAGGACCCCACGGAGGTAAGTACCTACCTCCCCTATCATTTTATTTTATCTCTTAGTTTTTCATTTTCATTTCCTTTAAAAAATGAAAAAAGAACAAAAATATGATTCCACTTCAATATGTAGTATAAGGATGCTTATAAATTTCTCTGAAGTTGAAATGATGAATAGTTGCTCTGTCTATAGTTCAATTTGCACCTAGTTCATAACATTATATTTCCCCAATGTTTAAGTTTATTGGCTTAACTTGTCTTGTCCTAAAACTTAATGATTTGTGGGTATGCAAACACATGATTCTTCTCTAAGCTATTGCCGGATATGATATGGTAAAAATAGAATCTACTATGATTTTGTTCTAAGAGAGATTCATCATTCGGAGAATAATTTCCAAAATTCCTTAATGATCAAAATTCTCATGATAGCCTATGTAAGACACCTGTCATACGCTTTTGATCAAGATTCACATTCACATTGCAAAAAAATAGGTTATGGGCTAAGCTAGAAAAAATGGGCGTGTGTCCGAAAAAAAATAAAACAATGGGTACTTCGATACCCGCCTCAAAAAAAAAAAAGAGAAGAGAGAGAAGAATAATGGACAAGTGTTCGAGGGCGAGTAGAGCCCACTTCTCTAAAAAGAAATAAGAGCTAGCCCATACCTTATCAAAAAGAAATAAAATTTCACTTGCACATCTTGATCAAGGCTTATGACTTGTTTCTCCTTATGGTTTGCACACCGAGATAATTTAAGGAATCATTCCAAAAATCTCCGCATAAATGATCAATCAAAGAACGAATGATTGGTGTTTCTATAAAAACCATTCTATCTTGCAATGATCCAAGAGTTTGAAAAATGTTATAAGCCCTATATGATTTAAGTATACAAGGATAGATAGAAATGCCAATTTATTTAAACAACGGAAGAATAATTTATTATGAGCATGGTACATTTTGACATATATCGGCATTGTAGCAACTCCCGATCAACAACCAAACACTTAGCTATTTGCTCGGGGACGAGCAAAGGTTAAGCTTAGGGGAACTTGTTGGCGGTCATTATCGAGTATATTATACCGCCAACCTTTATCCAATTCATGAGAAATGGGCAAACTTATGTTACATATACCTTTACTTCTAACCTAGTTCCACTTGTATTACGTAGAAATTATGTTTTGCGGGTATAAGAGTGGAAAGCAGTACAAAGTCATCAAATAAATTAGAAAACGTATTGAATAAAAGACGCCAAGGAGTGGATCAATCAAGAGGACCAAACCCCAGCGCACAATTTGGCCCATGCACCATCATAGGCCCAACATTTGAAGGACAAAACGCGCAAGCGAGGAGAATGCCGGGGGCGGGAGGCCCACCCGAGGGGCGGTCGGCGCAAATTTTAAGCCATCTGTTCCCGCCCTTTCTCTCGGTAGTTTGGAGCGGTTTTCACTCGGCGGTTGCATGTAGTGCAATGTTTCGTTCCCGCCAAGAAGACCTCGAAGCAAGGAGAGCCCTCCATTCCCTCCTCTCCACTATATAAAGAGAGGCACTCCTCACTTGTAACACACACCATTCTACATTGTGAGCATCACTTCCACATTTTATCAAGTAGTAGTGTCCCTCTAGGTGGCTCTCACCTAGTTGTATACTTAGAAAAGAGGAAGAGAGTGAGAGGAGAAGAGAAGAGGAGAAGCCGGGTTTGTCGGTTTCGCCTCAACTTTTGTACCTCCTCTGAAGCCGACCCAATTTGAGTAACGTCCATGTTATCTTGTGGTATTTCCAAGTTTATTATTTGACTTAATTCAGTATTGCTTTATTTTACTTACTTTGGAACTCCGCTCAACCGAGTGCTCTAGTCGGGATCCGGGCTAGTTTAGTAATCATTAGCATAGACGTGGTGTTTAGGCTATTGTGTTACCTGAGTTTGCGCCCAAACCTACGGAATAGTTGTGGTAGCCCCGAGGGTGACAACTCCGATCAGGCCTTTGTAGTCCACCACGTGCGGGTTGGTGTTTTCGTAGAGAGCTTTTGGCGGCGACCCGATTACCGTTTCCCGGTCTCTTCGAGAATCGGAAAGGTTCCGCTGCTCCGAAGTAAGTAGGGTCTAGTAAGCCTGAACCTTGGTATTTAGTAATCTTGGGAAAACCTTAGAGAACCCCTCTCTACCTACAAAAATATTATTCTTTCTTATCTCTTGGACGTACTTGATCCTTTCTAGTCACTTCACGTTCCCGTGAAATCGATACCACGAATACTCGGTGAAAGCTACAACGGTACTTTCCGTGCGCTTGCGGATTTATACGCTACGCTAAAAATACCAACAGGAGCAAACACACACCACCCTCCGGATACGGCCGCCGCCGTCGGGTCCGCGGCGCTAGAGGTGTGCCATCGCCCGGATCCATGTGCGCCGCCACTTGATCCGCCCCGTGTCGAGGCCCGCCCGGCGCCGGATCCACGCCTCGAACGTCGTGGAGGCTCTGTTGGCACCACCGTGCGCCCGTCGAGCCCCATCGTGGATCTTCCCACCCCGGCGCAGCTCCTCGCGCCGTCGAGCCTCCCGCCGCCGAGTTTGGCGTCTCGTCCCGCCATGGAGGCCGTGCCATGGAAATTTGCCATCTGAGCTCGAGGCGACACGCCCGGGAGGGAAAGAGGAGAGGAGGTGTTGGGTTGCGGTTGGGGCGGCGTGATGGGCTTGGCATCTCGTCCGCCATGGAGGCACGCCGGGATGCGTAATGAGGAGGGCGGGGGGGGGCGGGATCTTGCGGGTGTGATGGGAGATAAGGGAGAGTGGGATCGGCTGAGAATGATTAACCCTAAGTGTGAGTATATATACATGGCCTGATAGAAATCTGACTTGGGCTTTGTTGTGGGCCTCGTATATTAATTTTTCATGACAGGACTTTGTAAGGTGCCCGCTTATGGAAATCGAAGCATTTTGCGTCGCGGGCATGTTATAAACGCCCGCCCGCGATAAATCGATTTTCGTGGCGGGCAAAATTGTATGCCACGGAAAATAAAAAACGTCCGTCACCGTTAATCGGCGCATTAACCGTCACGGGCAAAAAAAAGAAGTGCCCGCCATGGTTAATATTTGGGGTGTCTCGCAAAAATCAATTCGTTACTAGTGATTTGGTCCATCTGCATTGCTGTTGATCGATTCAAATTCCAAAAAGTATTGCACGAAATAACTGATATATATTTAATATTTATACCCATTTGTACCTTGTTTTACTTTTCAAATGTTAATCTAATTTCTTGGTGAAAGAAAAATTAAAGTATGTAAACGTACATTACTTCTAGATGAAGGCGAAAAGAAAATTTTTTCCTGTCTCATGAAAGCCACTTATATGATTATACCTAGCACTGTGTACCATATGGAACATGAAGATCAATATATATGCGGATCAAAACATTACCCACACATGCAAAGTAGACAATAGAAATGGCATATACAAAACAAGTAGACAACACAGATGGATCGATGAGCAACTCGACATGAGAGTCATCAGGAGCAACCTTTCCTCTTGTTTTGACTTCACGGGCTCGTTGAAATGACACATGAGAGAGAAAAAAGGATCCTGTGCACAGTGTTAAACAGTGCTTATGTCTACTTTGTGAGTTGGTTCACCGCTGTCGTCTCTACTATAGAAGCAAGTTTCAGAGAAGGTCCTCTTTTTTTTTTTTTCTAGATACGGCTGTTACAAGAACAGCCTCTATAAAAATTCCTTCAGAGATCTTGAGTTTAGAGAAACAAGTTTTAGAGAAGTCTCACGTGAAGCTTCAGGTCTTTAGTTTCTTGTGCATGAATCAAAATTGTTTGTATTTTGTGCGAAAACCTTATCAATACCTTCGCGACAATACATGCAAGCATCTGGATTGTTTATCTCTCACCAGGTCATATGATCGATATGATAAAACCCTGTGCCTGGTGTCCTCCCATGCCAGCGTTGAATCGGTTCATCAGAAACGGACACTGCCACATAATAAAAAAAGATAGGTTAACTCCTGAATGAAACCAGTTTGTAAGTTTCCTTGTGGTGGAAAAAATGTCATATAATATGCGGCCCTTGGGACAATCTATTTGATTGCAGGGACACATGCAGTTCCGATCCTTGATTTGGCACGGGTGCTCGCGCACTCGGCAAAATGAGCGCCCGGTGGTGACTTCATTGATCTTGAGAGATGTGCCAGCATTGTTCCATAATTGCTCATAGAAGTAGAGTTTGCATACGTGTGTTCATATGGGTGTGTGTGCATTTGTGTTAAGCGTCTACGGTCTACGTCTGTATTCATGTAATTCTAAAAAAAAAAACTCCCGAAGAAAAACTCATTGTGAGACCCACAAGATAAGTAGAAACCCACACACAATCCAGTCCCATGTCCATTTCATTCTCTTCCAGCAGTGCCCAACATACGATGCCACCGCCAGTGTAACACCCGGAAATTTACAAATTTTGAAAATAGGTCAAAATGATTTAATTACGTATTTTGTGCTCATAAAATATAGGAAAAATAATATTTTCATTTAAAATAAAATTTATATAAGGCTAGGAACATGTTTGTTGCATTCATGCTGCTGCATATTTATTTTTATGTGGTGTGGTTTTGACCAAATCTTGAAAAAGAATCAAATTCATTTGAATAAGCCACTTGAAATCAAGTACAAATAAAAAAGAAAAAGTTTTCTTTTCACTCTGTCCTCTCTTTTTCTCTTTCTGGCCCAGGGCCCAGCCGGCCTGGCCTGCTGCCATCTCTCCCTTTCCTTTTCTTTTTGGCCCGAGCCCAACAGCAGACCCGGCCCACCTTGCTTAAGTAGCAGGCCCAAGACGCCACATTCCAGTCCAGCGCTGCACCCTCTCTCTTGCAGCTGACGTGCGGGCCCCGCATCGCTACAGTAGCATCTCCCACCTCCAGACCGAGCCTCGTCGGATGGAACACCGCGATCGTCTCGATCCACTTCTCGCGCGTGAGCCGCTGCCTCTCGCCCCCTCGGCCTATATTGAGCGTCTCCACCCTAGTCCTCCTTCCCTCTCCAACTCCAGCGCCGCCTTTCGCCAACCTGAGGACACCAGTGCCGCCGCCATCGCCGGTTCGCGTCGCCGAGCTCGGGATTCGAAATTCCACTGCCTGGCCGTCGATCTTCGGCCATCGTCGAGTCCCTAAGCGCAGTAAGCATGCCCGCAGCCGTAATCCCTCGTCAATTTCTGTTTCCTTTGCCTCACTCGCGGTCGTCGTACATCACAGAGCACCGCCGCCCGCGACCCTCCGTCGATCTCCGCCGCCGAGTCGTCACTGCCTTCACTCAACGCCGCGGTGAGAACCCTGGTTTCCCCTTGTCATTCCCCTCCTATTAGTTCATCGAATCGAGGCCTCTAGTGCACTAAACCGCGCACGCCGGCGACCTTGCCGCCGCCGGCCATGGCCGAGCGCCGTGTCGCCGCGCGTTCCCACCTCACAACACCGCTGCAGCCGCCTTAAACGCTCCAGCCGTGTCCGCGTGGCCGCCGTTCCCCTCCCATGCCTTTAGTTTGAAGAATCGTCGCCCCTAGGGCTTTACCCGTGTGCGCCGGCGAGTCTGCTCGTCGCCGGCCATGGCAGCCACCGCGCGCGTCGCGCGTTCCTGCCGCGCCACAGCGCCAATCGTGATCGCGCTCGCGTCACCATCTTCGCAGTACAACTAGACCGGCAAAACGCGGTCCAAAATCGCCGTTGTCGCGCACGCCGGCGATGCTCCGCCGCGTGGCCTGGGCGGCGCCGCCGCCATGGTCCTGTTCCTGGCCGGAATCCCCTGCCCTCTCCCCTGGATCTAATCCGGGGCGTCGATTTTATATCCGACGGCCAGAAAGCGTAGATACCCCTTCGTGGGAGTTTTTGCTAAAGAGACCCTGGAATCTTACGCGCTACGCCCTATAATCTATAGTTAATCACGAATAAGCCCCTGGCCACAGTGAAAACCCGGTTTTGATTTATTTTAATTCGGAAATCAAGTTCAGTCTAATTACAGTTTTGCCATTCAACTTCAAATGCCCATAACTTCTTCATTTTAACTCCAAATTGATCCGTTCAAATTGCGTTAGATTCGTAATTCAATCCGCTACGCGTTAATGTCACTTTTCAGTAGGTTTCGAATATTTAATTTTCGTAGTTAGAATTAATTAATTATTCGCCTATAGGAAATCTTATAAAAATCCATAACTTCCCCATTTTAATTCCGATTTTCGTGATCCTTACACGTCTATGTGATCGTAGCGACCGTGGATTAGTTTTATACACTTTTTATACTGTTTTATCACTGTTGGTGTACTGTTCTAATTTAGACTTGTTTTCTTCGTGCATGATTGTCTTTGGATGCGTGTTTGTTGATTTATTATTGAGTTTAGACGGTGAGCAGTACTACGGTGATCAGGAGCAGTATTCTGAGGATCAGCAGGGACAGCAAGACTTCGATAATCAAGGCAAGTATAGTTTGGGAATTTCTAGCCCATTGTTACCATGATCTTGTGACTTAATTAATGTCTATGCTATAAATGATAAAATGGTAATAATTTAACCACATGAGATCTTGTCTGTAACTGATGTATCCTGGATTTACAGTACAACTGTGGGGGTTAAATGGCTCTGACTTTAGTTCCTCAAAGATCATTTTTCTAGCGAGTTTGGAGGAAGTGCCGAATTGGGTATAGTCTGCCCCCTGTCCACATATATGTGTATAGGCTACGGGTCGTTGTGCCATATAGGAAGGGTGGGTTCTATATCTGACGACTTAGCGCCCCAACTTGTTAGACGAACCTTTGGGGGGCTTCATAGTGTTTTCGGTGTACTGGGCCTTGCAAACCCATACATTTAGGAATCACGACTCACAGTGAATGTGTACACCTCTGCGTAGAGTTTGAAAAACTAGTATACTAGCCTTGCTCAAGGACACGAGCGGCCATGGACCACTTACATTAAAGATGATGACACTTATTTTGTTAAATCATTTACTCATGTTTATCTCTTATGCTTATATATTATTATGTTACAATGATCATGATATTATGGGAAAGTTACTATCTTGCTATACTTGTTGAGTTCGACATGAACTCACTCTTGCTATTTCCACCACACCCGGTCTCGGATCAAGGATGGAACGAGGATTACCGCCCGGAGTACTAGTCTTGTGGACCGCCGGTCGGCGTACCCGTTCTTGGAGCTTCCGCATGAGAGTGTTGGAATTAGTTTCATTCTTTTGAGTTTTCGTTTTAATTTTTATGTAATAAGCATTGTTTTGATACATTCCAACAGTTTGTCACCTCATGTGTGTTTCGTTTTACGGGCACACATAGGGAATAATATATCCAATTTGTTCTTTTAAATTGGGTATGACAAAATGATGGACCCGTCTACCACCTAAAAAGCTCTAATTACACTTTGGTCAACACATTGGATGCCTCATTTAGCTATGAGCCTTTGTGTAGTATTGTTAATCTTTTTTTGTTATCTTCTTGATCTCTTGACCCCTTGTAAAAACTACTTTTAACACTTCACTTTTCATAAAGATAGGGTGCAACCCCTCCTGCTTGCAACAAAAAAAAAAAGGGGAAAATTGGTAGAGCCTCATCTTTTGAGGTATGTTATTACAGGGGCTCACTTTTTCTCGAATGTTTTGCTGTGTCCACCACTCCTCCCATGCTCCAACATGCTTCAAATTGCCGAATGGTTAGAAGTGGTCATGCATCACATCACCTAGATTTGAGTCCTCTTTGATCTCAAATTTTGATTGTTGTTTTCTTGGTAACAAAAATTTGGCTAGTTCCCTCAAAATTGGTCTTGTTTTTTTTTAGAAAAAAAATGGATTCATGAATCAAGATGAAGGCGACTCTTCTCAATCAAGGTGGCCTTGCACATCCATGGTTGTGTGCTTGGAGTTAATTTGGATCTGTTGTATTAGTTACTCCCTCATTAAGGCGTTTAGCAATGGTGAGAGTAGTTTGCATGCATGCTCCCATATCATCAGATGTGTACACATTTGGGACAGAACGGTGGAATGTGCATTTTTTTGAAAGCGGGACTCCACCCGTATTGTATTAAGAGAAAAAGACCAAAGAGAGGCTGGAGTACCGATACAAAGGGCTCGATAAGTAATCCAAGGATTACCAGCGGAGCCCCGACACCTGAAACAAACAACCAGCAGCAAGAATACATGGGGGAGGCGGAAATGCACGAACAGTTGAATCTGCATTTAGCCATGTTCCCAAAATTGAAATGCATGAACAGTAGCAGCGATGAAATTTCTTCCCGTTCCTTTAATATATATAACATTTTGGTTTCCAATTTTTTCCTCTCATATATATAGTTATTTTTTAGTTTCCAAGCCTGATCTAATAGGTGAACAGATGAAAATTACATCTGTATGTATATCCACCTAAAGAAAGCTACATAGAACAGCATGCTCTCGCCCCTGATGGTACAATATCACTAGAAGTGTCAAATGTTCCTGGTGGTGAATAAATGACGACTGTGTATATTATCGCATATGCATAGTTAGTAAGCATTCAAGTTATTCAATGAAATTGTCATATTATACCTTTTTACCACTACCCTTCGTATGACTGAGAAATGCTAAACATAGTTTTCAGAACAGAAGGAGTAGTAATGAATGGTTTGTGGAACTGTGTGGGAAAGAAGATGTGCTGATGCAATCAAAGAAAAACTCGACGTAATATAATTTCATTCCTGTATAACTGCATCACTGTGTAAATTAAATTTCAACTTCAATGCATTTTGAGCCGAATATGAATATGGAAATAGTAAGCATGTCCTTTTCTCTGCCATCATCAATGACATTAAAAATTTAAACCACCATTATGTACTAGGGACAACAAGACTTCCGGGGATAAATATATGGATCAAGCATGGCCATTACAATGCATATGCCCATGCATTGCACCTTAGGATTGTAGTGCCAATCTGTTTGGATATCTCCTCAAACAGAGCACCTGATGATATAAAGATGATATATAACAGAGAGGCGTTCTTGTGTTCCTCCTCGTTAGTATGAAATAGGAGACCACACAAGGATTCAATATACATTACATACAGAGTAGTGAGAGCAATTGGGCATGAGAGTTATTAGGAACAAAGTGCTCTCAGAAATAGATGGTCGAGCTCTGTAGTTAACTTCTGTCTGCTCAGTGTTAAGTCGTCCATCTCACAGAAGTTTTGTCTGGTCTATCCACTGCATCCTCAGTGCTACTTTCATGTGGTCATCGACAATATTCTCAATTCTGCTTCAATTGCCTCTTCCATGCTCTACGTACTCGGAGCTGTTTTGATTTCATCGATGCTTCTTTGAGCATATATGGATGACACCTGGAGATCATGGAGCAAGATGAAAGGTCCCTTGTGGTTTTTGGTAATTGAGTGTCAACATTAGGTGAACTAATATGTGTGATTGAGAATATACATAGGAGATTAGTTCACACATGATGATGCAATGAAGGAGCTTATTGCATATGAAACGTGACATGGAGTCATGTGACCAAGGTGGTGAAGATCAAGACAAAGGTTTGGCTTGATGGACCGGTTGCAAGTGTGAAGGGCAAGTCGAGGGACTTGGCGCCGATGGACCAACGCAATGGCGGTGAAGAGCAAGTGAGGCCAAGATCGATGGACCAAGAAGGTCATGTGATGATATGAAATGGATCATATCATTCTTGATCGTGTTGTTGCATTTGTTGCTTCGACACTTGAGGAGGCGGAATGGAAATGCGCAAGGCAAAGGTATATTTGTAGGACATTTTTATTTCGCCGGTCATAGGTGAGCAGAGAAGGTTATGACCGGATTTAGGTTCGATAACCGCATTTATGAAGAGGGGAAAACTTCAATCGCTTTACTCACCTAGTGCCACTAACTTGAATTTTGAATTGCATATGCATTCGGGTTAGTGACGGGGCTCCTTGGAAAAAAAGACTCGAGAAATGTCATCAAAATATGCTCTTGAGGTTTGACATATTTTGGATGAGATGGTATTTTATTTGGATCAAGAATTGCCAATTTATTGGAAAAGAATTTGAGAGAAAAAGGAAGAGCATTATATATGTGACGTGCATTTGTCTTCAAATATATACATGTATATATGTTACACATGCACGTACACGTAATGGAGTTGCCTAGCTTTCTTGCTTGCTTGGACGAGAGTTTTATTCAAACTGGAAGGTGACGTGCTTGTGCTGGACTGCCACCGGTGCTTGCTAGCTGCTGGTTGCCGAACAGGACACGGTTGCCGAACGGGACACGGTTGCCGAATGGGAAATGTTGCTGGTTGCCGAATGGGCCACCTGCTGGGCCAGGGCTGCTAGCGCTACTTGCATCGCTGCTGCGGCTCGCAAGGCCCACTCGTCCGTATTGAGTGGCACTCTGGTCCGTTAGTAGCTGCTTCGGTTTTCTTCGGTGGAAAAAGAAACAGCGTCGCCGTCGCCCCGTTGCTCTGCGCGAGGAGCGTCTGGAAGGTCAGCACCCGACCGTTGGCGGAGAGGTTCTGCCCGTTGGGTGACCAAGAAGGATAAAAGGTGCTGGTTCCCTCCCTTGCTCGGCAGCTCTGACCCCAACAGAGAACACAGTGAGCTCCCCTCCCCTTTCTCTTGGTGAGCTAGGGTTTCATCCCTCCTCTCTTCTCCTATGATTTGAGCTGAGATTCAAGAAGAGAGTGAGAGCCCTGTGTGGGTGTGGATGAGAGGTTCGAGATCCACCTTTTCCCCATTTGATTCCACTCAAGATTAGAGCTAATTTGAGAGGGGATTGGGATACCTAGTGCATTGCATTTCGGGATTCATATTTGTGGCACTAGGTGGTGATTGCTATTGTGGATTTCCTATTACTCTTGGTGGTTGCCATCACCTAGACGGTTTGGAGATTGTGACTCCGTTGAAGCACGCAATTGGAGATTGTGCGGTGCTCCGGAGGAGGACTTGTGAGAGGTTCGTGCTCACCTCGCGGGGGTCGTGAAGAGCAACTCTAGTGGAGCGTGTCATTGAGCTACCACACTTGTGTGTGGGTTCACACGGTACCCTTTGAGGGATTGGCTAGAGGACTCACATTGTGTGAGGGACTCGACCGAGCTCCCAGCTGTGGGATTTGGCACTGGCCATTAAGCTTGAGGATCATCACTGGGTGATTCGCCAAACCGTGGAACCACCAAAGTGTTGGTCGACACAACGAGGAGTAGGGAGAAGTTGGCAAGCTTCCCGAGACCTCGGTAAAAAATCACCGGTGTCATCTTGTGTCCACACTTCGCGGTGGTTTGCAATCTCTTCGTCTCAAGCTTTGTTCTTACATTCATATATTCATTGTGCTTGTGCTTGAGTAGAGTAGTTGTAACTATCTAGCTTGTGTAGCTTGTTTAGTTACTTTGCTTAGCTTGTGTAGCTAGGTAATTTGAGCCTTTGGGTTAGGCGTGTGTTGCCTTGTCCATTGTGCATCTAGTGAGCTTAGGGGCTTTGTGCTTGTGCTTACTAGAATTGTGTAGGAGCTCACCCGTGCTTGAAAGTACTAGTGCTTAGGTTTGTGTGACCTTGCATTAGAATTGATTAGGAGCTCAAACTAGGATTGTCACCTCACTCTTCTTGTGTAGGATCTTTTGTGAGGTGATTTAGAGTCTTAGTTAGAAGGGTGAAGTCTTGGCTAGACCGATAAATTTAATTCGCATTTGTTTCGGTTAGCCATCGCGATTAGTTTTTAAAAGGGACTATTCACCCCCCCTCTAGTCCCCATCTCGACCCTTCACAAGAGCCAGCAGCACGACTTCAATTGAGCTTTCGGCTCAAACCACGTGGGGCCAGTGTTCTAGGGACTAGACTTGTATGCGTCCTGCCCCTTGCCTCTGTACATCGATGCTTGTTCGTACATTGTTCCATGTGAGATACTTGTGTAAAAACTTGATCTTGCATCCTCACAAAACAAATAAGAGCTTGTGTCTTGAGATAGAGGGATGACATACATGTTGCAGCAAAGGAACATATATATATGTATAAAGTTAAGAAAAAACATACTCCCTCCATATTGAAAAAGGAAGTCGTTTAGGACATTGACACGGTCTCCAAAGTGCAACTTTGACTTCTCTTTTCTATCAAAATATTTATTAAAAATTATATATGTATACTTTTATTAAAGTATTTTTCAAGACAAATCTATTGATATGATTTTCATATTTCAAAACTCAACGACTTAAAAGTTATTAATCATTTATGTTCTCAATGTTTGACCAAGCCTTTTCCAAAAACGACTTCCTTTTCAATATGGAGGGAGTATATGTATTGGCTTTCTCGCAAATTTTCTATTTGTTACACGTTATGCAATTTGGGGACTGATGATCAACTGTGTATGAAAGTCACCGATAAACATCTCTCGGCGTATCAAGGTCTTGGTCCCATATGTACTCCCTCAGTGTGTCACGTTCTTCGCGTATTGTGCTTCTTCATAACAGTTTGTGGGGATCAAGGAGAATCTCACGTTTGTCTGGTGTATGCAAGCTTATTACTCTCGTTTCCAGGAGTGCATGAAGTGGTTAAAAATGGAAGACGAGACAAGTATATGGGGGTGCTGCTGGTTCTAACAGGGGCAAACTGAAGTGGAAGAATATGTACTTTTCGTCTTCTCAGAAAGGCCATTGAAAATTAGAACCACAATTCTGTACTAGTAACTACTTGGCTCATGTGAATAAATGTTCTGATCAAGCATGGTAATTTGTTTTAGAGAAAAGGGTTTCCCCACTTTATATTTCAAAAGCAGATATCCGGTTTACAGTTCAGCACATAAATGGTTCAAAACACTTGACAGAAGCAGCATAAGCCAAGGGGAGATTAAACTCCAGAGTTCTCAGCAGCTCGACTAAAACTAAACTGAATCGAAGTGACATCAAGCACGGTAATTACACTGCATATATATTCCCATGCATTGCACTTTAGAATTGTAGTGCCTCAAAGAACAGAGAGACACATATATAAATATGGTTTGTTATATGTTCTCTTTAGAAACGTTTTTCTGTTCCTAGTTATTTTATATATAGGGTTCTTCCAAAGATTAAAAGTTCCTGTTCCTCTTTCTAGTTTCTACAATCCTCTAGACCATTATTCAAGCAAGGATACATATGCACTATGCACTGATGAATAATAGGGTATGAGAGTCATCAGGAATCGACTTCGCTTGAAGTTGGACATTCCAGCGCACTGTACGTGGAAGTAGGTGCTTTGTGCACATCTATGTCATGAACCACCCAGCCAGGCCTCAAGGTACTGTTGTGCATCGGTCATCAAGTTTCTACTTCTGCTGACAGTGGAGTGATGTCGTCTATCCTTTGGGCTTGGGCCAATGTTTTTTTTATTGAGACCTGTTTGGGCCGGTGTTGAATTTTTAGCAGGCAAGTTATTGGTTTAGGCAGTTGGTGTTGGGGCAAGTATATAAGCACTTGTAATGAGCGGTAACGGTATTGAAGAACCGAAACTCTAAAACTCGCCTATGCTCTGCTCTGAACTTCCCCGTATTCTTCTCAATTCCTGTCCAAATTCCGGCTGAAACCTACCTCATCCTCTAATTGATTCTAGTTATCAACTGTGATTCGGTTGGGATCATAACAATCTGCCCCAGCAATCTTGTTGCGACATTTTCTCTATGCTCCATTGCTTTTGAGTGCAACCAATCCTCCATTACAAACACTACCTGTTGATCTCTTTGGACTAGGATCCTGACCGTGACCCTTGTTCGATGTATGCTCCTGGCTGCATCGGGCCAAGGCCTTTCATATGGAATCTTTCTCCGAACATACTCAGCTGATTCTGTATGGGCTTTCACCATGGCACTGAATCAAGGCCAGCTCGTCACGTTTGTTCTCAGTTCTGACAACCAAAATGCTCAGTGAATCCAATGCTCAGTGATAGTTACTACATAACTAGTTTCTGGCTTCTGTGATCCACAATTTAACCCATTGAAATGAATGTGTGTAGCAAGATGTTGATGGTTACAAGGTTGGTTTGTGTAATAAGGGTAATCATGTTTCGTTTCAGCGATTACTTAAACTAGTCATCAGTCCGTGTAGTACTTTATTATCAAGTTTGCAGATATTTATTACTAATGTTATTTCTTATATTTAATTCCATTTAGAATACCATAGTTAGGTGATTGAGTTATGTGGATTAGTTAATCAAGTAGCTGAAATTACACAGTGCATGCGTTCGTTGTAGAGCGTGAGGTCAATTATTCTCTTCCCAGTTGTGACTCTTCACGCCTTATGGAGACCGGAGGGCCCTAACAGCATGCGGTTGCGTGTCCAGAGACTCAAAGACGACGACGACGACAGGAGAGGAAGGAGGATCATGAAGCTGGCCGGCGCTCGGTGGAGCTGCCCCTCCAGCCGGTCGGCCCCGTGTTTCAGGGACTGCTGGTGCATGCATGGATGCGTTGCATGCGAGCGGTCGTGCTTGGTCCTCATCCTACAAGCCCAAAATATGCATAGCACGGTGAGTCTGTGACGTGCCTATGAACAAAAGCTTCAACTGACATCCATTCTTTACTGGCTGTTTGTGCAAAATTTACTGTTGGAAAAAATCAAATAGATGTGTAAATTTATCTCAACTTATTCATTTTTACCCTATTTATTTGTAGCTGGGGCAAATGCGCATGTCCTTTCTTTCTTTCATCTCCCAAGACAGCTCATCAAGGCCATCAAGACTGGAATGGAACCACTGCATTAGTGCATTATATATACGTTGTGCATAGGAAGCTTGGTTTGCACCAGATAAGTTGCCCTTATATATACGACCGGCGAACATGAATATATATGTAGATCAATCATGGTCGTCTGAGCATATGACATGTACACAGCATGTAGACAACAATGATGGATCGATGAGCAACTGGACATGAGAGTCATCAGGAACAACCTTTTCTCTTTTCTGGCATCACTGGCTCTATGGAAAGACAGATCAGAGAGACAATAAGGATCTTGTGAACATTTTCTCACAGTCCTTCTCTCTACTTTGTGAGTTTTGGGTCACTGTTGTCCTCTCTTCTATAGAAGCAAGTTTCAGAGAAGCTCCTCTATCCTTACTTTTTTTAGATATGGCTGTAACAAGAACAGGCTCTAAAAAAAATGTTTTCAGAGGTCTTGAGTTTTGAGAAATAAGTTTTAGAGAAGCCACACATGACCACGTGAAACTTGGGGGCTTTAGTTTAACTTGCATGAATCACAATTGTTTGTTTTTGTGCGAAAATCTTATCACTATCTTTTGCTACTTTTTTATGATTGATTTTGTTTGCTAGTGGTGGATTGTGTTGTGTAATAGTGTGTAGTCTATTTTCATTCTATTTTTTCGGTGCTTGAGCTTGGGGCAGCGCATTGGTCCATCTTTTATTGTGGTTGATGTTTTTGCAAAGGGTCAAAGGTCGTTTATTGTGATCCAAATTCAAAAGCAATATATTTAATTATACTTAGTTGTGCGAAATTCAAGTTCGTCCAATTTGTCCGAAAACACTAATGAAGGTACAAAGGAGGTGATATTCTTGCAGCATGTTTATTTTTAAATGGTGCCTTAGTTTCCATGGTAAAAGAAGTATAAAATCTACATGACCTACGGATAAAGTTGACTGATGATTTCTGCCCCAAATTGAATTTGGGCATGGGCAAGGGTCCGTTCCATCTCATAATGAAATCCATCACCCACCATGATGGTATGCTCATGAGGATTAATTTGTAAATTGTTGGGACTTGGTGCCTGCAGTAGGAGGAGGTTAGCCCTTGAAATGGCAAGAAGTAACAAACTGACTTAGATTCGGAGATGTTTTGCAGGTTGTTTTGACCATGAGTCCATAGGGCCAGCGAAGGTTCCATGGCGGAGCTTGAAAACCTCTGGCGCCTTGAAGCTCCGTGGAGAGAGGGATGTCGTCGCATTTAAGGACAAAGGCTCCGCTCTTGATTGCGTAATAGGCCAAAGCCCCGCCAGAGCCTGATGGCCGAAGGTCCAGAAGACATAACCTCAGGCTCAGGCACGAGGACCCTCGAAATGCCAACGGATACTTCGGGTAGATTACCACACCGCTGCCATTCGTGAAGGAGGCCTTAGGGAAAATTCTTGGGATATGCCATGGGCAAAAATGTAAAGTCGCACTCCTTGTAACCAAAGACTATAAATAGAGAGCCTCAGCCTTCATGTAAAACGGTTGGTATTCCGCAATAATATGAGTCAGTTCACTTGGAGGGTCCTCAATACTTAGCCATTCTACCAACTCACTACTCCCCCGGAGCACTGCCCGGGCGGAGCCTACAACCCTGGCTGAACCCCAAAGTTCAACATAAATCAATGTATGCTCACTACAATCACCTACGCCCCCACACCAACATACATAATCACACCGTCGCGGCGCCATTCCCAATCACTACTACAACATCGATTTTAGGTGGCGGGCTTTTTGGATTTTAGGTGGCGGTTATTAAAATCGTCACCCGGTAGGGTCCGGGTAAATCAGCCATTTCCGTGGCGGTTTCCAATAACCGCCACAGTTAATCAAAAAAAAAAAAAAAAATCCACGAAAACCCCTAACGGGCTCACAGGCGCCGCCTCTCGCCGCCGCTTCGATCCGGCGGCGCCCGCGGCGCTCGATAAAGCCACGCCCGCATTCGATTGGCATGCCGCGGTCGATCCAGCGCCGCCAGCGGTTCGATCCGCGCCACCGCGGTCGATCCGCCCGCCCACCGCTCGTTCACGGCCGCCGCTGAAAACCGCCCCCCGCCAGCGCTTCGATCCGCCCAAGGCCCTACGCTTGATCCGCGCGTCCCGCTGGCTCGATCCGCGCCAGCGTCGCCGATCCGCATCGCGCCAAAGCCATGGTGTTCGCGTTCGCCGCCAGGAGAGGGAGGGTTGGCCGCCGGGAAATGGGAGGGGAGAGGGAGAGACTTGGTCTGAGGAAGAAGGTGGTGTCGGGTGAGCTGCATAGTGGTGGGTCGAGTGGGTTAGGTTAGGAGGCGCTGGGAGTTTCGCTTTTATATGTCCAAGCCAATAGTGGGCTGATGTGGGCTTATTGGGCTGGGTGTTTGGGCTTCATTTTCCGTGGGTTAATTCATTTACCGTGGCGGTTATTAAAACCGTCACGGAAAAATAAATAAGCCCGCCACGGTTAATAGAGGTATTAACCGTGGCGGTTTCCCAAAAAACCGTCACGGAAAATGTTTTCTAAACATTGTGCAAAATCAATTCTGTAGTAGTGAATGACCCTCGCGTTCCAAGCTGCCTGGTCAGTCATTTCCGTTCTAACCAGAGAGTGTCTGCCGTTCAATCTGGTTGCCGTTCTTTCTAGGCTTTGGTACTAGGGGTCAAGCAGCATGGACGCCCGTTCTGCATGTCCTGGAGAAATTAGTGTGCGGTGCATATCCTAGGCCATTTCCATCTTTTAATACTGAAGCTGATGTCAGTACAATAGAAGTTGTTGACACAGAACCAATGGTAGTGCCACTGCGACATTAAAAATAGTCCCAGGGCTAAATAACAATGAAGAAATTTTTAACTTAATTTTCCTGTGTTGAAGAAAATGCCTGCAGCTGTACATGGTCTATATATAAAATACAAAAAACTGTTGCCCTGAATTGATTTTTGCGTGTTCATGAAACTTTTCATCTCATCATGATAGCCATTTATAATTATAGCCACTGTTCTGTACCTGTGACGATTTCGCTCAACAAGATCAATACGTCGATCATCAAAGCATGCTCCTACTGTCCCCACCTCCACACACGTCATATATACTCAGACATTGTGCCTTGGATAGGAGCTGCCTAGCGGTTTGGGTATCCTTAAAGAAACAAACAAGGAAAGAAAATCTGATAAAGTGATGGTTATACAGCAGAGGCATTTCTATAATCATATTGTACTTTGTGTCCAGCGTTGCTTCTTCTTGTTCCAATTGATGAAGCATCCAATGGATAGGCAATTAGGTATGTGAGTCATCGGGAATAAAATTTTATCTACTCGTCGTGCTCTGGCTCCATAAGTTCTCCATCAGTCAATTGCTTCATTTTTTCCAGTTTGAAACAATAAGATTTGCTGCCCTTCCTAGCCAAGATCGTCAACTGAACACCGCATGCACAACACTCAAGCTTGCAAAACTATTTCTGTCCTTCCTAGTTAATTAGATATTTTTGTTTTGTTATTGTAATATTTCTGTTTGACGATTAATTTTATTAAAATAGTTGTGTGCAAAAATGCAATCAGCATATATTATTTTGGGGCCACCTACACATTTATAAGATTTACTGTGGAACAGCTTATGATATCTTGGCGTAGCTTGCACATTTTAAGAAGACTAAAATGAGTCATATATTTGATCTCGAGTAGGTCTCTTCATGAGAGAATCAGAACTCTGTTTATGTTGGAACCTATTTTTGGCTTGGAGATACATTAATTCTTAAAATAAGTCTACTAAAGGAAACTTAATTTGATCTCTATACTGCACATACATTATTTTTCATAGCTGGTTAACTAGTGTGGAATATTCAACAACTATTGATTGCTATAGGAAAGGAAGGGTCCAGATGGAAGAAGCTAACTAACAACCTGGTAGTTCTCCGATCCTTAGCTACCTCATGAGTTGTGCACACAGCTCTTCCAGAACATATTTTTTGTGCACACAGCTCTTCCATGACCTGCTAGTCCTCATGAGTTGGATTTTCCAAGATTTCGTAATGTATGGGCAGTGTTTGGCTTCCTGCTCAATACAGGTTCCAGATGAAGGCCCCTCAAGAATCATCGGTCCTCGGCATCTTTGAGCATCGGGCAGCAATGGTCCATGTGCATAGCTGTTGATCGTGACCAAAATTCCAAAAAGCATGCATATATAGTAATAGTTGTGGTATATTTATACCTAGTTGATTAGGTAATTCCAAAAAACATGCATATATAGTAATTCCAAAAAACACACCAAGCAGCAAGCAGACATCCATGAAAAAGGGCCAGCTGAAATGTTGCTTAGCCAAATATATCTTGTGATGAATATTAACATTCTCATCCCAAACAGTGCCCAAAGCAAACCATCTTCTGGCAGCTGAGGGACAGTCAAAAAAACAGATGCTCCAAGGATTCTTCATTGTCATTATGACACATCACACAATTATATCCGTCCTCATGCAATTTGTTTCTTCTTCTCAACATGTTTCCTTGTGTTAAGTCTATCATTGAGAAGCAACCAAGCAAAAAATTCAATTTTCGGGACACATCTGGTTTTCCAAATCCATGTCACAGTCCTATGGGGCATAAGAGCTCTGAAGTGATGGCGGTAGAATTTGCTAGAAGAATAGTTCTGATGCCCCCAAATGAAAACCCACTTATCGTTCTCTTCATGGATGACATTAGGCATAGCAGCCAGCTCAGATTGGAGAATCAACATTTCATTATAGGCTGCTCTGGACATAGGATGAAACATTCCAGCAACGGCATAGCACTTCCCAGAGAGAAATATGGGGATCCTTCACAAAAGAGAACAGGTTGGGGGAAAAGAATAATGAAGGTTAAAAGGTGGTATTCTTGCAGTAATGTTTATTTTTAAATGTGAAATAAAACTTCTTGGTGAAGCTGAGTGAACAGGAAAGAAGATGTGCTGTTCGATGCAGTCATACAGAAGTCTATGTATTGTATGTATGACTGCATCAGTGGTAAATTAAATTTCAACTTCAATGCATTTTGAGCCAAGAAGAATTGGGAAATATTAAGCACATGCTTTTCCATCCCAACATAAATGCCACTGAAAATTGGAACTATCATTCTGAGTCACGGGGATAAATGTATTGACCAAACATGGTCATTACACTTCATTTGTGTACCCATGCAAGTCTCACTATTCGGATATATATATATCCTGAAACCAAGACCATGATATAGATATGACATATATCAGAGTGGCATTACACATGTTGTTGCTCCTCGTTATGAACTAAGAGACCACCAAGGATTCAGTATGGATCAATTGGGCATGAGACATGTTAGGAACATACTTCTCTCGGAGGTTGAGGTTCTTAGCTCTGCATGTAACTTTGCCACGCCTAGCACACCAACGTCCTACAGATGTTTCCTCAGTTCTCTCCATCTTGTTGACAACTTTCTCCAGCTCAGTGCTGGCTACCCTCTTGTTGACAATTTGCTCAACTCTTCAACAATTGCCTCCTCCATGATTTGCTGGGAGTTGTTCTGCTCGTGCTTCATCACATGTTGAGGAAACTTCACTGTTACTTCTTTCACCATTTGTCAGCACGCGCTATCCAGCTGGAGGTCCGCTAGCTTTGTACATTTGGTAGCCTATGGATCACAACCAGATTGAGAGGAGCAAGAGCCAACATGTGTTTGGTGGAGCTCACCGCTCTGGTCAACTAGGTGCGGCCAGTGTTCTAGGTACTGGTCGCCGGTATGGGTTCTGCCCCTAGCCTCTGCATATTGTTGTATGTACGACTGCATATGCTTCTGAGCTGGAATAGTGGAATAATATCATACAAGTTACAACAAAGGAACATATATAATGTATTGGTTTATTATGCTTTCTCGCAAATGTTCTTGTTCTACGTTATGCAGTCTGAGGACAGATGATCAATTGGGTATGGAAAGCCATCAGGATACGTGTCTCTCAGGGTATCAAGGTCTTGGATCCATATGTACTCCCTCAGTGTGTCTTGTTCTTGGCGTATTGTGGTATAACAGTTTTTGAGGATCAAGGAAGCAGGGCAGAGACTATTAATTTGTCTGGTGTACGGAAGCTTAATAATCGCTTATTGGATTGCATGAAGTGGTTAAAAATGGAAGATGTGGCAAATATATGGGGTGAAGCTGAACGTCCAACTGTTCTCAAGTAAATGTCAACGGCCGTTCTGTGCAATGTGTTCAGCTTCATAATCATTGAATTTGGTTGAACAAGCCAGATGTTTTTCCCTCACCTTCTTATAATATATATAGCTATGTTTGAGTTCTCAAGTCTGATTTAATTGGAGAACAGGCGAAAAATATTACTCTATGTGTCTGCCTAAAAAATCGAAAAGAGTGGTGTTGGTGGAGTAGGCGTAGTTTTTTGTCTTTAGCTGTTTTCATTGAGCTTTTAGTGGAGTGGTGGCTCGTGTCGATGACCCAATCCGACCAAGTTTAGTGGTGTCAAGTGGTTGCTCGGCGTCGATGACCCAATCCGATTGAGGGGTTGAGGCTTGTGTCGAGGTCCCAATCTGACCAAGCAAGGTGTGGCGCTAGTTGTGGCGCGAGTTGAGTTGTTTTGGTACCTAGGTGTGCAGGTGGAGTAGGGTACCCTCCATAATTGTATGGTTTTTCTGGCCTGGTTTTCCGAGTAAAATAATGGGCTGACATTTGCCTTTTTCTTTATTCGTCTAACAGAAATCACGGCAAAGCTTTTTCCGTCCTTTTGAAAAAAGCGAAAGAGAACGTTCTTCCCCATGGCTGTAAAATATGAGTTGAAGTGACAAATGTTCCTGGTGGTAAATAAATGATGGCATATACGTTTCAATTTTTTTCAGCGTGACGACATGCAAGGCAGATACATAGATAGTGCATGCATTCAAAATATAGTTTACAAGAAGGTCATATTAGACCTTTCACCACTCTCCTTACTATGGCTAAGAAATGCTAAACACATTTTGTCAGAATGTGGTAGTAGTGATTTGTGGAACTACATGAAGGGGAAACAAGAGGTGATGATGTAATAAATAGTAAAAATGCCCCCTTAAAAATAAATAAAATAATCTAGCTGACAAGCAGACGAAGAAAACATAACTCACCTGTGGCACTATGCAAAAAAAATATACTTTATTTCAGTATTGAATTTGTTCATGGCTGTGTCATCCGTTTTTTTTCATATCGGTTATCATCAATGTCATTCAAACCTAAAACCACCGCGCTGTACCTGTATCATGATGTAATTACTAATGGAGAGTCAATTGTGCTCAACAATCACCACACTATATACTGAGACATTGGACACATTAGAGTAGTGCTTACTGCATTTATAAGTTATCCCAGAATAAAGAACCTGAGACAGAGACACACCATATATATAGTTCATAGTGTGCTTCCTAATAGCAAAAGTTCCTGTTCCTCTTTCCCGTTTTTCCAATTGGGAGAGACCATTATTCAAGCAAGGATACAATATGAACAATGGACGGATGCACAATTGGGTATGAGAGTCATCAGGGAAGCAGGTCAGAAACTATTTGTCCGGTGTATGCAAACTTATTACTTGGTTGTTGGTTCAAGGAGTGCATAAGGTGGTTAAAAATGGAAGACGAGGCAATATGTGGGGATGATGCTCATGCTAACAGGATGGTAAATTGAAGTCGAAGAATATGCCTCCGTCAACAAGGAGCTTGGAGTTGTTCTGCTTGTTTCACTGATATATAGGATGCTTGTCTTGTCGCATGCATGTGTTCTCGGCACCAACATTATTTTTCTCTCATCAACATTATTTTTCATTCTTTGGAGTAGGGCACCAAGAGAGGAGCAAACATCCACTACGAAGTACCAACTTTTAACCAAATAGGGATGAGAGTTGTCTGGATTAAACATTTCACATGTCTGCATCCAAAAGCAACGAATCGTTCTTCAGCTGCTTGGCACTCGCAACCCATCTGTTGCATCCGAGGACAGCACATGACTCCTCCCCTGCCTACACATGTTGTCTCTAAGTGCCAATAAACCACTGGCATGAGTGGGTCGTCCTCACGTATCATCAGTTATGACATTTGGGACTGCAGAATGGTTGAATCTTCATGTGGCCATGTATTCAAAATCGAAATGCATAAACAGCAGCAGTGCTTTGAGTAGTAGTGATTTGTGGAACTACATCAAGGGGAAACGAGAGGAGATAATGTAATAGTGGAGAAGCTCGCTGTAACGCATTCCTGTATGACTGCATCGCTGTGCAAATCGAGTTTCAACCTTGATGCATTTTAAGCCGATATTAATTTGGAAACAATAAGCATGTACTCCACATAAATGCCATTGAAAATTATAACCACCGCTCTGTACTAGTGACGACTTGACTCGTGGGGATAAATGTACTGATACAGCATGGTCATTACACTTCATATATGTAGCCATACATTGCACCATAGAATTGTATTGCCTGGAACAGAGAGCGAAAGAGACATATATATAACTATGGTTGGTTATATATTCTCATTAGAAGCGTTCTTTTGTTTTTGGTTACTATGAAATAGGAGACCAGGCAAAGGCTCAATGTGCATTATAGAGTGATGAGCAATTGGGCATGAGAGTTATTAGGAACAAACTTCTCTCAGCAAAAGAGGTTCCAGCTCTGCACTCAACTTTTTTGTCTGCATCGGGCCTACCAGACCAGCGTTCCAGGGAAGCTGTATTTGTTCTATCTGACTATCTCCCACTACAAGCTTTGTGCGATGTACGAGTGTTATTTCCATGTGATCGCATATGTTAGCGTACATTTCCATGTGAAATATTGTATTGGCATGCTTTGAAAACAAAACAAAAAAAAATTGAACTGGTATATGTGTATATACATCTGTATGGTTGATGATTTACTAAGCAAAATGTCTTGAATCACTAGTTCTATATACATTTGTATGCTTGTGACAGCAATGGCCAATATGTGTATTGCTGTTGATCAATCCAAATTCCAAAAACATGTGCAGTGACAGCTGAGGCATTTCCTGTAACCTTTTGATGTGTGTGAAGTTCAAGTTGGTCGGTATCAAACATGCTGCCTCATACAAAGTGAGATACTAGCACAATTAAATTCTTGCACCACCGTTTTCAATTTGTAAGTGTTCACTTAGTTTCGACGTGAAAGAACAAGTCTGTCCTGGCCATCAGAAATAGCCAACACAAAATTACCATAAATTGAATTTGGGCATAGTAGAGGATCATTTGCATCTCATTGAATCAATTGAAGCCACTGATAATGGTATCCACCAGTCTACTGCCCTTCTTTATTTCATCATCGATATCATTCAAAAAACATAACCACTGTTAACTTACCTGTGACGGTATGGCTCATAAACATATAACCATGTTTACATGTCGATTTTGACATGAAACTCCGATTCCATATCAGACTAGAAAAAACATGCCTCGGCGATTTGGCTAGCAAACCTGTGCAATTGCCAATTTTGCTCACGTTGTGACAGTTGGCTCTGTAAATCTATGAGCATATGACAGTATTGGTCAATCCACAGTTCTCTTGATCAGTGCAACACTCTAAATTCCAAGAAGAATGCGCATAGAAATGATTTCTTTCACACTTCCTTCTAAGTTCAAAGTGTACCACTCTCTAATGTACTCTGCCTGATAGAACCATAGGTACATACAACGTGAGAGTCTTGCTGCACGGTTAATGTTTATTCTGTTTCTGGTGAAAGAAAACGTAAAATTGACGTGGTTAAGAAAGTCAAAAAATTGCCTCAGAAATTTGTACATAAATAGTAAAAATGCCCCCTCAAAAATAAATAAAATAATCTAGACGACGAGGACATGAAGAAGACATAACTCACCTGTCCAGTACTGCTAGCAGAGCTAACCTAATTAAGTAATGCAATATGTCATTCCTATGGCACTATATAAAAAATTATACTTTATTTCAGCATTGAGTTTGTTCATGGCTATGTCACCAACGCCATTCAAAACTAAAACCAGCGCTCTGACCTGTAGCTTGATGGAATGACTAATAATGGTGAGTCAATTATGCTCAACAGTCATGGTTATCCGTGAATAAAGAACCTGAGACGGAGAAGCACCATATATATATATAGCAGATGCACATATATCATCATATATAGTTCATTGTGTGCTTCCTCATAACAAAAGTTCGTGTTCCTCTTTCTGGTTTGTACAATCGGGAGAGACCATTGTCGAAGCAAGGATGTAATGTGCATTATGGACTCAGGAGCAATTGGGTATGAGAGTCATCAGGAATAAACTTCTAGCGTAGATTCGCATTCTCGCTGGCCAAGGTCATTTGTGCACAGATGGAAGCATAAGTCGATGCGGTCAAGCTGCTTGAGCGCCGACATTGCCAATACCGGGAGTACAAGATAGAGAGCGCAAACCATGTGATTGTGCTGGGCGAACAAGAAGAAATTCAAGAGTGGACGTCTCGGCTAGCAGTGCTCAGAGACGAATTGAGGGGGCGGCCGGCGAGCAGGGCTTAGTGACGGCGTGGGTAGCTGCAGCTCGATGAAGAAGACCTAATCTGTAGGATGATGAACTTGTGTAGACAGATGGCACAGTAGAGATTATGCAACACAGTTGTTGAATTAAACGGCGAAGCAGACATGGGCTGACAAGGAGACACAGCAGCAAGCCAGCATCCCTGTTGCTTGGAGAACTCTGCAATCTCGTTGCCATATTTTCTCTATGCTTGATTGCTTCTGAGTGAAACGTTTCAGCCATGGACACACGTCAATAGAAAGCAGCGCTACTGATGAGGTGAGGTTCTTGCATCACAATTTTAAATGTCAACCTTTTTAATTCATAGGTGAAAAAAAATTGGGCATGGCCTGCAGACCAAACACTTTGTACATGAAAAACACAAATCTTCTGTTGAAAAGAAAATTTATAAACAAAAATGAATAGCAGATAAAGGTGAAGAGAAAATTCTGTTTTGTTGTCCAGTCCAAAGTTCTGATCAACCAAAGAGTATTGTGAGAACTTAACGTAACAAGCTTAAACCTCAAACATAATTGATGCCCTAAAGCTCATCATTGAATTCATATGCCTTATTGTATTTTTAAGAAAGTTGCACTCAGGTGACTTGTTTGATGTATTTCGGTCAATATATATGAAATCAAAGAAAACTGAAACATGTGATTCCTTTCCCCATGAAGGGCATAGGACCCAGGTTCTATAATGCTCCTATGACCACTAGCTTATAGACCCGTTTGGCAACAAGGGAACGTATATGTATTGGCTTATTGTACAAGTTACAACAAGGGAACATATATGTATTGCAAATGTTTTTGTTCCACGTTATGCAATCTGAGGACTGGTGATCAACTGGGTATGAAAGTCATCAGGAAAAAATCTCTCGGCGTATCAAGGTATTAGTTCCACATGTACTCCCTCAGTGTTTCATGTTGTTGGCATATTGTGCTTCATAACAGTGTGTAGGGAAGGAAGCAGGCCGGCGACTATAATTTGTCCGGTGTTGCACTTATTACTTGGTTCCAGGAGTGCGTGAAGTGGTTAAAAATAGTAGATGAGGCGAGCATATATATGGGGTGGAAGAACATGACTCCATCAAGAAGAGCCTCAAGTTTTGAAGTACGGTATCACAGAGACAAAATATTTTTTTCTAGATTGTTTCATAGATATATAGGATGCTTGTCTTGTCTCATTCATGTGTTCTCGTTCTCCTAGTGGCCTAGACCATGGCCTGGTACTTTATAACTTCAGCATGACGAAGAGAACTTCATTATGTTTCAAAATGGTTTGGGTTGAAGATGTGGTCCTGAATGTATCACATTAACTAGGTTTGAGTTCTCTTGAACTCAAAATTTTTGTTGCAGTTTTCATGATATCAAATAAATGCCAGCTTCCCTTCTAAATTAATTGGTCCTGTCCTTTTAAAAATGGATTCAAGATGGAGGCCACGCTCTCGTCAATAAGAACCGACTTGCAGGGCACCAACATTACATTTGTTTCATCAACATTATTTTTCATTTTTGTGGAGTAGCGAGGGCACCAAAAGAGGTGTAAACATCCACTATGAAGTACCAATTTTTAACCAAATGGGCATGAGAGTTGTCAGGATTAAACATTTCACATGTCTGCATCCAAAAGCAACGATTCTTCTTCAGCTGCTTGGCACTCGCATACCATCTGTTCCATCCGAGGACAGCACCCGACTCCTCCCCTGCCTACATACATATATTGTATTGTCTGCTAAGTGCTAGCTAATACCCACCGGCATTTGTATGGGTCGTCCCGTATCATCAGGTATGACATTTGGGACTGCAGAATGATTGATTCTTCATGTGGCCATGTATTCAAATTCGAAATGCATAAACTGCAGCAGTACCTTGAGTAGTAGTGATTTGTGGAGCTACATCAAGGGGAAACGAGAGGTGATGAGGTAATAGTGTGGAAACTCGCTGTAACACATACCTGTATGACTGCATCACTGTGCAAATCGAATTTCAACCTTCATGCATTTTAAGCCGAGATGAATTTGGAAATAATAAGCATGCACTTCACATAATTGCCATTGAAAATTAGAACAACCGTTGTGTACTAGTGACGACTTGACTCATGGGGATAAATGTATTCATCAAGCAAAGCCATTACACTGCATATATGTACCCCTGCTTTGCACCTTATAATTGTAAGGCCTCACAGCACAGAGTCACAGAGAGACACATAAATATGGTTGGCCATATATTCTCATTAGAAACGTTCTTGTGTTCCTGGTTAGTATGAAATCGGAGACAATCCAAGGATTCATAGTGCATTACAGAGTGTTGGGCAATTAGGCATGAGAGGTATTAGGAACAAACTTCTCTGAGAAACGAAGGTTCTGGATCTGCATGTAACTTCTGTCCCCACTACAAGCTGAGCTGGGAGCTGTTCTGCTTCCGGGCCCAATTGACAAATTTGTCCATTCTGCTTCCATTGCCTCCTAAATACTTTCCTTGGAGTTGTTCTGCTTCTGCTGTGTGTTGAGCAAACTCCATAGACGTCTTTTGATTTTTAGATAATGGATAACAAATATCCGGCCTCTACATCCAAGGGATGTACACAGCCCAATAGACGTCTTTTGATGCTTGATCTAGTGTGTGCACTTGCTACCTATCCAATGGTAATTACCAGCAACGACGTTAGGTACCAATTTATCTGTTTCCTTTTTTTTGAAAAAGAAAAAGTTAATTGAAATTATTCAAGCACTAAATTATGCAGAGGAGAGAAGTGAACTAACTTTATTCATTTATTAGGGCTATGGAAGCTACTCTATAAAACACACACACAGGTCATTGTTCTGGAGTTCATCAGGTCCAGAACAAACAGATTGATGTACATGACGGGTGAAAGTACAGCTGGGTACGAGAGGCACCAGGAAATACCAATGCTGCAGTTGGAGACCATGAAGTACATTGCATCTGGATTCAACAACACACGAAGGGATTGCCGTAGTGCCTTTGATACCACTATGCATGTTTTCACCCATTGTCTATACTCTCTTGGGGTTTGGGAGAATATTAAGAGATGGTTATTGGCGAATCTCGTTAACCATGTTTAGTGGTGGTCATTTACGAGATGGTGTTTCTGAGCGCTCGAGTGTTTAGCAGATTTCCCTAGACATAAAAGTTCTTAGTTCGTTATAATTTCCATACTCAGGGAAATCAAGGAGTTGAGTAAAAAGCACACAAGCTATAGTTGATTTTGAGCGCCATCACTGGAGTTTCAAATATCAAACCGAGTCTCAAAGGTTTACCAATGCCCCCCATCTGTACACTCGTGCATTTTATTTTTTTTACCAAAAGTTGTTTTTACACCATATTTCTCTTATATATTAAATTAAAAATGTCATGCCTTTTAGCATTGGCTCGTTGCATGACAAAGACTGTTGAGCAAAGGGCCTAGCGCCAGGAACAAACACAACTATGGTGACTTGACAATTTGGGATATATGGGAGGTTGTTCCCATGTATTGGGCATTGGTGTCCACCGACATAGGTTTTGCCATCCCATGCCCCACTACGTTATGAAAACATAATCACTTTGTAGTTGACAACTTTTTAATTTGAGATGGTTTACAAGTTCAAATATTCAATAAATTTCTCATAGATGATTTGAGATGATTAAGAATGTCGGAGGCAAAGTCAAAATCAAAGTTGTAGTACTCTACAAGATCTACAACTTTGCAATTTATAAAACTTGCAATTGAGATCGATTGTAGAGTCCAATGTACAATACAAGATTCAAAATTGTGTGGACAGAACAATAGTATCAGCTAACGTGAACGGTTAAAGTCTTAACTTCAAATCCTGAAAAACATATATTTTCAAATTTTTACTGCTTATTCTTATGTTTGCCGGATTTTGCTCTGGCAGTGTAGCGTGATGGATCACTGGATGATGGTTCCCTCACGCGAATCAAGACAAACTCATCAGACTGTGTGTTTCAATAGCTAATTAATTACATCCATTTGGTTCGTTTAATTTTTTTTCTCAAAATTCAAAAATGGGAAGAACTATATATAACATTTGTCTTACCAGAATAGTATATTTACTTTTCCTGAGCAGCAGCACTTAATTCCCTTATGCAATCTGCATCTCATAAAAAATATGACATCCACTTGATTGGCTGTAGGATACTTTGGTAGTTTCTGCACAAAACCAGCTGAGGTGGATTTTTTTTTTTTTTTTTTTTTTTGCAGCTGATCAGGTGGAGTTGGCACCACCGGCCAAGTTCTGGACTGGCAGTGAATTTGCCTTTCTGTATTACAAAGTGGGAAGATCTCTTTACTTTTCCTACGTGGCACTCAATTCTTCATTTATGGCTTCTGATGCTCATCTACAAATACTACTTCCACCGATCATATATATGCCCATGTCCATTGGTCATGACTCATGAGTAGTATGATGAAAAAACCTGCAAGGGACAGGATGAGTTACCATTGTTTGTTGGGTATGAGAGGCACCAGGAACTGCCAGCTTTGCTCTACACATTCCAAATCCACGAGCCTTCTCTTGATCTCTCATGTTAAGGAAGCTTGTTATATGCGTTTATGGAGGGAAGGCAGCGTTCAGGTGGTTTTGGCAGTAGTGACACGTGCCCACTGCTGCATCCGTCCAAGACTTCTGGCGTCGATCACTCTACCACTCGACGAGCCCATTCTCAGCAGCCGGCCCACCCTCCGCTCGTCCAAGATCACTGAGGATGAGTGGGCGTCGCGGCGACGCTTCGTCTCAATCGCGAAAACATGAGAAGCGCGATCCACTTCCGGAGCGGACAGCGTTGTTGGTGATGCTCAGCAAGTTTGAGGAACACCCGGTCCAGGCGGCATCATGCACTCCAGTCCCCGAGCTAGCGAGCAAGCTCCGGATGCACTTTGGTGGCGACGTATCTTCCGGCAAGCGACGGTGTCTGCGCGAGATCTTCCCCATGATGGGTGCATTGGCGGCACCGGTGGGGGATTCTCACCTGGAGCCATAGCCATGGGCGATCCATTCGCCCACCATCGTCGTGGCAGTTGTTTTTTTTAAGTTTTTAGTACATCCGTGCCGCACCACCGTTCAAGCGGTGATTCTTGTATGTGTGCTTTCGTCCACTTTGGCCAATTGTTACGGCTAAAGTGAGCGACGATGTAAAAAACTCGAGCTTCCCTTAATACAATACGTGCCAACGGTGCGCTTTCAAAAAAAAAAAAAGTGACACGTGCCCCGTCGTTGACAAAGAGGCAGTGGATGGATAAGCAAGGGCTACGCCAACAGATAAAAGATGAGGCTTCGGCTACAGTATCTCTGCTATAATGGAAACGTCACGAGATCATAGTGGAAGTTTACAATAACAATGAGGCTATAGCTACTCCAAAGATCATAGTGGCCAATTGTGTGTAGTGAATGGTTTAACACACACTACTGCACTAACCTCAGTCAGTCACACTGGTTAGCATAATGCATTGAAATTGGATAGAGACATGGGGTACGGTCATCCTGTTTCTCTTTGGTATACCTACACCACAGCCGTATATACCTCGTGAAGATAAATATCTCCAACTATCTACTCATTGCATATACAAACCAGCTTTCACACTCAATAGTTATTACTCCAAATGAAGTGAATTTATTGAGAATTAGCATTTTAGATCAATTATCATTTGTGGAAGGGTCATACCATGCTGCAGTAGTGCTGGGGTTGGATCCCAATCTTTATACCATTGTGAAATTCTAATTGGATCATAATTACAAATATGCGAACCCTGCCAAACTAAATGTCATAATTTCACATCTTTGTTTTAGCTTGTCCCTTAACTTTTTATTTTCTAACCCGATACCCACATTGTTATTTTGTAGTCTCTACACGCTTGTTAAAAATTTTATCTATATATCTAGCTTCAAAAATTTTCATCCATGCCTTGTTTGTTATCTCAATGTGTCCAGCATTTGAGGCTCATGTTCTCAGCAGAGATAAGGCCAGCTAGAAATATGGCACCAGAGACAGCAGGAGCAGCCAGCTCAAGAGAAGAGAGTGCCTTCACTTTTCTTGTGTGGCACTTGTTTGTTGATGACAACTTGTATACTTTTTCTAATACCTGCAATTACAGACACGTTCATGGCATTTGTTTAATCATTGTTGGACATGAAGTGAAATATTGTCACATTGTCATCCTGGGTTCATGTGCCCAAATGCCCATGTTGAATAACGCAATATGTTCTAGGTGGTATGCAACAATTTATCTTGAATTTGCAGAGCATATATATGTTCTTTTGTTATTTAAATCCTTATTCGTATTGCACATCTATCTGGATCAAGATTTTTTTATAAATATCTGCGTGTACATCTTTCACCAGACTCTTTTGGAAGTGTTTTATGAACTCTTTTGGAAGAACAGTGACATCACCTCACCCTCCGTGGCATCTGCGAAACCAACACAAAATTTCTCCTCACAAACATGACACAATGATCATAAAAATATAGTGGGTTTTTATCTAGCAGCGTTTCTCAAGGGTATGCTCCTATTGACAGATAAACTCATTTGACGTGTGTGTATATATATTCAGAATAGTCACGACATGTGTCATGAACCGGGATTGGGCCAGCACAGGGGCCGGGCTAAAGGGGCTGAACCGGCCGCGACCGCCCACCTAGGGGGCCGAGGCGCGGCAAGGGCAGGGGCGGTGCCCCCCCGCCGCCACCACCTCCCTCCCCTCTGCTTCCCCACTCTGCTTCTCCTTCAAGTTAGGATTATCTTAGGCTTTTGGTGTGTAAAAGGGAATATTCCAATCTATAAGGAAGGCCCTTATTAGAAAACAAATAAATATTGCTTGTAAAAGGTATTCCAATCATATAAGGAAACCTTATAGAAGATTTCTTAGGTTACAAGTCCCACTAGCGGACTATATAAGCAAAGGCATGTAATCTCTTTGGGGATAAGGAAGCAATAAAAATAGTCATATCTATCTAGCTCTCCATCGCCTCCACGGCGCCGCCACCCCGCCGCCGCCCGCCGCTCAGCTGCCCACTGGCGCCGCCCGGCGCCACCTCCCCCCCGTCACCACGCGCCGCCGTTCACCGCCGTCGTCGAGGCTCCGCTGCTCCCCTCGCCACCTTCTCCGCCTCAACGGGTCGTTGGTGACATGTCTAACCGCCAAGCCCGACCCGTCTGTGTGATGGTGGTATCAGGAAACCGGGGCGATTCCACCGCGATGGCTTCCGAGATGGCCAAGGAGTTCACCATGGCGCTGGTAGCCTCCTCAACGACAAAGCGAGCCAAGATCGGCCGATGTTTCGGCGAGATCGAGGCAGCTGCGTCACATGGAATACGTCTATACCGCCAGAAGATTCCCCTACCCCGCTCGGCTCGGCGAACCACGGCGACCACGGCGGAGGACAGCCCGGTGATGCGCGCCCGGCAAGGGGGCCTCCCTATAAGCGCTGCCACGGCCGCCCTCCCTCCTGCTGCGACACCGTCAGCGGCGCCCGACCCTACCATCCTCCGGCTAGAAGGATGATGGCGTTATGCGTGGCCTTTTGGCCGTCATCGACATCGTCGGCGACACCGGCTACCCTCTCCTCTCCCCAACACCGTGACTGCGCGGGACTCCCGAAAGAGGCGGCGTCACCAGCGGGCGCCCCGGCGGCCGCCACCAGCGGTGCCCGGCTCCACGGTGCCACTGCGGCACCTCGCCCCGAGGTCACCGGACCTAACCCTCCTCTCTCTACGCGGTGGCTGGAGGTCCCCGAGTATGGCGGCAAAGCGACAACCCGACCTCTAGATCACGCCCAAGATGGAGCTGCTGTTCGAGCTCAAGGAGGACATCGACCCGACTACTATGTGCGGTATGCTGCCTTCCATCGGCGGAGGTCCTGCTGCAGTCACGGTTCCTCGGGCTGTCCGGAGAGGAGGTCCCTACTCGAGTGGGGCCAGCGTTCACCCACTACGGCGGCGACCCGGACCCCCATCATCACCGACACTATGGGCCGAGTACACGCCTCCCTCGGGAGGGCAAGGCGGGCGACTACATCTCCGCCCAACCGAGAGCTATGCGCCCCGGCGTGGATCTTGAGGAACCCGGTGCCACCGTGTCGACCTCTTCGTCGGAAGTCTACGACACACATCGCCGCGACACTTTCGGTGGTTCGAGCCTCGTTCGATGGAGGAGGCCATCGGTGACCTCGCCCGCCGCTTCGACGGCGATCGGCTGCTTGGCCGGCGGTAAGCCGGATCCCGGCGCCGACCGTGCGAGTCCTTCGGCGATGACCGACATCAACGGCGACATCGCGGCGGCCCTGGCGACCGCATGCTAGGCGGCAGCGTCTTGCTGCCGCTATGGATGCCATCGGCGAGCTGACGTCCGAGCGACTTCATCGCCGAGCTACACACAGGCACCCACGACCAACAAGGCCGGGATCGCCGCCCGCGCGCCATCGAGTTGCAGGCGACCCGTGCGAGTGGAGCCTCCACTGGGCGTTGTGAGGCTACTCCACCGCTACTACCTCCCTGCGCTGCTCCCTGCAGGGACTTCCACGCTTTCGAGGCGCCCCACTGAATGGCGTAACGGTGGGCTTCCACCTCCCCAACCGCCCAAAGGAAGACCGGGGCATTCCCAGCAAGCGTGCTCCTCCTGCGGGCGCACCGGATGACGAGGATCGAGGGCGCCCGCGGTCCTCTTCGACAACAACGGCGGCGTCTTCCTCTGGCGTCGTCTTTGGCGCCAGCGGCCTTCTCTGGGCCGTCTCCTTGACTTCGCCTCGTCGCCACCTTCGTCGCTTCGACTTGTGTTTTGCAAGCACATTCACGCGAAGATTACCGTGCCGGCGACCTATGCCTTCCGACTCCTCCAGCCACCGCCAAATACTCAAGCTCGGGCACCCTCAACGCCTCCGTCATGCGGCGTGCATGGGGGAGTGGCCCTTCGTGCCGCCCGCTGAGCTATAAGTTCAGCATCTACTTTCGCGGCCTGCACCTCGACGTGTCACAATCAGCCCAACTGAACTAGTCTGTGACAACATGACTATTTATTTTTTTTATTCCCATGTTACTTTTCTTTTCAAATTTGAAAGACAGAGCTCTTTAGCATTAATTAAAGTAATGCTAAAAGAGTTGGTCCTTTTAATTTGTCTACTATTATGACTGCTCCAGGTCTAGCCTACAAATATATATAGCTGCTTTTGTTCTCGTGTTGATCGGCCGGACCAGTAGAGATCGATGCGTCATTCTGCCAGAGTATACTGATAGGTATGAGAGGCACCAGGAACAGCCTCTCTAGATAGACCAGTTGAGGAAGAACCATACACTGATGGTAACGATGCCAGACGTTAGGTGCCTGAAGTGCGATCCTGCTACGCCGTGCCTTTGATGCTTGAGCTCTAGCATCGTGGTGAAAAGACAATTTTACCCTGATGCCATGGAGATGCTTCTATATATTTTCTTAGTGTTTTTGCTTATTAGGTGCTAGTAATATACATTTGCGATGTAAATGTATCATCTACCTATATGCTTCTATATATTTAGTTTATGTCTTCGGTCAGCCATAACGAGCATACGTAGCTCGAATTTACCTGCCGTAAAAAACAGAACTGATGTGTTCCATGTCTATACCAGCCTTTTAGTTCTACTAGTGGAAATGCACGTACGTGACGACTTGCCAAAAAAAAAAAAAAAAAGTTTAATAGAACAAGTGCCGAGTTCATGACTTACATTTTATTTATAAAGGAAAAACACATCTACTCAAAATTACAAATCCAACCAAAAAAAAAAATGTATCTTAGCTTATTTTTTTGGGGAGCTTATAATTTAATGAAATTGCAATGCATGGAATCAAATTTTATTTACTACAACTTTCACGTGAATATAGGAAAAGAACATCTAAGAGACTAAGAAAAGCATGAGCACGTAATGGTCAAGATCAACTAACTAACAATTCTAAGCCAACTTACCTTCTGTGTGTTGAAAGAGAGTGTTGTCCTGAGAATGACCTCTATGGGCGCCAATCCAAGCAACATAACATCGAGTCTACTCCTGGAGGCATGGTCCAGGAATTCATCAGTCCAGCCTTCACTGGACCTAGGTGCATCCATGGCCAGTGAGCTCGAAACAAGGGTACAACTTGGGAAAGACACATGAAAGATACACGGTTCAGCTATAACCTCATAAGCTTGAAATTGAACATGTTAATTTATTTAAAAGAACTTTGCAGTTAGCACTGGTTGGAATAATTGATGCCAGGAATAATAGAATGTTAAGCACAATGATGGGCACAACTATAAGCATGGCAGAGAGAGGTTATAAGCCTTTTTTTTCAGAGTTTATTTAGACAAATAAAGGGTCTGATTTCAAACAAGTAGCATGTACCTAATCAAAATTGAATTAAGTTTGAGGGGCAGCTTGCTCTCTATATATATATATAGATGCAACATGAACTAAAAGTGATAATAAATCTTGAAACTAAACAAATCAATCGCAGGGCAAAGCTCATGCAAACATACATCAATTCTAATCAGAGTAGATAAATAAATAGAGCAGAATAAAACTTTGATGGTGATTACACAAAAAGATTTTAAATTGTATGGGTCCTAAATAGTACAGGTACAGGTTCCATGGATAATTAAAATAAATTTGATGAGATGTAAAATTGACACAAGGTAAAAGTAGATGCATGTAATCTGTTCAGTTGTGGTGTTATTCTTGTAAAAAAAAATAATGTAATTGCAATATATACCATAATGAATTCTACAAACAAGAACTCAATTTTGTGTTTACAGAACTACTCAATTTGAATAGAGAATACTTGCATAGTATAAACTGTAACGAATCTAGCTAGGAGTTTTATCAAAGTTCTTTCTTATTATTTTTTTCAGATACTGCCCTCACAAAAATATAGTCTGTAAATACTTCCTAAAATTGCAGATACATCATAGCAAAATATGGATCTTATATATAGAACCATTCATTGGTTCTGTTCCTCTACGGCAAAAGAATATCATCTTCTAAGGCTTGTACTATTTAAGACCCTACTATTTAGAATCTTCATTCACGGATTATAAATTCTACTCGATGAATTAATGTCATAAAACTCCCTAAAATTGCAGATACACTAATGCAAAATATAGAGTTTATGGAAGTATAGAATCGTCGGTATGTTGTTTGTGTTCCTCTACAATAAGATATATTATTTTCCAGTCCATAGGTGACGCTCCATGTATATTTATATAAAATGCTACTCAAGGCAATTTTAGTTCTACTCATAATGAAGCCGCAGAGTTACGTAACCAATTGGGGACAAACCAACAAAACAAGCATCCAAGAACCAACCAAAATCCGACAATCACGATTCTCACCTTGGATAGATCCCCACAGTTTGGGACTGCGCACGACAATCCTTACCCTTCTGCAGATCTTCTGAATTATAAGCGGCCGTTGCAAACTCTTCATTCACATTACTTCAAAGGAACAGGTATACCTCAATAGAAGACGCGCGTCCACATGCGTCGTGTGCAGTGGCGACGACCAACCGCTGTAGGTCGCCGGATGGAGCTTTGCCCTCTGCGATGTGCCTCTGTTGTCTACGTCAAGATGGCTGCTAGCCGTTCGATGCCGTTTCGCGTGCTGAGCGTCACTGCAAGCAGCTGTACCCTGTACGAGCAACGCGGCCCTAGCGTCCACGTTCGAGGTGCTGGTACCGGAGTCCAGTGGCTACAAAGCCACGCGCTGCCCAAGTAACTGACGCCTAGCCACGGTGGAGTCACAGACTTGCAGGCACACCGGGAAGAACTAATTGAGAGGCGCAATCGTCAAAATGGTGGGAATTCTCAACCAAAAATGCAAGGAAATTTAACGTTCAAACATCACAGTGTCAACAGAAATTCATACTGGCAAGTGAAGAAACTAAAATCCCAATTTCTGTGTTATTATCCGGTCACCGGACGCGACGGCCGAACGGTTCGGTCTTCTAGTTCAGTCGACCGAGGACCTTAGATGAGTTGCGCCGGTCATTCCTGTCTTCCAGTTGCCCTCGCTGCAAGCCTCCGCCGTACATCAATTCGCGCCTCTCGTCGCCGTTAGGGTTCCTCTTGCGGCAACGTGGGCTGCCGCACAAGAACACGGAACCCTGCGAGGAAGAGAAGAGCCGCGCCGTATTTTTGTCTTCTGGTCGCCCTCGCAGCAAGCCTGGGGTTGTATATCGCCGGCTGCCAGACGGGAACCTGAACATGAAGTGTTATACTGAGAGCAAGGCCAAGAATAAGATCGATATATAGGTGTACATATGCATGTGTGCACAATGCGCATCTGCCTAAAAACAATGGAGGCAGCGTTATTTTCCTCCCACCTTCTTCTTCTCCTTACACCGTGGGCCAGCGTTGCCACCATCGTCGATGCTATGTACAAGGATCTGGATGTGAGATGCATATGGGGATCGAAGAGTAGGAAAAAATCACGCACGTACCAGTGAAAAATCACCACGTCACGACTCGTCGTTCCCGGCATGGGCAGGAAGCCGCTTCGCCGCTATTTTTCGCCCGGCGTGTCGACTCGTGATTGCCAATGTGGACGTTGTCATGGATACATCGAGATCGCCACCACTTTCCACAATTCCATGCACGCCGGGGCGCCGCCCCCTCTGTCCGTGTTGCCTCTAGGCTCGGCACCTACCATGTGCGGATGCCATCCGTGTAAAGAAAACACGCACAGGATTTGTTGACCGTGTGGCCTGCGACTCTGGCGGCAGCATGCGGTGGTGGAGGAGGCAGTTGTCGGTGTCGTCCTCCCCGGCGTCTGCGCCCGTTGCGGAGGTAGACGGATACACGCTGAGTCGCCCGGCGGGAGTGGCGAGACACCACGATGGCGTGAGAGATCGCGACAGATCGAGGGCAAGGTGAACCGCTGAGTGGGTACGCTGGCGGTAACGATTTCATCGGTGAGAAAAAACGCCGCGGAGGCATTGTCTCATCTTGAGAAACCGTGGTGTTTCATAATTCCTGTCATCATTTTCTGTTGGGCCCATTTGTCGGTATAAGATCCAATACTGTTAAGTAAGGTGGGTAAGCGGTTTTACGGGGTAACATGTATTTTTCAATTTGTTCACTCTTTTATAGTATAGAGAAGAGATAGAGATTTGCCCCTCCCCTCAAAAGTTCGGGGAGTTGGCACGAAATAGCATGAATGCGCGAGGGGCTCATGTTCATCTCGCTTTTACATATATTCACCCCTCACCTCAAAAGTTCGGGAAGTTGGCGCCGAAGTAGCATGAATGCGCCGAGGGGCTCATTTTAAAACTCGCTTTTAGCTAGATTAAGCCCCTCAAAAAGTTCGGGAAGTTGGCGCCAAAGTAGCATGAATGCGCCGAGGGCTCGTTCTCACCCTTATTTGCTCCTCGTCTCGAAATGGTGTTTGAAAGTTGAGTAGTTCAGCTACCTTTGGGAAGAGGTCTCTAGCGCCGCTTCCAAAACCTTCACTAAATGTTTCGCATTGAAAAGGCATCCTCGGCATCGTTGATTTCTTCGTCAACGAATTTCACAATCGTCAGCCATAGGGAGTTGGCACGACGCACAATGCGCTTGATGGTAGGAACCGCTGACGCTTGTGAGAAAAGCAACGAAGACACAATGTAATTCCCCATGACCATTTTGAAAGCACCAAAGCGCTACACGTGCCTCAACCGTTTTTCGCGAGAAGCAAGCTACCACGGAGGGACCTAGAGGCACAAGCAAAAAGGACCCCACAGAGACTAGCCTAAAGACGAAGTGTCTCTGAAGCTATCCACGTGAAGACAAAAAAAGAAGGGTGCAATTGGGACCATCACATCTCATTGTATCCAGCTATTCGGTTTTAACCAATTGTTCAAATCCGCATAGCTGAGGGGCTGCTGTTAGGGGTGTAGCATAAGTTGATAACCCCCTCTTTGTGTTCCAAGCCCAATTGTGTTAAATTAGAGGTCAAAAATGTAAGATTGGCCTGATTTGTAAGCCCTCCGGGTGCTTCTGTAAATATTGATATTTATAAAGCCAATAAATAAAACAACCTCTCCCACTTTCCCTATAAAAGGGGGAAGGGGTTGGGGACTTTTAGCCAGCTCACTTGTTGACTCCTGATCCGGGATAGTGCATCTCGGTCCTAAATCAACATCAACCAAGACAGAGACCTGAAAGCTTAAGCTGCCAACGATCGGCTAAGAGAAAGACAAGGCAGAGACCTCAGAGCAATAGCGCTAACTCAGCAGACTGAAACTAGACCAAAGATACCAACTAAGAACAGATGTGTTCCGTGTCTACCAGCCTTTTCGTCCTAGTCATCAGTGAGATACACTCAACTAATTAATATTTGAAATTTTGATTAAACATATTTCTTGTCCAACATAAATGTTAATCAAATTTAATTTTTTGGCGTAATTTCAAATAGGAAACTATTTTCGGCACAATCTCTAACATCCAGCATGATATGCGTGTTAATGCATACAACTTGATTGGGATCCAACTGGGTCACCACTCTAATTATGCAAATCAGCGCAAGTTGTCCATGGTGATAACAAATATTCACGATTGCAGCTCTGCACTGAGATTATATATGTAGGCCTCAGCCTCAGGACTCCAACAAGAAAAGGACAAATGACATAAACCATAGCTAGACACCTCACATTGCATCCAAGTATATATATATAATACACAAGTCGCTCTCTATGCTGTTCACCTTCCTCAAGGTTATTTTGCCATCCACACCTGTGCCCCACATATACACTGACCGGTGCAGAGCTTGTTGTAACTTGCAACTTCTATAGGAATTGGAAAGCATAAGCAGAGATGCGTGATGATTGTAGAGTTGGGATCACTTAGTTATGGGATGCACCAGGAATTTATATCTGTCAAATGCCCGTAGCATTATACTGCAGAGGCTCCTACTAGAAGAAGCAGTTGTGGTCCAGATGAGTTTGATTCAGTCAAGTCGCTGATGAACTATCCAATGTAGCAGCTGATGAACTATCCAATGTAGCAGCTGGAACTGCCAAAAAAGAAGACTGAGGTAGCACGAAAGTCTTCAGCAGGACATGCTGCACCAGAACAGTTTCAGAAGCAGACACATCGTCAATGCTTTAAACCTTCAAATCAGTAATGCACACATACTAATCTCATCACCAGTTGTAGAACAGAGGAGATATGGTGTCCAGCCACAGGATGTAATTTTTTCTTCAAATCAACCTGTCCCCATACATTTTTTATAGGAACCTCATTTGCTATTATATTGTCATGCAGTATTGTTTGTTACTCGTTGCCAATGATGCTCAATAAAATGGATTTCAGCATCGATTGTACATAGTGCTTGGAATTGGCAAGTTGTGTACAAATGGAAAAAGAGAGAAAGATGTATAGTGCTGTGCAATGTCCGTCCACAATCATCCACAAGGGAGACAGCATTAACATCCTTCTAGTGACGGAAGCCAGTAATCTTTATTTATTTCATTAGAAAAGGGGAAGCAGCAATAATAAAATTGAGATAAGATGGACACAGTCTTAAAATTGCTTTCCATAACTTGCACTGACATAGCATCTTCTTCTGAATGCATGTAGTTCGAGCGGGCTAGTAATTGATGATAAAATCGAGTAAATGACTGAATGTGGCACCAGGAACCACTAGCTTCACTCCATTAACTCTAGAACCACATCCAGCATGCTATCCGCGTTAATGCATACAACTTGATTTGAAATCAACAGGGCCACTCTAATTGCGCTAATCAGTAGAACTTGTCTATTGTGACAATAAATGTTCTGGATTGCACCTCTGCAGTGAGCTTCACTGTAGTAGGCCACATGACTCCAAAAGGAAAAAGAACATACGAATAAATCATAGCTAGACACCTCACATTGTATCCACATATATATACACTAGTCGCTCTCCATGTTTTTTTTTAGAAAAGAGAATATATTAATATCCAGCCTCTGCATCGACTGATGCATATAGCAAATTTTATTACAACACAAGATTAAACGCACACAAACTCAAACGCAAGGCGCGCACACCAGCTTCCGGATCTAATTGCCTCATCAAAAGATAAAAGTGTCACACACGTCCTCCAACTGCCAGTCAGAACACCTCCTTGCGCCCGAAAACATCCGTCTATGCGAGATCATTCGCTGCCATATCCGCAGGTCATCTCAGTAACTCAACACTGCTGGCCACCACCTCCCACGCCGGCCTCTTGCCAATTTCGGGGTGCTCCCACGCCGCATCCTCGCCCGAACTCGTGGTCTACTGCTAACATATGCAAGACCTCGAATCGCCCGACAACGCCCTCCTCCTGACCGCCTTCCACTGTCGTTGACACCGCTAACTTGAGTGCTCAATTAGGCCTCCTACTTCCTCGCCATGACGCTGGATCCACAATAGACTAGCCGGGCACAATCTTCCAAAACAACATCTCCAAGAAGGAACTCGACGCCACTGGCGCCGCCCTCGCCTGACCACTAGGTCCAGATTTTCACCTTGGAAGACATACCACACAAAGGGAGGGGTCCAAACGATTGACGCTTCAAACGAAGAAAAGGGCATCCGAAGACGTCATCGTCATCGGCAAAAGATGGCAAAGCTTTCACCATGGCACCTCAACCTTGTGCACAGCGTTGGCTACGGCTTGTCCATAACGCGATCCACCACCATCCGACCGAGCCACCTGCTGTCGTCGATGTCGGCAGCCACCATTGCCGAACTCACCGTCCAATAGCTCCGGCCACCGTCATGTCAATAACCCCCACGCCGGAACAGGCGCTGGAGATCCCAGACATGCGGATGGGCGATGCCAACCTGCGGTCAACCATGCCTGAACACAGCGCGCCGCCACTGCAGCATCACAGATCCGCACCACCACCACGCCGATCTGCACGCCGGCAGACCAGATCCAGCTGAAGCGGAGCGGATCCATATGCAATTCGCCGGAATCCTGCCGCCGGCTGCCATCCCATGCACACCAACCTCGGAAGCACCTCCATGAAACAAGGGGGCAGAATCAGCACGCATCAGCTCCTGTATGGCTGCAGCCACAGGCATGACGCTGCCCTACCCGACCCTAGCTTCCTCCGCTGCTGCGGAGCCGATCCACCACCGGCCGCGGGATCCGGCCACCACGTCGTCGGATTCGGCCTTACCGGAGACAGTAAGAACGGGAAAGGGATGGGGCGCACTCCTCCACACGAGCCAGCCGCGAAGCCCCACCGCCATCCTAGCGGTCGCGGCTACCGGCGACCCGCTCCAGCGGTGATGAGGACAGATAGAGAGAGAAGGGCGAAGGGTTTGTAGCGGCACAGCTGGTTCGCCGTCCGTGTCGCCCGGACGAGAGCGACACGGGGGGCCTCTCCCCGTACTGTTTTTTTACAGTTCCAGTCGCTCTCCATGTTGTTCACCTTCCTCAAGGTTAATTCGCCATGAACACCTATGCCCTATATACTCACCGAATGGCACATGGCTTGTTGTAACTTGACACTTGAATAGGAATAGGGATGCATAAGCAGAGATCCGTGATGGTTGTAGAGTTGGGGTCACTTAGGAATGAGATGCACCTGGATTTTATATGTGTCAAATGGCTGTGGCATTATACTGCAGAGGCCTCTACAAGAAGAAGAAGCCGAAGGGACTCTGAAGAGTCTGATTCGAAGCCCCCTGTGAAACAATGATAAGGATGACGACCTTGCCAATGCAGCAGCTGACCAGACCACAGTATAACCCAGAGCTATCATCGTTGTCTTCCACAGACCATGCACCAAACCACGATCAGCAGACACACGTGAATGCTTTGTGCCTTAAAATCTGCTTGGCATCCTCAGAAGAACACAGAATGACAGGGACTGTCAACGCTAGGATGTAATTTTCCTTCATATCAACCTATTGCTATACATTTTTTGTCATAAAAACCTCACTTGTTATTATATTACAATGCAGTGTGTAGTTTGTTACTTCATTGCCAGAAAATTACTGGAAGGTATTCCTTATAACAGTGATTATATCATTGAAACAATTAATTATCTAATCCAACAGCTAATCATAATGCATTTAGAGTACATGCTCAGTTTAGGACAACTGCCAATCATAATCAATATCGCAAAAGCTCAGTTTTCTACTAGGGACTTATCAGCACTTCAGAGTAACACGGTTCACTAGCTAGTTATATGTATAAATATTAATTAATTAATTTGGTCCTGATTTCAAAATGGAAACTATTTTCAACTCCAATCGTAAGCTATATATGTGTGTTAATGCGCAGAAGTTTGTCGATATAAAGTCATGCAATCAGTAGAAGTTATTAAGTAGATCGAGTTATGTCAATTGCTTCTGCAGTAACGTTCTGGACTGCACCTCTGCACTGAGCTTTTGTGTGGGCTCACGACATAAAAAGAAAAAGGAACAGATGACAAATCATTGCCAGATACCTCACATTGCATCCACCCATATGCTTGTTGATAGGTCACTCTCCTTATTATCCACCTGGTTTGTTCCTGAAAATTACTTGTGCGCACCATGCCCCCTATATATACCGAGAGACACAGGGCTTGTTGTAACTTGCAACTTCTATAGGAATACATAAGCAGAGATGCTTCATGGTTGGAGAGTTGGATCACTTAGGTATGAGAAGCACCTGAAATCTATATGTGTCAAATACCTGTTCCATGATACTGCAGTGGCTTCTACGGGTAGAACCAGCAGTGCTTGAGAGGAGTCTGATTCGAAGCATAGTCTGACTAAGAGAATCTTTTGGCTGACGACCTTCGCCAACAAGCAGATATACAAGGCTCAAAAGAAGACTGAGCTATCATCTCAGCAGGCCATGCACCAGAACAGGCCCCAGAACCAGACACGTTGTCAATGCTTCAAACCTTCAAATCAGCAATGTACACGTACTAGTTTGCCATCATCAGTAGAACAGAGGAGATCAACACAATGATAATGTTCAGCCACAGGATGTAATTTTGTTTCAAATCAACGTGTCGCAATACATTGTTTTTATATAGAAACCTCATTTGTTATTATATAATTATCATGCAGTATTGTTCTTTACTTCGTTGCCAAAGATGCTCAATTAAATGAATTTCAGCATGGCTTGTAAAGTGCTTGGAATCGGCAGCTTGTGTACAAAATGAAAAAGAGAGAATATGTATGGTGCTCTGCAATTAATGTTCCCGTTAAGTCATCCACAAGGAAACAGCATTGACATCCATCTAGTGACGGAAGCGAGTGATCTATCTCTTTAGCAAAAGGGAAAGCAGCAACAATAAAATTGAGATAAGGTGGACACGGTCGTCTTAACTGTTTTCAATGACTTGCACTGACATCATTATAAATATATAGTATTGTTCTGAATGCATGTAATTCGAGCAGGCTAGTAATTGATGATAGAATCATATACGATTACATGACTGAATGTGGCACCAGGAACCACACTATCTTCACTCCACTATGCCAAGATGAACGATACAAAAGTATGACACTGTACAAGGTCCAGGAGGATTGGACATGAGCTCCACTGCCCAGGGTATTGCGGCGCATGCTTTTGAACTCATCGGATGCAGCATCGCCTGTTTTGTTCATGCATATTGGCAATTGTATGGCAGAGGACGAAACGATTGGAGTGGATGATTGATCGAATGATGCTGGTTTTAGAGGAGGCTTTCCTCTCAGCTTGACCAGCGTCCCCTTCAGTTTTATGTGTCGCTGGATTTTGATTCATGGAAGCATTCCTGCTTGCAATCATGCCTGGATTTCAGTCATGGAAACGTTCCTGCTTGCATTCGTGCCTGGATTTCAGAGTCCTCTATATAAATGTATTCTCATGAATCCATGTTGGTTTCCTTGGGAGTTTACGTACGTGGTAGATGTTAGTGGCATGTGTTTGGTTGACACCCTTGGATCACTAGATGAAACAACATGTTGATATTCATTCTTTACATTAGCCATAATGATAACATTGATCCATGTTGAGAATGAGTATTGCTAGGTGACGTTAATCTCCAATCCGCAGGACCTTCAACATATTGTACCGAAAGTGAAAGAGTATAACTATCTCGTCCTGGTTCGTCGGCCGACATCACTTGGGAAGATAGCAGCCGCGGTACTACAATACAAATGAAGAGCTCATGCACATTAGTGAGGAGTTTTGCCGGTTCTTCATGGAAGAGGAAAGACATAAATCACGATGATTATTAGATGTTGTGGTGTGTCTTGGAGCTGGTTGCACTATGGTGCCTTGTGTATGACAGAGATGCTTGTGACTGATGGCTAATGAGATTTTGTGTCTATTATTATTTCTATAGTGTGATATCAGTTAAATATTTAACATTGACAGCTAACCATGGGCTTTCAGATGTGACGAACCACCGGTGTAAAATCCATTCACTTGCGTTCATCAATGTCAACCACCAGAACAAGCAGGCTTATTACAGGCACCGCATGTAAATACTCGTCAGTAGTAACATAGTTACACAGGCGGCGGCATTTCGCTGCGCCTGTGGTAAACTTTTTACACAACCGGTTGTTATTTGGTGCCCGCCAGTCGAAATTAGTTTTCACTAGCAGCTTTTATAGTGGTGCCGCCACTGAAAGTGCATTATCTCTGTCGGGGTATTAACCGCTTGTATTATGTCCCATTATCACTGGCCTTTAGCACTAGCGGTTTAGTTATACGCCACTGAATATGTGTCTAGAACCGCCAGTTCTAAAGTTCTCTGCACTAGGCTCAGGGACCCTGCAGATATATATATATATAGCGTGATGATATATCATGTTGTTATATTCGTTTGGTTTATACCTTATTCACATTGATAACACATTGACCAAGACCATGGATGTGCGTAGTTGTTTGATGCCTCATAAAGTGGTATTGGTAATGTTCAACAGTTTTATTCCAGCCAGCAAAGAGAATCTCTACAAATATATATGATGGTTGCTAATGATGGTGAACACGTTAATGGCATCAATTCATTAATATGGGATCAATTCAAACCAGGCATGTCATTTCCCATATTATCAACACCAACATTGTCCATTGACACCACCCTGTACCAGTGAGGATACAGGTCATAAAGACATATAATTCCATCTATATATATGGAGTGGCGTTCTCTGGAGAAGATTCTTAGTTATCGAGGTACAATAAGACACCATGCGAGGAGCTAACATGCATAATGAGCTGGTACAACTGAATAGGCATGAGAGTTATCAGGAGCAACCATTTGACACTTGGCTGACCATATATCATCCTTAGGCATCGTCCAGAACACTGGCATCAATACAGAGTTCAGACAAAAACAGCTCAATGTAGCTTGCTGTCGCTGCAACCCAGTGTAGCATATCTATTGGTTGCCGTGGAAACATTCCAGAAGCCAGCCCTACCCTCGACCAGGTGTGCAGCTTATGCAAGATAGGGTGGCACGACCGGCTGAGGCCAATTGTATGATCCCTAGTACTTGTCATCATCGGCTCACATGCAATCCTCAGAAGTCAGTTTGGCAACTTGTTGGTTATTTTTGGCTCCACTTGGTCACCATCGCTCAATCTGTTACATTGTGGCTTGATTCCTCAAACTTTTTCTCAAGAGGGGTTACATTTTACACTAATACTAAATAAAGATATAGATATTTCCATTTTTGTTTTTTAAACGCAAAAAAAAAGAACTTAGCGTTAAACTGTATAGAGCATTCACTCTCTTTTATACAAATCGTAGCTTGCTTTCTCCAGACCGCCGGGAAAAGCATGAAAAAAAGCAACCCTGTAAACCGTTTTGTCCTGTTTTGAGATGAGACAGTAGAAACTGGTGAATGAGTGGGACCAGTTGAAACGGAGGGTATAAGAAGAGCCAGGAACTATTGTGATCTAGAAGTTCTGAAACTGAAAAAGGAACAGAGAAATGTTTATTTATGACCATGAAATTTCATTGACTTCTGCCCTGCTTTGCCCTCCCTCGAAACCTTTTTGGCCATATATGGCACCCAGTTTTCTTGTTACAATATTTGGCACTACCATTTGGTTCATCTAGCACTTATAGCAGATGCACCATTGACTGGATCTAGATGCTTATGGGTCGATTATCCCATTTCCCATGCATGGAGCACATCATGGACAATTTGCGTGTACAGAGCATGCAGTGCGTTGCGGAGCTGTGGGGGAGAGAGAAATGGACAGAGACAAATGAGCAGAGTAGGGGATAAGGGGAGGGAGAAATAAAGTCAGGCTTGGCAGTAGGGGTGTAAACGCTGTGTGTATATTTTCAGACCAACCAACTGATTGGCTTTAGTAACCAGATAAAATGTACGCGTACCCAAGTATGTAGATTTAATCATACCACATCCTTATCCGGATACATAAATTCAAATATATATGCGTTCATATCTTCCAAAATAGCAGTAACTCAATCTTAATCCAAGGTTTACTCTAGTTATCCATATTTGTATCCATAGGTATCCTCGACCTATCCGATCGTTTACACCCCTACTTGGCCAGCTGTTTTGAGAGTTCGTCTCCAACGGCTCGAGCGGGCGGGCGTGTGAGGTGACGCGCTGGCCCTCGCCGCCGCCGCCGCCCTAGGGCCGGCCACCCCCACCACTGGTTAAGCCCGCCGCTGCTTCCCTTCCTCCTCCCCTCCCCCTCCCTGCTCCCCCAGCCCGTCCACGCGGGATGGCCTTAAAACGCCACCGCCCGCCACCCGATGTCGCGGGGTCCATGGCTTCCTTCCGCCCGCCGCGTGGCCGGCGGCGTCGGATCCTGCGCTGGTGCCCCTCTATCAGCGGGGGCAGGCACTAGGTTAGCCGGGAAGGATGCGGGGGCCGTGGACCCCTACCGGCTCCGAGTCCCGAGGCCCGGCCTCTGCTGGCGGTCTTGCAGCCCGTGCCGTCCGTGGCGGAGGTCGAGGTGACCGCCCCTCACCGCACGCCGCCCGTCGTCCCTCTAGGAAACCTAGCTCCAGCTTCGGCCATGCCGCTAGAAGGGGGCCGCCCGGCGCCGTGTGCACCCTTCCACTGTTGATTCCCAGGCGTAGATGCCGCCACCGGCTGCCTCAGCCCGGTGGACCTGACCCACCACGGGGAGCTTGATGAGCCTGGGCCGAGAATGTCACGCGCGATGGGTGCGCCGCGGACCCCCCGAGCTCCCCGACCTTGCCGTGCGGGGGGGGGGTCCGCTGCTCCGTCACGTGGGCTGGCTTCTCTAGGGCCAGCCACACCGCCGCCGAGGGCTCCCACACCGCCCGTCGCCCGATGTTGATCCCCCTTCCTGTCATGCTCGGCGGGTCGGCTGGAGCCCGACATCGTTCTTGTGCAGCCATCCGCCCGACTTTGTCGCCCGACTCCCCACCCCATTGCATGGCAGCTGCATGGGTGGGTGTGGGTGCACCCGCTGCCGAGGATCTCATGGCCATCGAAGACGCGTCTCGACAACGGCGATGGCCCAGGGCCGGTCCTCTTCTCTTCCTCCTCCGGTAGGCCAAAACACCTACTATTGGTGTGAGACCCCGAATGATGAGGAGGGCGGGCGGACGAGGGAGCGCGTGCCCCCGGCCTCGCGACTCACCCCGGCACCCACCGTGGGAGCGAGCACCATCGTCGCCACTGCTGCCCCCCTCCGTGGAGGTGCTATTAGTGGACGGGCACCCACGCCTTGGTCGCCGGCCCGGCGACATAGGGGATGAACGTGGCGGCCTCAACGCGTGTACCTACACATCGTCGCCTTGGTCCGCTACCTGCGGCCAAGGTCCCGGTGCATCAGCGCCTTGGTCCACCTCTCCTTCGGCACCACAGTCCTCGCGCGCTGCCGCACGTTGATGCCTTCACTCTTATTGTAGGTCGTCGGTGTGCACGTCGCCAGGCCCTGCGCCTCCCTCATCGCCGGCGGCCCGTGCTGAGTTCGCTCATCGGCCTCTGCTTCAACTGCCTGGCGAAGGGTCACCTTGCCGCCTAGTGCACCTCCCCATCTTGTTGCCTGTTCTACCGCAGCACAAGGCACCGGGCAAGGGACTGCATGCAGCGCCACCTTCGTAGTCCACTTCAGCGCCCTTCAGTGGGGCGCGGCGTGGAGGTGCGCCACGCCATATCGTTGACAACGGTGGCGGTCGGCGGAGGGAGCCTTTGTTGTGGCATGCGGCATCGTCGCCTGCGCCCACGCCACCTTCCTTTGGTGTTGGCTTTCTGTGGGCGCTGCCTAGCGGCGGATTTGTGTGGCCTCCTCCACCTCAGGTTGATACCGGAGACTCAGCTAGCGATTCTTGTCTGTGTGCTTTTGTGCACTGTGGCCAATTGTTTGGGCTAAAGTATGCAACATGTAAAACTCTATTTTCCCTTAATGCACTACGTGCCAATGGGCACGCTTTCGGGGAAAAAAATCCCACTTGGCGGGGACGTGTGAGAGGAGAAAGGAGTATGGTATTGACATACGAGCAGGTGAATCAAAAGACAGCACATCGACAATGGTGGACATAACTAGATCAGAACAAAATAAATGTCCATGCCCGCCCCATAACCAACCAGCAAAAATATATAATATCAGAGTTGGTGGATGGTAATTCCTCAGTGAACTAACTTTATTTATTTATTATGTCTATGGAAGGTCCTCTATAAAACACAAGCATGTACAGGTCAAAGTTCATCCGGTCCAGAACAAACAGATTCATGTACATGACAGGGTTTTGCAAGCACAGCCGGGTACGAGAGGCACCAGGAAATACCAATGCTGCTGTAGAAGAACGTGAAGTACATTGCATCTCGTTGCCATAGCACACAAAGGGATTCCCATAGTGCCTTTGAGACAACCATGCATGTTTTCACCCATTGTTGATACTCAACTTGGGGAGTCAAGCAGATGCCGTGTGAGGTTTTGATCTGGAGGAGCTGTGCACATGAGGAGGCACTCACGGCTCCGTTCTCTGAATCAGAAGCACTGGATGCAGTCAAGTCGATGAACTCCAACAGTGCACCAAGGCCCCATGGCATCGGCCCCAGCTTCTACAAGGCAGCATGGCGCACCGTGAGCGGAGACATCATGTCCTTTATGTTTGCATTCTATGAAGGGCAGGCTGAGGTCCAAAGATTCAATAGAGCTCACATTGTCTTGATACCCAAGAGCCCGGGCGCGTCAACTCCTTCTGCTTTCATACGGTTTCACTGCAAAACTGTCCGGTCAAGATTCTTACCAAGGTGCTCCACGGCGGATTGCAACCCCAAAAAAGAGAAGCTGATCGACATTGACCGAACGGGCTTCTTCGAGGGCGTTCCATATCGAGAAAAATTTTGTCTACGCTCTGAGCTTGTTCGGTTATTGTGGCCCGTCAACCAATGACGGCCCATATGGCCATCCCCCTAGCAATGGAATAATCATGGGAGACGGGGTGGCGCTGCTCATGGGACTCATGATGAAGGGATGGTTGTTTTTTTTGACACAAATGAAGCGGCGGTTGTTGTAAGGGTTCTGGGCAAAAGCTCATCCCAGTTTTGCTGAGTTAGTGACGATGACACCTTGAGCACCACACACCTTCTTGGGGGCGTTGCTTCTGAACCATGTGCTTTTCTGCATGAACATCGCCCCGGACTTTGGGCAAACATGCCTCTATGGCCACCGACAATAGTGTCTAGGGTGTACCCTTGGACATCACCTCCTTCCTGAAGGCATTGCTAAAGAATCTCTTATGGTCCGTATTTTGTCTCCCATGTGTGGTCGTCATCATTCACGGTCCCTGTTGTTGGCTTCTGATAGATTTCCTCGCTGTACTTGTGTATGCCTTCACTCTATTCACTTGGGTCTGTCCTACGGCTCTTGACCTGATGGTCGTCATCTGGCTCTTAGTGGATGCTTTGCCATCTTTGGCCCTTTCGTCTTCTCTCGGCAAATGCTTTGTTACCAACAGCACATGGACCATCTACTTGGCGGATGCTTGGGCGTCATGGTCGCTTTGGATCTCCTTGCCCCCCTCTCTCGTAGATGCTTTCTTTGTCGAGGCGTGTTGGCCTGATTTCTAGCGGATGTTTTACGCCGTTGTGGTTGCTCAGTTTGGTGGCCAATGCTTTGCCGTCGTGGTCACTCGGTTCATTGGTGGATGCTTTGCCACTTTGTGGGCTCAGTTCTTTGGCGAATGCTTTGCCGTCATTTCTTATGGATGCTTGTTTGATCTCTAGGTGGATGCTTTGCCACCATGGTTTGGTCTTGGCGTAGGAAACCTTTGCATTCACTTCCATTGCAGGCACAATTGTAGGTCTTGGTGTTGAGGGTAGTCGCTTTCTCTAGTGTATCTTTCTTTGTTCATATATATATATATATATATATATATATATATATATATATATATATATATATATATATATATATATAGAGGTTTTTCTACTCCCGGGAGTAGTTACTCCCTAGCTATTTTGTACTACCGAGGCCTCAACTCCACTGACCGTACTAGGCATAAGGGGTCCGCATGCATTCAATCAGATCAATTAACGGTGTGCCTAAATCGTAGGGGTAATTAAGGATCCATAAAAAATAATATTATCTCCTACTTGGCTGCCGTGATTTTCGGTTTGTACTTTTTCAACGGAGAGTGCATATACTAGCCATATACATGTATCTTTTCATACAAGAGTACAAGAGTATATACATATACTTTTTTTCTTGAGAGAGTATTTATTCATATAATACTTTTTTGATAGGAGTATGTACGTATACTTTTTGAGAGTATATGCATATACTTTTTCTTGAGAGAGTATTTATTCATAGTTTTTTGATAGGAGTATGTACGTATACTTTTTATAAAACATACTACATACAAGAAGAGAGGAAGCGGTATGTGCACATACACATACTTATTTAAAAATGCATACTTAATTTCTTATTATACATGGCTATATATATACATGCACGTTCAACACATAGCTACTTAAGGAGATTATTTTATATACACCCAAAGCGTGCTAGCTTGCATTGTCAAAAAAATGCTAGGATGTAGACATACTTTTTTTGGCACGAGTATCAGTACATACACATTTATATGAGCATGCTAGTATGGTTGCATACTTTTTGACTCGAGCTAGTATTGGCACATACTCCATCAATAATGTAGAGGCAAACTGAACATATATGCGTGCATACTTGATATATTCAGTTTTGTTGCATCTACGGGGTTCAAAAATTATCTACACTGAACATATATGCAGCCACTACAAGATAGGCCCAGCTATGAATTCTGAACTTGTTACTTCACCGTGCCATCATCCCTCGTATAGTCGAGCCCTTCCTGAACATCATGGTTCCAAATTAGTTATATTGTGTAATATGAAAACTATCAAATGGTACTCTGATCAAGAAAAGTATACAAAAATACACGTATCTACACATACTTCATATTTTTAAAATAGTATCTAAGCATACTCATATTGGATCTCATGATCCAATGACGCAAATAGAGTTCATGCAGATTGTTAATTTGGACATGTAGGCTGTGGCAGATATGATTCATTTACCTGCTTTGGCTGGTGGCCAGTCGCTGCCGCCAGAGAGCAGAATTATAATCATCAGACTGACAGTTGATGAACCGAGAGCAGATTTGTTAGGAGCTGCCGGCATCAGACACAATAAGATGGATTCAGGAAGTAGCGTGTAGATCGAACCAAAAGATCAAGAACGAGAAAAAAAGAGAGTGCGTATTATGAAGGAGCACATACATACCAACGCATGCATGCAGCTGTTACATCGCCGATGGAGATCAGACAAGGATTTACCTGGGCTGGCGCCGCCGCTGCTACTCCATGAACGCGGCCACCGGGTGGAAAACATGGGCAGCGCCGCCGCCGCTACCCCAAGAACGCGGCCGCCAGGTGGATGGGTGGAGCCGTCGCTGCTGGATCCACGCATCAAGGGATCGGTGCAGCTTTGAGGCAGTGAGGGGAGTTGCGTTGCGGCTGAAGCCGTAGGTGAGGGCGCCCGCCGCCGTGCCGTGCGACTCGTGTAAGCGCCGGTGAACCGAGGTTTATGTTTGTTGGAACGGAGAAAATATCGCCGATAAAGATCAGTTTGAACGGACGTATATATCCCAATCTCTTGTATACAGATAATGATTAAAAATATTTCCTCGGTGGGGAAATACCACGGTATAACGTGCCCTCGCTTTATCGGATTCTACTTGGTGACCCGATAGGGGAGTGCCGGCGCTCGGCGGGACCTGCTGTACGTGATTTAGACGAGGGAGTAACTACTCCTAGGGGAGTAGAAAAAGATTTTCCCTTTATATATATATATATATATATATATATGTATATGTATGTATGTATGTATGTATGTATGTATATAGTAATCCTAATAGGAGCCCTGTGCTTCCAATAGTTATCGGAAGCCCTGAATCAAACCAGCTGCTACCTGGTTGCACCAAACCAGCTCCCCACTAGCCCAGCCACCGGCCCATCAGCCCAGCCATCGGCCCACCAGCCCGGACTATATATACATACCGAAAAACCCTAATCCCCACCCCCATGAACCCTGGCCGCCAACCCACGCCCAACTCATTTCAAAAAAAAAAAAAATCGGCTCCCATCTCCCAACCCGGCGGCGGCATGCCCGGCCCCTCCCCGCGTCCCACCCCCGCCGGCGGCTGTGCACCCCCACCCTCTCACGGACCCGGTGACGGCGCGGGCGAGGGCATCCGAAGCAGCGCACTCTGGCGGCGCGTCCATCCCGGCGGCGAAACACGGCCGGGGCAGCGGCAGCGGCGCGGCGCTACGCTCCCGAGCGAAGTGGCGGCGCGGCGGGATCCTACAAAGAAGCGGCGGCGGGCGTCTTGTGGGGCATCTGCGTGGGCGGTGATGGGGCGCCGCGAGGATGTCTACGAGCTAGCACGCGGCGCGATGGGATCTTATTAAAGGCGGCGACGCGGCTTCTTCCTCGGCGCTGGCGGTACCCGTGCGCACGGCCTCCTCATCGGTCCCATGCCACGACGGCGAACCCCCTAGGCCTCTTCCTCGACTGCTAGCTGGCCTCGTGTGGACGAGATGCCCGGGCGGTGGTGGCCTCCGGCCGTCCCACCTTGCTAGGGGCAGGCTGCCTAGGTCGGAGTGGGAGGCCGGGCTGTCTTTGGCTGGCCCGGCGGTAGGTGCCTACACGCCGCGGCTGTCTTGTCGCGTCTTGCAGCTGCCTGGCCTTGAGCGTGGTGGCAGCGGCGCGAAGTTGCAGCTACCGGCCCGGGCATCCGTGTGCACCGCAGCAGCCCGCCGAAGGGCCCGGCGAGATGCGTCTTGGCGGTAGCCATCTTCAGCAGCAATCAAGCTGCTGCATGCCGACTAGAGGTGAGATCCAAAAAGGTTTTTTTTTTTTTTTGACTTATTTCTAATCTGTATATTCCGGTAAGCTTCCCCTTCCATCTCTCCGTCTTGTTTGAATTGAAGTACTACTAGATTGCTTCACGCTTGTTTGAACTGAATCAAGATAATAGTCCTGTTTGTTTATACGTTTAGACATGCCTGCAATATGGATGATTCGACAAATCGGTGCATTTGATTTGTCCCCATATTTGAATGAATTAGAATGTGAATTCTGGTTCTATGCTTCACGAGTTTTTATATGCTATCACTTTTCTATGAAACCGCATACAAAAACCTCCCCCGACGCTCTAGTTTTTCTGGTGTATGCGAACCGTACCGGCGGTATGGCGCCATCCCCGGCGCCTTGTCCCCACCTCCGGCACCTCCGGCACCCCGTCCCTCGCCCTCCCCGCATCCCGGTGTCCCCACCTCCGGCGCATCGGCGAAGTCGACTCAACCACTCCACCAGCTCCGCCACCCTTCATAGGTTTGTGTGCACCATGTCTTTGATCTTTGAGGGGGGTGAGCCGAAAGGCGGTCGAAAAAGGTCCGTATGCATGTGTCTATTCCGATGCGTAGTGAAACCCGATAGTTCGGAAGATTTGTATGCATGTCTCGACATGGTGTGTATGTTAATTATAGGTCCCCTCCCAAAGTGACTTTTGGTTCATATGCACACCGTGTAATACATTACATGCTTCTTTGTAAAACTAACTAGCTTTATTTTTGGTTTGTATGCACTTTGTTATTCTGTTAATTATATGACCTAAGAGGCTACGATTTTTTTTGTATGCACTGTTTCTTTTATTCATTTTCGATGCTTGTATGCACCTCCATGTTAATTTTTATGCTTCACATGTTAAATTTGCGTGTGTAAATAGGTTTAAATGTCTTCATATGCAAAGCAACTATTTGTATGTATCCTATCGTGATAAAAATAATGACCTTTAAGATCTTCCGATCGTAGTTTGTATGCATTGTGTGATGAAATAATGACTGTAGATTCTAAATATGCGTGTGTAATAGGTTCGTATGCATGGCTAAAAATGTAAATTTGGTATGCACTTGAATCCTCATTATTTGAATCGAGAGAGAGAGAGAGCAAACTAGATTCAAATGAATTTGAACTACGTGTTGATGCTTTGCTTATCTAGGTATTTATATCTCGTATTTAATATGCATAAAAAAATTATTTCTTTTTGTGTTCCCTGTCTCGTCGGCGTGTTTCTATAACTATCTACATTGTTTTCTATGAATTATGGCGGTGCATGCAGTGGCGGCGGATGGAGCCTCGACCGGCACGGCGTCTTGGCGGCGCTAGCCAGGGACGCGTTGGCGTGCTAGTCATGGGCGCCGGGGCGCGGCGCTCGGCAACACTGTCCCCGCCTCCAAAGATCCCCAGCGACCCGTCCCGACCTCCCCGGCCCCCGTCGTCTCCAACATCCCGGCGCCCCCACCTACGGCTCAGCCACTCCGCCCGCTCCGCCGCCCACTCGTCCTTCCACAATGACGCCCTCTAAGGTTTGTATGCACCATGTCCTTTTCGATCTTCGAGGTGGATGAGTTGAGCAGATCGAAATGGTCTGTATGCATGTTTCTATACCGATGCATGGTGAAACTGATAGTTCGGAGGGTCTGTATGCATGTCTCTGTACATTTTTAGTTTCGACAGGGTGTTTGTTTTGCGGTTTGTATGCACCGTGAAAACTGAGATAAAAAATGTTCCTATTTTTTGCAGATCAGGAACATGGCGGGTGGTGTAATCGGCATGGCGGGCAAAGGCGGTGGCGCGGGCGGACAAGCGAGGAATCGTGATGGCGGCGATGGTGACGGCATAGGCATGTAGGGCACCGCGGCGACAACGGCACGTGGTAACAGCTTGTATGTTGTGTGTGATGTGTTTGTATGCTGGGTGTGATGTATTTGTATGCTTCGTGTGGTCTCCCAGTATGCATGGTGTGATAGAGTTGTATGCATGGTAGTAGTGCGAGGGGGACAATGCAAACATGTGCAATGGATTGTGATTATTTGATTCGTATGCATTGTTCTTCTATTAATTTTTATGCTTATATGCACCTCCACCTTAATTTGTATGCTTAATGTGCAATGGATTATAATTATTTGATCCGTATGTGCACTTGTTTTTTTATGCTTATCCGCACCTCCACCTTAATTTGTATGATTCATGTGCAATGGAGTGTGAGTATTTGATTCATATGCACTTTTTTTTTTATTATTTTTTATACTTGTATGCACCTCCACCTTAATTTGTATGTATTCATACACAATGGATTGTAATGTTTGACACATCCTTTGTTTTTTCCGATTCATATGCATGCGGTGTGGGTGTGAAGGGAAGACAACGATAAAGTGTGCTTGGCCGCTTGGGCGGTCCTTGCCGGCAAGCTCGCGAAGAACGTGACGCTACTTCTTTTTGGCGGTGACCGGCGGCATGCATGCGGGAATGGGACGGCGACGAACGTCTCGACCACGAACGGGATGGCCATCCTCAACATGCGGCGTTCAAGCCCTCTCCAACCACGAGCGATGTTCACGGGCGATGGATAGTGTAGAAGGTGGATTGTATGCATGTTTGTAATTGCGTTGTGTATGCATGTTGGAACTGCAATTTTTGAAGATGTTGTAAGCATAGGTTTGTATGCATGTTGGAGCTGCGTTTGTAATTGTGCAATAATGAGTTATGATTCAAAATTCAAAATCTAGAGAAGATGAAATGTCTCCATGGTTTATATGCATCCGGATGAGTGAATATATGCATCTCAACCGCTAATTTCTATGCAATGCCCATGCTAAAATGTTTATATGCATCCGAAAGAGTGAATATATGCGTTCAATCAACCCTTATGTGGCACGATTCAAATTTTGGAGAAGACGAGAGCACCTATCATGTTAATATGCACCCGCACACAAGTTTATATGCACAGACTGTTTATCCTCATGCACAATTTTTTGAATTTTCAAATTTTTTGAAAAAATATCCATTGAGGAGCTTGAATCGTGCACAAAAGTGTCAGGAGTTCAATGGTGAAAACCGTTTTTAAATTGGATGCTTCGTTGAGGAATTATCATGGAAAAACGAAAGAAATTCGAGTTGACGCATGCATATCAGCCTGCGTCAGCACATGTCAGGCTATGTCAGTTTGCGTCAGCCTCTGTCAGGTGGAACAACCAGCTCGCGAGAAGGTTTGTATGCGTCGCCAAAACTGGTTTAAATTCACTCAAACCACTGGTTCGTATGCATCGTCGCAACAAAAATGGCCGTATGCATTCTCGACCAGGATGATATGCGTCGAGCCTGCTGGGTTTGGAGGGGTCCCCCACCTGCGCGCGTCAGCACATGGATTCTGATTGGCTGGCTAGTTGGGCTGGGTGGAAGGTGGTAGCTGGCTGTAGGCTTCCATTACCTATAGAAAAAACCCCGGGCTTCCAATAGTATCACCCTGCAGGGAGAGTATAGTGCGTAGTAGCTACGAGAATCAAATATTCTGTAGCCAGGCCAACCAACCGCACCCTGGTCCGTCCGGCCAGCCAGCCCCACGGCGTTACTGGTTTCCCTCTTTCGTTGCATGCAAACGGGTCAATGCCACACTATAATTGTGGTAATGGTAATTAATGACGTGAGCTGTAGTTGCGTCAACAACGCAGCAGCATTAACTCCGGCCATTCATGTGTTTTCGAGAATGTTGGATTACGACAGGTGCCCATTGCATTGCATGCATGCAAGTTTGCACGTTGTTCTAGTTACGATAACGTCGAATACTACACCACAAAAACAGTAAGAAATACTATATTCTACATGCAAGGAATACGAGAGTATGTATAATAGTAGAAAATATATTCTAGTTACTACATATAATTAGCATACACATCTTCGGTCACCCAAATGATCTTGATACGATAGACGTGTTCTGGTTACTATAATTAGCATGGGAGTTTTACGAGAATTTTGTACTACAACACCCAAATATTTTTGAATTTATAATGTGAATATTTCATAGAGAACTTTATACAAAGAACATTTACAAAAACTCTGTACTATGAATACGAATAATTACGAGAATTTCAAACTATGTTTTAAAAAATAATTTCTTATAACATCATATCGAGTAAGTTGCGTCATATTTCACACGAGCCTCCGCTTTTCGAAACAGAAAGACGCTCTTGGAGGTTGCATCGCCAGGCACCACACGCACTCATGTTGGGTCAGCAACCTTGGGGAACGAGATCGATGACCGGATACCCATCGGTGTGCATGGCACTCGGCGTTGCCGTGCACCGCCGCTTGGTGATGGCGCCAGAGATCGCCTGTGTTAACGATGTCGTAGGCGTCCATGGAATGCCTGCCACGCATGCTCAAAATTCCTAAAAATAATCCCATGGAAAAAGTAGTAAATGATGTGATGTATTTACAATATTGCAATGTGAATTAAGAATTAATTCGATTGTTGTTAATTTTTTTAATATGATTTACGAGAAACTAAAATTACTAGAATTATATATGGTAAGGTAGAAATTTGGAATATGAGTTACAGTATATCGTTCTAAAATTTAGAGGAAAAACCAAAAAGGATGGCTTACATGCAGATTCAACAATATATATGATTGTGGACAAAAAATAATAAGTCGCTACTACGATTCTACTATTTTGATGAGACAGCTCTAGAAAAAACAATCCAAACACAGTGCATACAACGTACTCATCTCATCATATTCTAAGTGATTATACTAGTGCTAATCCCATGGGAACGAGCAGCTACTTACCTCGATACTATTGCTGAGTCCCGCCGTGCCATGGATGGCTGAAACCCCACACTGCGATCTTGGCTGCGAGAACCGTCGGCACGAGCACTTGCGCCGGCGCACCATCACTGCATGCAGAGCCACGCCGGCATGAGCGCCTCGCCCCCTGTGCACCGGCATGCCCTCCTTCATTCACGGCAGCAACGACGAGGCTCATCCTGCAGCTGATGTCTTAGTGCGCGAACAGCACCGGTACGAGCTACCCACGAGAGGCTGACCCGGACACCGTCAGGAGCCCGACGACCGCATCGGCTGTGCCGGTGGCCGTGGCGCCAAGGAAGCAGGTGTGTTCGACGCCGTTGCTCACCGGGGAGAGGACACGGCCACCGCCGGTCGTGTCGCCGAGGAGTGGGGCGCCTCCAAAGTCGCAGGTTGGCACAGCGCCGTCGAGTCGCGGGAGCCAGGTTGGTGGCGGAAGGGGGCACCGCGCACCATGCGTGGAGATCTGGCCAGATACGATGAGAGAGAAATATGGTAGTGGTCATTTTGTGGATGGTGCAAAATTAGGGGCCTTAAATCACTGCATGCATGCATGGCAGTACGAAGGGGACCAGTAGATTGAGTCGGTCAAAGCTTTAATGTGAGCTATGGTGGGCGAATGGATGATCCTGGTTCGGTGGGATGGTGCACGGGTCGGACTCGCTAGTTTTGACCCGGCTACAAAATCTGGTATTCTATAGCTAGCTACACACTAGTAGTTCTATATATATATATATATATATATATATATATATATATATATATATATATATATAGGTATGTTATATGGAGCCCCGTGCTTCCAATAACTATCGGAAGCCTCCACCCAAACTGCTGCACGAGCCGGTTGCGTCGAACCCGCATGGCACCGACCAGTCCTGGCACGGGTGTGGGGCCAGCCTAAATCCTCACCAGCCGCCGAGTGGTTTCAAATTTATTTGAAAACTCCACCCCAACAATTAGAAAAAGAAAGGAAAAACAATTCCCCTCGTCCCGAGGCCCTCTCGTCCGTCCGGCGGCGCGGCGCGCGCCCAGGCCCTTCCCCATCGACGGCTCCACTCTCCACTTTCGGCGAACAAGCGCGACGAGCCCGCCCCCCCACCGGCGACGGCGCGCCAGGTCTTCCAGCGACCGGCGGCGTCATGGACGCTCCCCCCCCAACCGGTGGGGCTGAACCGTGCGGTAGCATCGACCGGTGCGACTGCGGCGGAAGGCAACCCACGGCAATCTCGGCGATTGGGATCGACAGCGGCGCCACGAGCCCGTCCAGCAACCCGATCGCAGCGAGGCTCCAACGGGCTCGGTTCCGATTTGGCGTGGCGGCGGCACCGGCTTAGCTGAGGCGAGCATCGGCGGCGGAGGCGCTGAGGTAGGCTTCCCCGTGTCTCTCTATTTCTTGGTCAAACTTCATGTGCTTTGCTGTTCGTGGTTAGGAAAGCCCCCAAGCGCGGCCGATAAGCGGGCACGCGGGCCCCTCCAGCGGCGCATCCCAGATTAGGCACGGACGAGACCCCATCAGCACGTCATGACCATGGATGTCTCGCACAGATCCGGTGTCCAGCACCATCCCTCCACAGTTGCCTCCCTACCTACGTCCTTCCTCGACGATCTGGCGCTCTGCACCGGTGGCATACAGGCAAGTGATTTTTTTTTTTCATCTCTGAGACAACCGTATATGCAAGCAATAGCAAGCAATTGATTTTTGCTTCAGACAATGGTTTGTGTGTAGGCGAGCGGTGGCATCCTTGCAAGCTTCGAGCAGGATGATGAGCTAGCAGGTCAGAAGGTGCGCCCTTTCCTCCTCCCAGCTTGACCCCTTCCTATCTCCATCCAGAACCAGCAGAATTGACGTGATGCTGATTGTTTAAATGAATGCATAGATCTAGCATGCCTGCTCTGAATGTTTTATTATGCCAACCATGTAATAGATTGTATGCTTCTTGTGACGTCTTGTTAGCAAACTTCAAATTATTTATGCTTAATTTATTCATATGTTCCATGCGATTCAGTCAACCAATATGAGATCACCCCTATATGCTGATGCATAAATCGTTTAGCTTCCTTTTTTTGTTCATGATTTTTTTTTTGGTATAAAAATCTTTTCCAGATTAGAGTATTGTTCTGTACTTGTTTAGAAGAAAACTATCAGTGGAACCCATTCTAGATTTGAGTATCAGTTTGCACCTTTTATTTTTTTTACATTATACATAGTAGAGTGAATTTGAGCTTCTAGAACACGACCAATGCATAAGTTTTGATCTAGCAAGGAATACGGTGATATGTTTCCTTTTTTTATGCATATAGTGTAATAGCTTGTATTCTTCTTGTGAATTTCTATTTGCTTGATTCTGTTTTTTTATGCATCTCATTGATATCATGTACATGGTCTCCATCCGGCTCCACTGCACCCATGCCGGCGACAATCCCGACTCCCAACCTCGCGGCGACCTACGCGGCATGATGGCCTCCATCCATTGCTCGACCATGGAGGTGGGAAAAATTTATTTTAATTTTTTATGCTTCTTGTGCCATAGTTTCTATGCATGGTTTTGTTTTATCACGATTGCCTGATGTAGTTCCTCAATTTTTATGCATCTCGTGCTCCAATTTATATACCATATCAAGTATTTTTTAGGTCTTTTGATTTGATCTTTTTTCTTGCAAGCTATAGGTTTCTAGTGAGTGAGGAGGAGGCAACGGGGGTGTTGCCGGGCACCACTACTAATTCCCAGGAGGCAACAACCCTTTCTCCTTCCCAGCGGCTACAACCCGTTCTCCGGCAAGTAGGCCTCCACGTTGGTTTGAATGAATTGGGAGGCAACCGGATTATATGCACCTTTGAGCCGTCGCCGGATCTAGAATCGGAAGTGGCCACCACTGCGTCGGGAGCTGCGGCAGCTCCGCGTAACTCGAGGGCGCACAAGCACCGAGGCGCACAAGCACCGGTGACTTATCCCTCCACTCGTGGGCTATAGCATGGCAGGGAGCTACAGGTGCGCCTCTTTTCTTGGGATCTAGGAACTCTTTTTTTTTTTTTTTTGCATTGAGTTCATGTTAGCAAATGCTAAAAATGGTCAAATGCTAAAAATGGTCACTTCTTGCTCTGTTTCTTCCTACGAAGGTTGTCTAGGAATGATAGTTTTAGAAGTAAAGGTTGTCCATGAACTGCATGCGATTGATGACTTTTCTTTTCTCTTGTTTGATGCACACAAATATGTCAATTTGCTCGTAAAGAAGTGTCTAAAATTTTGAATAGCATGTCAAAATCGATGCTTGCTTCCGTTCCGTAGTATTATAATTCTATGCAACAATTTATATGCATTATCATTTAACATAATGTGATTGCTATTGAAACATTATTTTTTAATGCATAGAAATTGGAATCTTGTTTGTTCGAATGCACAAAAAAATTTGCAATGAAATTATGCTTCTCTCTCCTATATAATGTTTGCAATGAAATTTGCATAGAAATTAAAGCATTATTTAAACTTGTTATGCTTCTCTCCTATATCATGTGTAATGATATTGTTGCTGTAAACATTTGCATGGTTCTGTTCTTAAATATAAACTATGAATTAGTTTATATGCATCGCGTGTAAAAAAGGTTCTATGCTTCGTGTCTATTTTTGAGATCTTGTATTTAAATTTTTGTATGCATCACGTGTAAAAAGTTCTATGCTCATGTGTTTTTATTTATGTCATGCGTTTCAACAAAAAAAAATCAGATTCTATGCTCACAAGAATTGAGATTTATGCATGACTAAGTTGTAGCATTAAATATTTGTGCTAGTGTTAAGCTTTCTATGCTGGCATGCATGTGAGGGTATGCACCAAACATTCAAATTTCATAGCATTAGAATGTTTCCTATGCTAACAATTTTAATTTATATGCACACGCCTTCAGGATTATATGCTTGTCATTGGTCAAGTAATGGTTTGTATGCTTGCTTTGTAGGTGTGCTATGGAGCGGCGGCCGATCCCGTGCATGGCGTCCCCCAACCGGCAGTGCGATGCGGTACTCGATTGCGGCCCGAAGCCCCTGGGCGTGTGGAGCACTACGGCCACGCAGCTTTGGTGCGGCGGCGTCGGCACGGCCCGGAGCTTTCATGTGTTATGGACTTGTTAGGCGTCCATATTAAATTATTAATTTCTAGGTTTTCATGTGTTATGGACTTGTTAGGTGATGTAAATTTAAATGAGCTTTTTATGTATTTCAGCAGAAATAGTTAGTTTTTATGCTCATGTGGTTTTACTCATGCCATGCGTTTTAATAAAAATCATCAGATTCTATGCTCATCAGAATTGAAATATATGCATTACTAATCTGTGTATGCATGACTAAACTGTGATATTGAATATCTATGCTAGTATTATGAGCTTTCTATGCTCGCATGCAAGTGAGTTTATGCATGAAAAAAAATCAAATTTCATATCATTAGAATGGTTCATATGCTTGCAATTTTTAAGATTCAATGTGTCGGATCGCTTTCGAAAAGCATGCCCCCAATTTATATGCATCTAGACTGTGAATTTTATGCATCCAGACTAGTGAATTTATGCATCTCGATCGCTAATTTTTATGCAGCGTCGACGCCGTACATTTTATATGTATCCGGATTAGTGAATATATGTATCTCAACCACTAATTTATATGCAATGTCGACACCAAAACGTATATATGCATCCGGACTAGTGAATATATGCATATCAATCGGCACTTTCTATGCAATGCTGATGCCAAAAAGTTTATATACATTCGAACGAGTGAATATATGCATACAATCAGCCCTTATGTGGCACGATTCAAATTTTGGAAAGATAAGAGTACCTATCATATAATTATGCACTCGCACACAAGTTTATATGCATGGACTGATAGCATAAACTCTTTTGTCCTCATACACAAAATTTTGAATTTCAAAATATTTGAAAAAATATTCACAATGGTGCTTGAATCGTGCACAAAAATGTCAGGAGTACAATGGTGAAAACCGTTTTTTGAATCGGATGCTTCGTTGAGGAATTATCGTGAAAAAAACGGAGGGAATTCGAGTGGATCCGTGCATGTCAGCATGTGTTAGCCTGTGTCAGCCTTTGTTAGGTGGAACAGCTAGTTCGCGGAGGGATTTTTATGCATCGCAGAACTGGTTTTGATTATCTCGACCATTGCTTTTTATGCATCGTCGGAACAAAAATGTTTGTATGCATTCTGACCTGAGATTTGAAATTTGAAAAAATGGTCCCCTCACGTGCGCATGTCAGCACCTGCATTGTGGTTGGCTGGTTGGTTGGGCTGGGTGGGTGGGTGACTAGTTGGCTGGGGCTTCCAATAATTATTGAAAGCCTAGGCTTCCAAGTTAGTCACTATTATCTTAGTGGTTTTTTTTCCAAGTTAGTCACTATTATCTTAGTGGTTTTTAATAATCTACGTTACAAGGGTTCTCTCAGAATCGACTTGTAATTTTGATTAAACATATTTCTTTTCCCACATAAATGTTAATCAAATTTAATTTTTGGCCTAATTTCAAACAAGACACTATTTTCGGCTCCATCTCTAACATCCAGCATGATATCTGTGTTAATTGATACAACTTGATTGGGATCCAACTGGGTCATGCACCACTCTAATTATTCAAATCAGCAGAAGTTGTCTATGGTGACAATAAATATTCACGATTGCAGCTCTGCACTGAGATTATATGTAGGCCTCAGCCTCGCGACTCCAACAAAAATAGAACAGATGACATAAATCATAGCTAGACACCTCACATTGCATCCAAGTATATATATAAAACACAGGTCGCTCTCCAAGCTGTTCACCTTCCTCAAGGTTATTTTGCCATCCACACTTGTGCCCCACATATACACTGACCGGTGTAGAGCTCGTTGTAACTTGCAACTTCTATAGGAATTGGAAAGCATAAGTAGAGATGTGTGATGATTCTAGAGTTGGGATTACTTAGGTATGAGATGCACCAGGAATTTATTTGTGTCAAATGCCCGTGGCATTATACTGCAGTCGCTCCTACTAGAACAAGCAGTTGTGGTCCAGATGAGTCTTATTCGAAGCATAGCCCCGCAGAAACAGTCAGGTCGCTGATGAACTATCCAATGTAGCAGCTGCAACTGCCCAAAACAAGATTGAGGTAGCACAAAAGTCTTCAGCAGGACATGCTGCACCAGAACATGCAGTATTGTTTGTTACTTCGTTGCCAATGATATGATGTCCAGCCACAGGATGCAATTTTTCTTCAAATCAACTTGTCCCCATATATTTTTTTTTATAGGAACCTCATTTGTTCTTATATTGTCATGCAGTATTGTTTGTTACTTGTTGCCAATGATGCTCAATAAAATGGACTTCAACATGGATTGTATAGTGCTTGGAATTGGCAAGTTGTGTACAAATGAAAAAGAGAGAAAGATGTATAGTGCTCTGCAATGTCCCGTCCACAGTCATCCACAAGGAGACAGAATTAACATCCTTCTAGTGACGGAAGCCAGTAATCTTTATTTATTTCATTAGAAAAGGGGAAGAAGCAATAATAAAATTGCACTGACATCATTATAAATACAGCACATCTTCTTCTGTATGCATGAAGTTCAAGCGGGCTAGTAATTGATGATAGAATTTAGTAAATGACTGAATGTGGCACCAGGAACCACTAGCTTCACTCCATTAACTCTAGAACCACATACATCATGCTATCCGCGTTAATGCATACAACTTGATTTGAATCCAACAGGGCCACTCTAATTATTCTAATCAGCAGAACTTCTCTGTAGTAGGCCTCACGACTCCAAATGGAAAAGAACATACGAATAAATCATAGCTAGACACCTCACATTGCATCCTCATATATATATACTGGTCACTCACCATGTTGTTCACCTTCCTCAAGGTTAATTCGACGTGCACACCTATGCCCTATATATTCACCGAATGGCACATGGCTTGTTGTAACTTGAATAGGAATAGGAATGCATAAGCAGAGATCCGTGATGGTTGTAGAGTTGGGGCCACTGAGGAATGAGATGCACCTCGAATTTATATGTGTCAAAGGCCTGTGGCATTATACTGCAGAGGCTTCTACACGAAGAAGCAGAAGGGACTCCCAAGAGTGTGATTCGAAACAAAGCCCCTGTGAAACAATGATAAGGATCACGACCTTGCCAATGCAGCAGCTGAGCTGACCAGATCAGCTATCATCGAGGTCTTGCACAGGCTATGCACCAAAACCACGATCAGCAGACACGCGTGAATGCTTCGAGCCTTGAAATCTGCTTGGCATCCACAGAAGAACACAGAATGATAGGGAGTGCCAACGCTAGGATGTAATTTTGCTTAAAAACCTCACTGCTATACATTTTTTTGTCATAAAAACCTCACATGTTATTATATTACAATGCAGTGTGTAGTTCGTTACTTCATTCCCGAGAAAATTACCGGAAGGTACACTAGTACCGATTTGATTTTCGGCGAGGGGGGATCTTTTCCGTGGCGGGCGCAATTTGAACCCGCCCGCAAAATGATCCCCCCTCGCCTTTCGGGCGCTCTTTTACGTGGCGGGCGCGTTGCGGGCGCCCGCCACGCGGCCTGCTTTTTGCGTGGCGGGCATGTTAGGGCGCCCGCCACGCAAAGGCCGCGGCCTATAAAAACCGGACGGCCGCCTCTTCATCTTCTCCACGAACTTCCTCTTCCAACTCTTGTGGGGGGGGGGGTTTTGATCCAAAACCCGACAAAAACTTTGATTTGGGTGTTTTTGGCTTTGATTTGGTGGAGGAGAAGACACTAATTGGTCGGTTAATGCCTCTTTTGATCTTTCTTTCCCTCTTTTTCATCCCCTCTCTAAATCTAGAGACACATGAGGAGAGAGAAAAACTGCCTTTTCTCTATATCTAGATCTATGGTGGGACTTTTTTTCTTTAGAGGAGATAGAAAACTGCCTTTCTCTAGATCTAGATCTCTCGGTGCAACTTCATCTTTTTTTTTTTGTTTTGGAGGAGAGAGAAAACCCTTTTTCTCTAGATCTAGATTCTATGGTGGGACTTCTTCTCCTTTTTTTTTTTTTGGTTTGAGTACTATGTAACGGCACTAATTAAGCTTTTTGGAAGAGCAGGGATCGATCGGGATGGAGAGGCACCAAGCCCACTGGATGTATGAGATGAAGAGGGTTGATGACGAATACTTTGATGAGGTGAAGAAATTTGTTGCTCGGCGAGCGACACAAATGAATAATTCAGCGAGAGATCATCATCCGTGCGGCGCAAAATGCAAGAATCTGAAAGCATTCTCTGACATCGTCGTGCGATCTCACCTAATCATGAATGGCTTCGTCGGTGACTATTTGGTCTGGACTTATCATGGCGAAGAAGTTCCACCCTTCGATCCACCCGGTCGATCCGGTACGAGGGCGGTCCCGTCGATGCAAGACCAGAGAGTCCACCACCCGGTCCAATTCCATCAGATTTGTTCGAAACCACGGTGGCGTCGGCGATGACGGCGATGACGGTGGTGGTGGTGGAGGGGATACGAAAGCGTGAGAATCCTATGACGCAGCCTTGAGGATGTCCGGGTTTTGAAGATTTGGTCAACCGACTTCGGTGAGGACGACATTCCGTTTGGGTGCCCGAGATGGTTGGAAAACTTCAAACAGATGAAGCAAAAAAGATTGATCCTCTCTACAAAGACAAATTCCGCAGGGTTGCACGGGCGCCGAGTTTTACCCCGAACTTGTCGATGTTGAAGTCTCGCCATGGTCGGGTCCGACACTAGCTTCAATGAGCTCGTAAGAAGTTACCCGGCCTCCACGTATCCATCGCCTAACAAGGTTCCCGCTAGCACGTATCGCGCTAAGAAGTTGATCCGCCCAAAGGGCGATGAAAGTGAAGAAGTTTGATGCCTGCCCCAACCATCGTATCCTATATCGGCGTCGATCGACGAAATTTGACCAGCTTGTCCGCGACCGTGGGCGCTAGTCGATACAAGCGGAATGCCGGATGTCGCGTGGACGATGACGTCGATGAGGAAACAGGACGGGCGAAAGAAGAAGAAGAAGGGGCGAAGAAAACCGTCGCCGCGAAGAAGATCATGTCAACGCAGACGAGGAAGAGGAAGGTTACACGCAGAGGAAACGCCCAAATTTGCCAATGTGGTACCTTCCGTCACATCGACGCGCTCGCGCTCTCTATGGGAACCCCGAGGATGCTAAGCACATGACGTGGCATGCATCTAGCGATCGTGTGAAGGATGACGGAATCTACGGGCACCCTTCGGATGCTAAGCAAAGGCAAGACTTTGACGCCGCCTACCCCGACTTTGCAAAGGGAGCCCGAGAACGCTCGGTTCGCATTGAGTACCGACGGAATGAACCCATTCGTGACCGAAAGCAAAGACGCACAAAGACGTGGGCGGGCGTCCTCACCATGTACAATCTACCTCCACATCTTTGTCAAAAGCGCGGGTATGTTTTGTTTACCATGCTCATTTCGACGGACCGGCCCGCAATGAATGATAGATGTGTTCCCGAGCCATTCATGGAGGAGATGGAGGTACTTGTTTGATGATGGGGTCGACATGTTTGATGCGCACCGCAAGGAGAAGTTCACTCTTCGTGCCATGATCTTTGTCACCATCACTGACACCTACTGCTTTCATTATCGGGGCAAATTAAAGGGAAGACCGCCCGTAGCTTGCATCGAAGAAACCTCGCTCCACTTACCTGAAGGGATCCACCAAAACCGTGTACATGGAACACATACGCTTCCTCTGCAGAAAGCATAGGTACAGAGATGCAAAAATGAATATGTACTTTGACAACAAGGGCGAGTCGAAACCTCAGCCGGCACCGACTAGTTATGGTCCGAAGGTGTTTGACATGGTCAAGGACTTGGAGTGCGAGTTTGGAAAGAAGAAGAAGAAGAAAGACGATGATAAGGAAGACGGCACCTCCAAGACAAAGAAGCGAAAGAGGGATAAACGGAGGAAGAAGCGCCTCCGGTAGTTCCTTTCAAGAAGAAGTCAATCTTCTTCAAGTATCTAAAGTAATCGGAAGATATTGCATACACCCCACGCGATCGATCGATGCACCTTGAGAAAAATGTCTTCGAAAGCACGATCGGTCTCCCGATGGATATCAAGACCAAGACGAAGGATGGTGTGAAGTCACGTCGGGATCTTGTTGACATGGGCATCCGACCGGAAATTCACGCTACACGGCTTCCAACGGTAAAGTCGAACTCCCAAGTGCGCCTACAACCTAACGAGAGGCGACAAGTTGGCTATGTGTCGGTTGATGCGGGTATCAAGGTACCGACGGGTTTCTCTTCCAACATCAAGAGTCCGGTATCCATGAAAGACCTCACAATGACGAACTTCAACGCCGACGATGCTCACATCATGCCGATGGTGTTCCTTCCAATTGTGATCAAAGCCGTTCGTCCAAAATACGTGAAGATGGTGGTCACAAGGATTTCATACTTCTTTAACCAAATCAACCGTAAGGTAATTGCCAAAGCAGATTTGCCCGCTACCAAAGAGTTCATCGCGGAAACAATGTGCCGATAGAGATGTGTTTCCCCACCGCCGTTTCTTCGACATTATGCCACACCCGATGATGCACATGGTTGATCGATAGAACAACCGGGACCCGTGTACCTACAAAGCGATGTGGACCAATGAGCGACTAATGTCAACCCTCAATCGATTCAATCATAACCGCGCTTACCCGGAGGGCTCTATGATCGAGGCATACACAAGCCGAGGCCGTGAACGGTGTGTGAAGTACATAAAAGATGGGAGGGCTATTGGGATTCCAAAGGCATCAACATGAAGGAAGAACCTCGGGGATGGGGGTGCGCGGGCGAAAAGCACGCACCGACATACATAGGGACAAAGTGCTAGACGCCACTACAACATCCTTCATCAATTGGTGATCATGGACGATACGTGAAAAAAGCACCTCAAAGAGCTCCGCCGTGCTAGCAAGCGCAAAGAACCGTCCAGGGACTGGGCGGAGAAGGAACACAAGAGCACTTTCCTTCGGTGGCTCCAAAAGCGTAACATTCCCCGTGGAGATGATGCGAGATCGCGGAAGAAGCTTGTGTCGTGGCCGGCCATGCGTCACCACGTGGCAAGGGTATGATGTCAATCTGCACGGTTCCACACAAAAGAGAAGGACAAGAAGAGTGCATCACGTAACGGCGGTGTTCGATATGAGGGCGTGAACAAATGCGACAGGGGAGAAGATGACATGCTTCGCACAAGTCGAAGAAATATGGGAACTTGACTACTTGGCGGTAACCTACAAAAAACAAGCTACATTTGCCCGATGGGTCAAGCCTTCTTCGCGCTTCTAGTGGACGATTTTGGGCTAACCACCGTGAACCTTCGAGTGTCCGGTACAAAGATGATCGGTGGGTGCTTGCATCGATGTCGCACAAGTAGCCTACTACATGAACGCGGAGAACATAAATAGACATATTGTCGTGGCGGGGAAAGCGGCGGATCATGGGAGCCGATGGGGTCCAGAGTCCCGAAACATACAACAACTATGATGAGTTCAAGCTCTTTTACGATTTTCCAAAAAGATGAAGGCACCGGAGGACGTAATCAATCCCGACAAGACTAAAATGATGCCATGGACCCGCCCGATGGCGAGAAGAAGACCACCAATGCACCAAACCAAAATGATATGTAATTGCGGTTATTCTGATGTAAACAATAGTCAAAAAACAAATATCTCACACGAGTGTCGAAACTACAAGGGGAGACTAGTGTTTTTTGAACTACACGCTTGTAACAATTTCTCGTGGCGCAAAAAATTACCTATATATGAAATATAGATCTTGATGAGTTATGAAGTTTCCGTATTTATAACAATTTATAACATTTTATAATAATTTATAACAATTTATAATAATTTATAACAATTTATAACATTTTATAATAATTTATAACAATTTATAACCACTTTTAACAATTTATAATAACCGTGGCGGGCTTCCTAAGTCGCCCGCCACGCCAAAAATGTTAACCGTGGCGGGCATCTAAAGTCGCCCGCCACGCAAAAATGTTAACCGTGGCGGGCATCCTAAGTCGCCCGCCACGCAAAATAGCCATGCTATATATAGTGGGGGCGTTCTCGATTTGCCTAAGTCCCGCGCGGTTCGAAATCGACCCCGAAGGGCTGCCCAAATTTCGCGCCGCCGCTGCTTCCTTGTTCCCTCGATCCGCGCGCGGCTGACCTCGCCATCCCCGCGCACGTGCGCTGAGATCCGCCGCCCCGGCCATCCACCGCAGCGGTAGAGCCGCGGCGGCGCCCTCTTACCATCACCGCCCGGCGTTCGCTAGATCCGTCACCGCCGCCCGTCTCGCCACCGCCCTCGTCCCCGCTACCGCCCGCCTTCATCGCCCCGCCACCGCCCTGTCCTCCCTCCCCTCGCCCCGTCCACCGTCCCGCTCCATCCTCCTCTCCATCTCCGCCCGCTCGCCGGAACCTAACTCGAGCCGGTGCGCCATCTCCGTCCGCCGTGGTGCTCGTGGTGCCCGGCCCCGCTCGCCCGTGGTGCTCGCGGTGGTGCTCGTGGTGTTGTGCCGCCTGTCCGCGCGTGGTGCTCGTCGGTGACCCCTCGGTGCTTGCCGGCGACCCCACTCCATCCTCTTCTCGGGTGGTGCCTTGCCTGCCGGCGTCAGTACTCCACCTCTTTCCTCCCACTCCACTGAGCTCAGGTTTGAAATTACATTGTTCTTGATGGTATATATGGTGTTGCCCCGCTGGAATGCGGTTGCCTGTGATTTTTGGTTATCTCTATGATTTTTGACACTGAGCTTAGCTGCCTGTGATGCAAATTAAAACCAATTAACTGAGTTTATGTGCCACTGCCTGTGATGCTAAGAATTTTTGGATAAACTGAGCTAGTGCCTGTGATTTAGTTGCCTCCTCACATGTCAATATTGTCCTATTTGGTGTTGGTTGTTGGAGATAAACTCATTCTAATGGGGCCTAATTTCTCTACTTGTTGTCATATGTTGGCCTTTGGACCCCCTACTGTCATATGTTGGCCTTTGAGGCTTAGCTGCCTTGGTTGATACTTAGCTGTTGCTCCTCCTCACATGTCAATATTGTCCTATTTGGTGTTGGCTGTTGGAGATATACTCATTCTATTGGGGCCTAATTTCTCTACTTGCTGCCATTTTTAGCCCCATGTTCATGAATTAGTTGTTGGATATATGTTGGACTGTTGGCTGTTGATATGGATTTGACTTAATTTCCAAATTAGACTTGGCTGTTCATATGAAAGACACCAATTTGAAACTTGGCATGGGGCTGTTGTACCTATTTGCTAGTACTTGTGATTTTCTCAGAATTTGGAGATGCCTTAATTTTCTCGTAATTTGGACATGCTTAGCTCACTTGAACATGTCATTTCAAATAAATTTGGACATTCCTCAATTTGAACATGCCTTAATTCCTCACTTCAGTTCTGTATATATATGTCATGGGGCTGTAATTTGGACACCTATTTGCTAGTGCTGTTGGCTATTTGCTAGTTCTGTATATATGTCTCATTCTATATGCCCATGATGCTTATTGATCTGTGATGCTTAAACTTGATACTTAGCTGTGCCTGTGATGCTTAAACTTGAAACTTAGCTGCCTGTGATGCTTAAACTTGATACTTAACATATAATGGTCACTTACGATCAACTTGTCCTCTTGACCATAGTTTATTTACTGTTGCGGTTGCTGTTGGCCCCCTATTTACTATTGCTGAGATGCTATAAACTTGCCTAGACTTGGCTAGACTTGGCTGTTGGGTCCCTATTTCACTATCTCAAAGTTGATGGCCTATTTAACTTGAGTTCTTAGCTTACATGGGGCTGTTGGGTCCCTATTTCACTATTTCACTTTCTCATATGTCGATATTGCCCTAAACTCTACTACTACTTTTTAAGCTTGGCATGGGGCTGTTGTTTTCAACATATATGTAATGATGTGAACCCATTAGTGCTGAGGCAAAGGGCATATATGCAATGAAATGAACTTAATTATTGGGCCGAGGCGGCTATGATGATTGAATGTCCCCCTATATTTGGAAGCTTCTAAACTAGGACGGCTTGTACAAAGCAACCGCTTTAGAAGCGATGTGATCACAAGGGGGCTAAATCTGAGCCAATCTTTTTATTTCTCTCTTTCCGCAATTTTGAATTAGTTTGTCTACTCAGCCTATATACTAGTACTAAAGCACTATATATTTGTAGCTGGAAATGTCGAATGAACAAGGTCACTTGAGAACAAGGTCAAAGCCTCAACAAGGTCAGCTGAACAAGGACAAGAACAGCCTCGGCTTGAATGGGAGTCGCCTAGCTCTAGCGATGGAAGTGGCAATGACTCGGTACTCCCGAAAATGCAAGCGGAGCCTCGTATAGCCCGTGTAAGGGTAGAAGGAAACGCATCTGAGGAGGAAGAAGATCCTAATTTCAACCCAAGGGACGGCACCAAGCAAGAAGCGTCGGGTTAAGGAAGTACAATTTGAACGGCCGCCACCGCCCCTCCACAAGCGCCTCGAGCAACAAGCCCCCCCTTTCGTCCACGGCCACCTCTTCGCAAAAGCAAAGGGAGACAAGCCGAAGCGGAGAAGGGGAGACCGTGGGAGGCGAAGAAGATCAATGAGGTCCTTGTCATTCAAGAGTTGGGGCCGCAGGGAAGCGAGCCACTGCCTCCCTCGAAGTCATCGCTGGTACAAAGACTCAGTGTCGTGTTTCGTGAAGGATAAGGTCTCCATTCTTATCGAAGACTGGAAAGCCATCCCCAACACCGACAAGTTATGGGTGTTTGGCGAGGTTTCCAAACGGTTCCGGTATCCGCCAGGCGCCGATATCAAAAAAGGTGGAGCAAAGATGTAAACTTCCTCGCAGAAGAAGCTTCCTAATCGAAGTATAGGCTCAACGCAGACTTTTACAAGAAAGGACGCCTACCCTTCACCAAGTACAACATGATCTCGGAAGAAGTATGGGAAGAGTTCTCGCAAAGGCTAAACACGCCCGAAGCAAAGGCGAAGAGCGAGAAGTTCTCCTGAGCTAGCCAAACGGAACAAACCGCCCCACTACTTGGCGGTGTTGGGTACGCCGACACAAGCCGGCGTGGCGGGCGCGTAAGAAAGGAAAAAGACAGAAGCCGGAGAGCCGGATCCGTATGAGGGCTGTGATGAAAGGACCCAGACTTCCTCTACGCCCACAAGCCCAAGAAGCCGAGGCCGGCCTAGATGAAGGAGGTCGAGAAGAAGGTCATAGAGGCCACTACGGCTAAGAACAGCGGGACCCTCGAGATTCGTCGGGGACACGATCCGCCGACGATGGCCTTGGGAAACCCCCCGAGCATCGCAGCCGCGGCCCGTGGCATGAGCTCCGTGAAGAGTTGGGCGACGGTGGGCTCGTGGCGGCAGATGCTTTACCTCGCATCACACGAGGCGAGGTACAAGGAGGGTCCGAGACAGAAGGGCGTGATGAGGCCTTTGCGGCAAATGATCACACATCCCATCAAAGAGGCCCTCACGAGCAACGACCCCCGGATGGTCGAAGTCCTGGAAGCGATGTTCCGCAACGCTGGTATGCCGCTGCCCACCCCAAAGAACCCCCAAAGAACCTCTGCTCTTGACCGACAGGACCCGTTGGATGATATCACCGAAGAGACACCATGCAATATGTTGATACCTATGGGCAGGTTGGGCAAGAAAAAGGTAGTGGCCAAGGGGTGGTATTTCCTCCCCGATCTTGCAAAGAGTAACGGCGCACGAGATCCCTCCCGCAATGTCTTGAAGTCGGCATTGGGTTCGTGGAGGAGTCACATGAAGACCGGGAGCTAGACTATCCCTTGTCCATAACGAGGTGAACACTCTAGGAGCTGCTCAGTGTTACACCGTCTTTGTGGCCGAAGGTGGACATTGAGCTGAATATGTTGACGTTGACTCCACCTTCCCGGCCAACAAAGAAGACAAAGAAGAGACCCGAGTACGCCACCGACCCCTATGGTGACTCCTCCGACGATGATGAAGATGGTGGGGACTCGGCGGAGGCAACGACCCTCCTCAAGGTTCCAAAGACCCCCACCTCGCTAAGGACCCTCACAAGACGAGCCTTAGAGCCGACAACAAAGGAGCCGGCACCTAAGGAGCCTAAGGAGGCGGCACGATCAGCCCGGCACCGAGGAGCCTAAGGAGCCGACACCTCAAGAGCCGGCACCTCAGCGCCGAACTCAGGAGAGCCGACACCTCAAGGCTCGGGGAGGCGCACATGAGGAGCAGCCGATATACGAGGAAGCAACTAGCGAAAACACAGTGCCAAGTCCAGAGGCGAGAGTAGGGAGCGAGACACCCGTCTACACTCAAGGCCTCCAATGGACAACACCTCAAGCGCCGGGGAAGCGAGAAAGGAGCTCGACCTAGCAAACACCCTCCAAAGACCGAAGAAGCACACATTCAATAAAGAGGAGGTCGCAGCACCCAAGTACCCGCTACCCAAGAGGCCCAAAGAAATAGATATTCGATCCGAAAGGTATGCACCGTTGAAACAACGAGTTGTAATAAGTTATTAGCTACTCCTTTTCGCAACCCTAGGTAATTAACATTTGTACCGCCGCTTTTGCGGGCCAAAATCCCCCCCTATATAAGGGGTTTGTCACGGACGAATGCCCCGGCTCGTTCAAGTTTGGGAAGTTCATGATCCCAAAGGCCCACTCATCGATGCCGAGGACCGGAGACTCGGAAGTTCCATGCATGGTACATGGAGTGCGCAAAGCGTGGATTGTATAACCGGTGTCCTTCTTCCTAAGGAGTGCTTCCACTACCCCATCGAGCTCCAGTTCACGATTACATTCGATGACATGTCGAGACTACTTCGTCGACAGGACATTGACGTCGCCCAAGTCACCTTGTTTACGATGTAAGCACAATTTTACTTGCACATGTCCCTTGCATCCGTATATAGATTCTTTCTTTCAAAGGTACCTATGCCACAGCCACATGTCCTTGTATGTTGTGCTTGCCGATGCAGCCAAGAGGTTAAACACCGGTGTTCTTTACCTCTCTCCATGGCACATCTGTGAGAGACGAGATCGTCGGTTATAAGCTAAGAGAGCGGACCATCCCGACCTGGTCAACTTGACGGACGAGGAAAGACGTAAGATCCGGGATAAGAATGAAAGAGCTAAGAAGTTGGAGGTAGCGAATCACGTCATATCGGTGATGAAAAAGGTCAAGGAAAATGGGCCTCGATGTATTCGGCGCCTTACCAATATGGAATGGGGATGATAGGACATTGGATCTGTTTCATGATCTTTCCTCGGGACGGGAGGGCCGTTATCTTTGACTCACTACGAGGCACGAACCCGCTCGGCTACCAACAATTCGAAAAAAAATCTTGAGATTGTAAGTGATCGATGAACTCCTTATGCAATTATATACTAGAGTCGAATATCATATATCGTTGACAATATAGTGCATTTCGCACAGCGCTTACAAGAAATACTTGAAGGATCCGAACTGGCCGATCGTCGATCCGAGAAGTGTAAGGAGCGCAATCGAGATAGACTCAAAATCAAGCGATATTTCCCTATGCGTAAATGAAACATAGTTTTTCTTAAATACGACTACCTTGCTATAGCTTCGATATTACTAATAACACCGGTTTATTGTGTGTAGTGCCTCAAACAACCGCACGGATCAAACTTGTGTGGATTCTTCATCCGTGAGTACCTCCGGCCCGAAAGGTACAAATCCAGCTACCGGCAGCTCAAGGACGCAAGGAACACGTTCACGGGGGTGATACAAAAGGCAACCGACGAGATGCGGTTCAGGCTCACGCGATATGCACATCCGCAAAGTTCGTTCTAGACATGGTAGTTCACGAAGAACAGCCGCACTTCAATCGGACACGATGGAGTTGGGGCCGCCAAAAGAGTTTGGGCCGCTAAGGAGATGGGAAGAGCTAGGTCTTACGGACTATCTTCATCCAGTCAACATATAGCTCGCAATGTTTGTACGGATATGTTGTAATTGAAACTAGTACATGTTGGATATGAACTAATGGATCGATCGATCGATCGAAAACTTGTATATATGAATCGATGTATATATATGTATATATGATGTATATTAGAGTACATGTCTGTGTTATATATATATGTGTATGGATTGATACATGTGTGTGTGTGTGTGTATATATATATATATATATATATATATTGGTATTTTATTTTTTAAAAAAAAATTAAAGCCGTGGCGGGCAACATAACTCGCCCACCACGCAAAAGAATCTTAACCGTGGCGGGCGGGCATCTTAACCGTGGCGGGCGGGCGCACCCGCCACGGTTAAGATTTCTTTTGCGTGGCGGGGCGAAGTTACGCCCGCCACGCCACGGCTTCAATTTTTACGTGGCGGGCACGCCCGCCCACGCTGAAGGCCACGATTATCCGTGACCTTTAGTTAGTGACGAGCAGCCGTGCCGCCACTAACAGCATTTTTTGCCCGCCACTAATGTGTTTTTGGGTACTAGTGGTATAAAGCTTTCCTTATAACAGTGATTATATCATTGAAACAATTAATTATCTAATCCAACAGCTAATCATAATGAATTTAGAATAAGTATTAATTTCAACAAATTTAGAGTACAAGCTCAGTTTAGGACAACCGCCAATCATAATCGATATTGCAAAAGCTCAGTTTTCTAGTAGGGACTTATCAGCACTTTAGAGTAACAAGGTTCACTAGTTATATGTATAAATATTAACTATGCTCCAATCACAAGCTATATATGTGTGTTGAACTGTTAATCCGCAGAAGTTTGTCGATATAAAGTCATGCAATCAGTTGAAGTTATTAAGTAGATCGAGTTATGTCAATTGCCTCTGCAGTAACGTTCTGGACTGCAGCTCTGCACTGAGCTTTTGTGTGGGCCTCACGATTCCAAAAGAAATAGAACAGATGGATGATATAAATCATTGCTAGATACCTCACATTGCATCCACGTATATGCTTGTTGATAGGTCACTCTCCTTATTATCCACATGGTTTGTTCCTGAAAATTACTTGTGCGCACCCACATGCCCCCTATATATACCAAGTGACACAGAGCTTGTTCTAACTTGCGACTTCTATAGGAATACATAAGCAGAGATGTGTGATGGCTGGAGAGTTGGATCACTTAGGTATGAGAAGCACCAGGAATTTATATGTGTCAAATGCCCGTGGCATGATACTCCAGTAGGGAAGAAGCAGCAGTTCTTCAATGGACTCTGGTTCGAAGCACAATCATCAGGCTGGGCGAACAAGCAGCCACACAAGCCTCGAAAAAGACTGAACTATCATCAAGGTCTTCAGAAGGGCATGCACCAGAACAGGCCTCAGAAGCAGACACGTTATCAATGCTTCAAACCTTCAAATCAGCAATGTACACATAATAATTTTGTCATCATCTGTAGAACCGAGGAGGTCAACACAACGGCGGTGTCCAGTCACTCGATGTAATCTTGTTTCAAATCAACCTGTTGCATACATTTTTTTTGTAGGAACTTCATTTGTTATTATATAATCATGCAGCATTGTTGGTTACTTCGTTGCCAAAGATGCTCAATAAAATGAATTTCAGCATGGCTTGTAAAGTGCTTGGAATCAGCAGCTTGTGTACAAATTAAAAAAAAGAGAAATATGTATGGTGCTCTGCGATGTCCCGTTCAGTTATCCACAAAGGAGACAACATTGACATCCATCTAGTGGCGGAAGCCAGTAATCTATCTCTTTAGGAAAACGGAAAGCAGCAACAATAAAATTGAGATAAGGTGGACACAGTCGTCTTAATTGTTTTCCATGACTTGCACTGACATCATTATAAATATAGTATTCCTCTGAATGCTGGTAATTTGAGCAGTCTAGTAATTGATGATAGAATTATATACGATTACATGACTGTTAGCATCCAGCTCAGTCTAGCCCAACACTCACCCTAGATTCGGACGTTCATGCGCATCACGGCCCACTTATAAAGCAAGAGGCCCAATTCCTCCTAAAAGCCCGGACTGATGAGAGAGGGAAACTCTCCCTTATAAGGTGGTCATGGCCCCCTAGGCTAGGCAAGGTGGTACTAACCCTGAGGTGCTAACAATCCCACCCCCCATAAGGTGGTGGCCCCCATTATTCCACCCCCATAAGGCGGTACCGAACCCGGCTCGATACCAAATGTTAGCATCCAGCTTTCGGTCTAGCCCAACACTCACCCTAGATTCGGGCGTTCATGCACATCACGGCCAATTATAAGGCAAGAGGCCCAATTCCTCCCAAAAGCCCGGACTGATGAGAGAGGGAAACTCTCCCTTATAAGGTGGTCATGGCCCCTAGGCTAGGCAAGGTGATACTAACCCCGAGGTGCTAACAATGACCGAATGTGGCACCAGGAACCACACTAGCTTCACTCCACTATGCCAAGATGAACAATACAAAAGTATGACACTGTACAAGGTCCAGGAGGATTGGACATGAGCTCCACTGCCCAGGGATCTGCATCGGATGCAGCATAGTGGATGTCAATGCCCACAAGAAACGATGAAGAATGACCAAAGAAGTGAAGACCATGAGGCACTCATTTGAGTGTATTTATAGGGAGACTTATAGACCAAAATGCTATCCAAGTAATAAATAATAATGTTATCCAAGTAATAAATACATATAACTTGTCATTCAACAAACATGAGTATCATTAATTTATCGTGTGAGCGCATTGGATAATCATGACACACTTGTCATAGTGTTGGGATCTCAGAATGCCCACAATGGAGGGAAAACCACTGTTAAGCGGAATATCAATCAAAGCAATGTTCCAGCACATCCTCACAAAGTGACAATTAACGAAGAGATGATCCACAAATTCCTCCACTAGCTCATTACTGAGCGCACAATGATAGGAAGCCAGCACCATATTCTTCCTCCTAAGAATATTTTTAGTGCTCAACCTGTCCACTAAAAGAAGCCAGAAGAACACTCTGTGCTTGGGTTGACACCTGCTAAGCCAAAGCCATTTAAAATTAAAACTTGTCACCCAATGCCCCTTCAGAATTTTATAAACCTTTTTGGAGGAGAAGGCATTAGAGCCCCAAGGCTATGACCACAAATCGTTGCAGTCCTCCAGGTTGATAGACTCAATGAGTTGCTCAACCATTTGAAGCAGAGAAAAAGCCACATTAGAAATAGGAAGGTAAAGAAGATCAACCAAACTGTCAGCAGCAAACACCTTCTCAGCAGTAATCAACTTATTTTTAACAAAGGAGGCCAGTTCAGGTACCAAGTTTGACAGAGAATCATCAGCCCAATTATCCTGCCAAAAAAGAACACTTGATCCACACTGAATATGAGGCTTGGCAATCTTCTTAAAGTTTGGCAAGAGATTCGGGTGTCCCTCCACCGTAGAGAGCCCTTCTTAATATGACTGGGAGCTTCCCACCTTTGTAATGCTTTTCCCAAACAAGTTCAACCCAACGGGTGTCATGCTTATTGAAGAATTTATTATGGTTTTTCAGAATAAGAGCCTTGTTATGCTTCTCTAGATCAATAACACCAAGGCCCCCCCTCCACTTTGGGTTTACAAACCATTTCCCATGCAGCTTTAGAAAAACCTCAGAGAATTTTGGTTAGAGCCTATCCACAGGTAAATTTTCTGAGTTTGTCAATCTGCTTGATAATATCTTTCGGAAAAATAAGAGTGCACATGTAGAAAGTTGGAAGAGAGGAAAAAGGACAGCATTGGTCATTTGGAGCCTCCCAGCCTGGTTAAGGAGACTGTTAATACCAGACAGTCTATTAGCACATCTGTCCACCAACGGCTAGAAATCAATAGATCTTGGTCTGCTAATACAAAGAGGCAAGCCAAGATAATTAAAGGGGAGACTACCCTTTGAGCAACCAAAAGTGCCAGCAAGAATACTAAGCTTCTCATCTGTGACATTTATTGGAATCATCATAGTTTTCATGTAATTAACATTGAGGCCAGTGCTCATTGAAAAGGAATTGAGCAGGGACTTGAGAAAGAACAACTGCCTGGCATCAGCAGTATACTGTACAACAGTATGTGTTCCATGTCTACCAGCCTTCCACAATAATCAAAGTATCATTAGCATACTGTACAACAGGGAAATCAGAAGAACTGATGTGTTCCATGTCTACCAGCCTTTTAGTTTCAACTCTTTAATTATGCAAATCAGCAGAAGTTGTTTATGGTGACAATAAATGTTCTGGATTGTAGCTCTGCACTGAGCTTCTCTGTAGTAGGCCATACAGCTCCAAAGGAATAGACATACGAATAATTCACAGCTAGATACATCCCATTGCATCCACATATATATAGACACTGGTCGCTCTCCATGTTGTTCACCTTCCTCAAGGTTAATTCGCCATGCACACCTGTGCCCTATATATTCACTAAATGGCACAGGCTTGTTGTAACTTCAAATTTGAATAGGAATAGAAATGAATAAGCCGAGATCCGTGATGCATAAGCCCTATATATTCACTTAGGAATGAGATGCACCTGGAATTTATATGTGTCAAATGGTTGTGGCACTATACTGCAGAGCCTTCTACTCGAAGAAGCAGAAGGGACTCCGAAGAGTCTGATTCGAAGCAAAGCCCCAGTGAAGCAATTGAAAGGATGACGATCTTGCTAATGCTGCAGCTGAGCAGACCACAATAGAACCTAGATCAGCTATCATCGAGGTCTTGCACAGGCCATGCACCAAACCAGGAGCAGACAAGTGTGAATGCTTCGAGCCTTGAAATCTGCTTGGCATCCTCAAAAGAACACATAATGACAGGCCTTCTCTAATGCTAGGATGTAAGTTTGCTTCGAATCAACCTACTGCTATATATTTTTTTTGGTAAAAAAACTCGCTTGTTATTATATTACAATGCAGTGTATTGTTCGTTACTTCATTGCCAGATAAATTATTGCAAGGTATAAAGCTTTCCTTATAACAGTGATTATACCATTGCAACAATTAATTATCTAATCCAAAAGCTAATCATAATGCATTTCGAATAAGTATTTAATTTCAACAAATTTATACTACAGGCTCAGTTTTTAGGACAGCCACTAATCATAATCGCAAAAGCTCAGTTTTCTAGTACGGACTTATCAGCACTTTAGAGTAACAAGGTTCGCTAATTATATGTACAAATATTAATTAATTAATTTTGGCCTGATAATTTCAAAATGGGAAACTATTTTCAGCTCAATCACTAGCTATATATGTGCGTTAATGCGCAGAAGTTTGACGATATAAAGTCATGCAATCAGTTGAAGTTATTTAAGTAGATCGAATTATGTCAATTGCCTCTGCAGTAATGTTCTGGACTGCAGCTCTGCACTGAGCTTTTGTGTGGGCCTCACGACTCCAAAAGAAAAAGAACAGATCGATGATATAAATCATTGCTAGATACCTCACATTGCATCCACGCATATGCTTGTTGATAGGTCACTCTCCTTATTATTTTCCTGGTTTGTTCCTGAAAATTACTTGTGCGCACCCATGCCCCCTATATATACCGAGTGACACAGAGCTTGTTGTAACTTGCAACTTCTATCGGAATACATAAGCAGAGATGAGTGATGGTTGGAGAGTTGGATCACTTAGGTATGAGAAGCACCTGGATTCTATATGTGTCAAATGCCTGTTGCATGATACTGCAGTGGCTCCTACTGAGAGAATCTCCTGGCTGACGACCTTGGCGAACAAATGACTGTGAGCCGTTTATTTATTTCGATCGAACGGTTGTGATTACCTATTAACTCCTAGGAGGTAATATGTTGAATATATATTTAATTAGTTTTTCATTTTGTAAAATAGGATAAAGAAGGAAAGTTTTAAGTATGCAAATCTTCTTTTAGATTTGATACATGCGTGATCTGGTTGATATGGTAGGTGTTTTTATTTTGCAAATTTAGACTTGATATTTATAATTACCGTGTAGCGTGATTAGGTGTTGCTGTACCTGATCAACATGTACGTGACCCTTTTTAATGTAGGTACGTGTACCTAACTTGCAAAGTACGTGTACCTATAAAAATTTAAAGCTATATTAATTTAATTATTGATATTTTGATGGAAGCATCACATATATTATAGGCAAAAACAAATTGAATAGTATAAATTTGGATTTATATTTAGATATATCAACTTAATTTTGAATTTTGAAGACAATAAATATCCACTTGATTTATATATGCATAAGTATTTTTTTTTTTTTCGTGACTCTGTTAAAAAAAAGGAAGGTACTACACACGCAGGACTAGAAGGACATGCGCTGGCTTCTTTCCATCGATAGGATTTGGCAATATTTATTTTTTTATTTTTAACTTAATTAATTAATTAGCTACTTTAAAAATCTAAAAAATCAAGGGTTCAGATTCGTTTGAGATATTACCTCCTACCAAGTAAATGGAGTACCGTAGCATTGCCCAGGCTAAAAATATGACTGAGCTATCATCAAGGTCTTCAGCAGGCCATGCACCAGAACAAGCCCCAGAAGCAGACACGTTGTCAATGCTTCAAACCTTCAAATCAGCAATGTACACGTACTGGTTTGCCATCATCAGTAGAACTAGGAGATCAACACAACGATAATGTTAGCCACAGGATGTGATTTTGTTTCAAATCAACTTGTCGCCATACAATGTTTTTATATAGAAACCTCATTTGTTATTATATAATTATCATGCAGTATTGTTCTTTACTTCGTTGCCAAAGATGCTCAATAAAATGAATTTCAGCATGGCTTGTAAAGTGCTTGGAACCGGCAGCTTGTGTACAAATGAAAAAGAGAAAATATGTATGGTTCTCTGCAATGTCCCGTTCAGTCATCCACAAGGAGACAGCATTGACATTCATCTAGTGACGGAAACCAGTAATCTATCTCTTTAGCAAAAGGGAAACCAGCAACAATAAAATTGAGATTAAGGCCGGTGGACACACAATCGTCTTAATTGTTTTCCATGACTTGCACTGACATCATTATCTATTACTGCATTGGATGGGTAGAGTCGTAGTCACAAATAAATTCATTGGACATCCATGCATCTCTCGTTAAGATATATAGCTATATAAATTTCTATTTATTTCCATATTACTTTATTCAAAATTTAAGTGAAAGAACTTCATTCATTTAAGACTGCTCAGTGACCCTGCAGATATATATAGCCTTTTGTTTTCATGTTCATCGGGGCCAGTATATAAAGTGCCTGTAGGCTGCTTACCGCATTGCATGCACGATATATGTACCCGAAAAATGGTTAGAATATTATGAGACCATTCAATATGGACGAGCAAACGAGAGTAATGCTACATATACCTCGTAATCTCGCTTCGATCTTCATTTGGTCCTTATGTTTTTTCTTTGCGTAGGCGGTGCCTCCCGTCGATTGACTTCGGGGTCTTTCAAGTAATCCTTGTGAGCCCTGCATTTAAATCCCACAGTGTCATGACTTATAGAAGTTTGTGGTATGAAATAGTATACAAGTGTCGTGACTTACGATTTGGGGGCCTCTTCAAAATGTTTATAGAGGCCTTTTGGCGTATCATACAACGAGTCCAAATTTAAGGGCACATCCATCCTGAGGGAAGATTGTCCAAGTAATCCAAAGTGGCCAATGTGTGTTGTTCTTCTATCCGATCGACCATGTGTATCATGAGGTGTGGCATAATATCGAAGAAAAGACGGTGGTAAGCACATCTCGAGCTGGCACATAGTCTCCGCGATGAACTCTTTCGCAAGTGCGGGAGGTCCTTTTCAACGATGACCTTCTCGTGATGCGATTAAAAAGTAGCACGGTGTGTAACGACCATCTTCAAGAACTCGGGCCAATGCACCTAATCACAATTGGAAGGAACATCGTCGGCGATGACATGGCGGTCATGGGCCTTGAAGTTTGACGGTGTGAGGTCTTTCATCGATACAATGCTCTTGATGTTGGAACGTAAAACCGGTCGAGACTTTGACATCCCCGAGCCATTAGCAAAAAATCCCTCTTTTCATCCCGTGTCGATTGTAGCTCGCGGGCTGGAAGGTCGACTTTTCCGCTATTCCCGAGGGTGTCGAGTGAAGTTCGGGCCCGATGCCCATGTCGGCAAGATCCCGACGTGACTTGACACCGCCCCTCCTTAGTCTTGATGTCTAGGAAAATCCTGACCACGCTCTCGAGACATTCTTCTGTAGATGCATGTTATCGATGGCATGAGGTGTATGGAGCATCTTCCAGTATGGCGGTACTTGAAGAAAATCGACCGCTTCTTGAATGGGACTTTGGGCGGTGCCGGTTGGGTTGCCCCCCGCTTCTTCTTCTTCTTCTTCTCCTTCTTCTTCTTCCACTGCCTTTTGTTCCGCTTCGCTTCTTCTTTGCCTTTGGTCCACCGGCTTTCTTCTTCTTTCCAAACTCATGGTTTATGTTCTTCACCATTTCAAACACCTTCGGCCCGTACTTTACCCTTTCCGGCTCCTCCGTTTCAGCCTCGGCTGCCGTCAAAGTACTCATCCATCGAAGTATCCCGTACCAAGTGTTCTTTGCGTGAGGAATTTCACGATGCTTCATGTACACCGTCTTTTGGGATCCACTAAGGTAAATGGAGCGGTATTCTCAATGCAAAGCGCGTAAAGCAAATTTGTCTTCCCCTTAATCTGCCCGACAATGAAAAGAGAGCGGGATAATCACCGATGGTGACCATTATCATGACCTTTAGAGTGAACTTCTTCTTCTTGGACGCATCCATAATCTTGACCCCTTTCCACAGTTCCAATGAAAAGAGAGCAGGATAAGCATACACTTCACATAATTGCCATTGACAGTTAGAACAACCGTTGTGTACTAGTGACGGCTTGACTCATGGGGATATAAATGTATTCGTCAAGCAAAGCCATTACATACACTTCATATATGTACCCCTGCTTTGCACCTTATAATTGTAAGGCCTCAGAGCACAGAGTCACAGAGAGACACATAAATATGGTTGGCCATATATTCTCATTAGAAACGTTCTTGTGTTCCTGGTTAGTATGAAACCGGAGACAATCCAAGGATTCAATGTGCATTACAGAGTGTTGGGCAATTAGGCATGAGAGGTATTAGGAACAAATGAGAAACGAAGGTTCTGGATCTTCTTGTAACTTCTGTCCCCACTACAAGCTAAGCTGGGAGCTGCTCTGCTTCCGGGCCCAATTGATAAATTTCTCAATTCTGCTTCCATTGCCTCCTAAATACTTTGTTTGGAGTTGTTCGGCTTGTGCTGTGTGTTGAGCAAACTCCATAGACGTCTTTTGATGCTTGATCAAGTGTGTGCACTTGCTACCTATCCAATGTTCCCAGGACTATATACGGACGATAACAGTCATCTGCTAGGTCGACGGCATTGGCGGCCTGCAGATGATGATGGGAGAGGAGTCGGAGCCCATTCGGTGCAGCTGACTTCTCTTGTCAACTACATGGGGCCAGTGTTCCAGGGGCCATCTTGTATGTGCCTCTCCGCTATCTAGCTCCTGCCTATGGATGCATGCCATCTGCCACACATTGTCTCCAGGCGACCCCATATGCTAGAATACCAGTGAAAGCTTGAACTGCCATCCTTTAAAAAAAGAGATTATTGAACTGGATATGTGTATATATATCTGTGTATGCTTGATTTATCTAAGCAAAATGTGTTGAATCATCAGTTCTATACACATCTGTATGATTGTGACAGCATTGGTCAATATGTGTTTTGCCATTGACCAATCAAATTCCAAAAACATGCACAGTGACAACTGAGGCATTTCTTCTACCCTTTTAATTTTTAAAAGTTCAAGTTCATCACTGTCAAATTAAACGTGCGCTGCCTGATACAAACTGAGATAATTGCAAAATCAAATTCTTGGAGCACGATTTTGAATTTGTTAGTGTTGACTTAGTTTCAAGCAGAAGAACAAGTTTGTGCTGACCTACAGAAGTAACCGACACAAAATTTAATTGGCCACAAATTGAATTTGGGCACAGGTGAGGATCATTTGCATCGCACTGAAGTATCTACAGCCACTGATAATGGTATCCACCGGTCTACTACATTTTTTCCCGTCACCAATTCCATTCAAAAATCAAAACCACCACTCACATACATCTGAAGTTATGGCTCAAACATATAACCATGCAACTGAGGTATTACAACTCGGTGTAGTGCCTTTTGAATATCTTGAAACAACAAACCCAATATAGACATATGTGGCATAGCAGCATTTGTTCCTTTGTGCTTCGTGACTCAACTGTATGTGGCCTGCATCTATCCAGTAGAATAGTGACAAACTGCACAGTACCAGTTAGGACTAGTCAATGGTGCAACTGCCTTTGGTTGGATCGTACAATAGAGCCACCGTTACCCTCAGGCCATAAGTTCTGCATGAACTAAATGGTAGGGCCAAATAAAGCAAGAAAACAAAGTGGGTGCCATATGGCCATGTGTGACAAGAAGTTTTTGAGGGCAATGCTGTGCAGAAGTCAATGAAATTTCATGGTGTTAAATACAGATTTCTCTCCAGTGTTTTCTGGTTCCACAACATCTGAATCAAAATAGTTCCTGGTTCTTCTCAAACGCACCGTTGCACCTTGTCTCACTCATGCACTAGTTTCTACTGACACTCGTAAACAGGGAACAAAATGGTGTCTCTACTTAATGGTACATAATGCAGACTCTTCTGTGTGCCATCTAAACATACATATGAGACATTTACAACACGAATTGTACATAGTACTCCAAACCCATCTCGAACTGGACAAATCATGCATGGCCGATTTGGCCGGCAAACCTGTACACTTTGCCAATTTTGGCCGCGTTATGGAAGTTGGCTCTTTACATCTATGGACATATGGCAGTATTCATCAATCCACAGTGCTGTTTATTAGTCCAAAAATCTAAATTCTAAAAAGAATGTATAGAAACTATTTCCTTCATCCTTACATCCGAAGTTCAAAGTCCATCACTGTCATGCACTGCTTGATAGAAGCATAGCTAACATATAAGTTTATAGATGAAAGAAGAAGTAAAATTGGAATGGTCGACCCAAGGAAGAAAGTGACATGTTCGCATCAGAAATTTGTGTATAAACCGTACAAATGCCCCCTTAATAAACAAATAAAATAATCTAGACGAGGAGATGAAGAAAACATAACTCACTTGTGCAGGTCTACTAGCACTAGCAGAGCATATCTAAGTGTGTCATTCCTGTGGCACTATGTAAAAAAATTCTACTTTATTTGAGTATTGAATTTGTGCATGGCTATGCCATCCTTTTTTCATCTCATCTTCAATGTCATTCAACACTAAAATGACTGCTTTGTACTACATGTACGTTGATGGAATGAGTAATGGCGAATCAATTGTTCCCCAACAGTCACTATGCTATATGTTTGAGACATTGGACCTTAGAGCAGTGGCATAACGATTCTGAGATAGAGACACACCATATATATAGAAGATGCACATATATTGACATAGATAGTTTGTAGTGTGCTTTTAAATAACAAAAGATCCCGTCCCTTCCAGTTTCTAAAATCACGAGTACTCAAGCAAGGATGCAATATGCACTATGGACTGATGAGCAATTGGGTATGAGAGTCATCATGAATAAACTTCTGTTGCAGTATCACATTCTGGCTCGGGAAGTAGATGCTTTCTGCACAAAGCCTGAAACTGATGCCAAATTTGATGCAGTCAGTCTCCCTGAAGGCTGAGGTGCAGCTGCCAACAACGCCGTCGGTGTTACCAATATCAGGCGTACAAGGTAGGGCCCCCAAAACATAAGGTTCTGTCGATGAAGAAGAAGCAATTCAAGAGGCGATGCGTCGGCTAGCAAGGCTCAATGGCCACACAAGGGGGTGGTAGGCGAGCAGGGCTCAACGAAGGCACGGGTAGCGGCAGCTCAATGATAATCGGCATGGTAAACACTTTGATAGATGGATGGTGCAGTAGAGATTGTGTAGCACAGTCATCAATGCACAAAGAACGGTGACATAGATGCAACGGCGATGCAGACATGGTTGGCGGTGATGTGGGCCGAGACACAGCACCAAGCCAGCATACCTATTGCTCGGAGAACTTTGCAATCTCATTGCCATATTTGCTCTATTCTTTATTGCTTCTGAGTGAAACGTTTCATCCATGGTGTTGACACCCAAAAATGGCTTGGTCTAAAACATGGTAAAATCCTAGACTTGATCCAAGTCACCGTAAAATTTTCGAGGAAGATCAAAAGGGGCTCTCTGAAGTGACCGGACGCAGGCGACGGACCGTCCGTCACTCTTCGTCGGCCCATGCGTCGCGGTCGGTCCGAGTGTCCGGTCAGCGGGTGCGAGAGGCTTGATTTCAGGGGCTTACCGAAGTCGACCGGACCCTAGCGACCGGTGCGTCCGGTCGGACTTCGTCGGCCCGGTCGTGAGTCCGGTCCGCGAGTCCGGTCGGCCGTGCATTCTTTGGCGCGTTTTGAGCTCTCTCTGAAACCGACCGACGCATCGACCGGTGTGTCCGGTCAGGCCGATTCGAAAGGCCCGGTCAAGACGACGCTGGCTGTGTCCGTCGCGAGATCCGAACCGATTTGTTTTCAATCGTGTTTAGGTCAGTTTTTGAGGCTTGGAAACGTCCAAGAACGGTTTCCTAAAAGGATAAGACCACCCTCCTCTATATAATAAAGAGGTTCATGGCCGATTTGATCCCATCTACAGCAATCGACAACCAATCTATCTCCCCGTCCCGTTTGTAGGTCATCTTCTTCCTTCAACCCCTCTATCCTGTTGTTCGGAGGTGAACTCCGCATTCTTCATCGACGTCCCTAGGCGGCCACGCTGGTCCTAGGGCACCCCTCGTGTCGCCCCTCCCGACGAGTCTTCCCCGGAGGTGCGTTCGGAGGTTCTTCCAGCCGTCACCGAAGCTCTCACGTCACCCCTACCGATCCCTAGATCGGTTAGGGCAAACCACGCTGTGGTGCTCGCTGCTCCAAGGTCGATCGCGGCCTTTGTGGGCGTCCCAAGGCCCTCCCGGTGTGTTGGTGTGAAGCCCTAGTTTCGCGTCAACACGTGGATTTGTGTCAATGGAAAGCAGGGCTACTGATTAGGTGAGTTTCTTGCATCAGATTTTTAAATGCCAACCTTTGTTGTTCATAGGTGAAACAAAAATTATGTAATTGGGCATGGCCTGCAGACCAAACTAAAAGCTTCCAAACCTGCACATGAAAAGCACAAATCTTCTGTTCAAAATTAATTGTATAAAATAAAAATAAATAGAAGATAAACTTTGTTGGTTCTTCACTGTTCATCGAAATGTAGTAGAAAAGTATGTATGAGACTGGCTGAGCACCACACTTTTTGGTATGAGAGGCATTCGAAGTCGTACCAACATCGCCCTACCAGATCTGCGCAGATGATATACTGATGACCATGATGATGTATTCCTCAACGTGGTCCATGAGGATTGAGGAGTACTATGATCCAATGAGATTGGAGGACCTTTAGTTCAGGTTGATAACACCAACCGAGACTAAAGGATGGTCTTTTAGTCCCGGTTGGTGTTACCAACCCGGACTAAAGGTCCTCCCCTCGCAAAAGCTGTTGGTCTAGCAGTTGAGCACGGAACTTTGGTCCCAGTTGGAGCCATCAACCGGGACTACTATATTTGTCACACCCCAAATTTTGCCTCTTTTGAAAATAGAGTTGAATGGTTTAATTTTGAATTTTTGGTGCTCATGAAACATAGGGAAATAAATAATTTTTGTTAAATTAAAATTTATCATAAGGCTTAGAAAGTTTGTGGTGCATTCATGCCGATGCATTTAATTTATTCAGTGAGTGGATTTGACCAAAGTTTGAAAAGGATTTCAAAAGCTTTTGAAATTGGTTTGAAATTAGCTTTGGAAATGAATTTATAAAAAGAAAAAAAAAGCATTTCCTTTTGTCTCCCGGCTTTTGGCCCAACAACCAAGCAGCCCGGCCTGGCCTGCCTCCTCTCCCCGCGCCGGCGCCCCCATGGGCCGGCCCAATAGGCCTAGTAGCGGCGGCAGCGCAGCCCGCGCCCTGCGTCTCCTCTCCCACCGCCTTGCGGGCCCCGCTACAGCCCCCGCCCCATGCGGCGGGCAGACGCGTCGTCGTCCCCGACCTCCGGATCGCGGGGACGCGACCGCCCGCCGGCCGATCCGCCTCGGCGTGCGCCCGATGTTCCCAGCGCCTATAAGAAGCGAGCCCGGTGCCCCTGCTCTCCCCTTGGAACCCTAGGCTGGCGCCGCCATCCTCTCGAGCTGCCTCCAAACCCTAACCCTAATCGAATCCGCCACCACCTCAAGCACGAGCTCCGCCTCGATCTCCCCTATCCGGTGTGCCTCCGTCGTCGATATCACCGTCCCGAGTTCCGCACGGGCTGAGCTTCACACCGGTGCCCTTTGCGTCCGCTCCCCCCCGTGCCATCCGCGCGATGAATAGACCACCGGGCGCCATTCCGGTGTACTCGGCGAACCTCCCGCCCGCCGGAACCTCGCCCAGCGCCGCCCGCGTTTCCTGCCGCCCGGCGACCAATGTCGCCAGCTCCCTTCCCTGGTCGTCCGATCTGGGTCCAACGATCGAATTAGATATCTTTGTCTTGGTCAACGAGGTCAGCCGGCGCCAGTCGGCACCCACGTGGCGCCACGTGAGCGCCACGTCACCGCCGCGCATGCACCCGAGGAGTCAAGACGGTCAACAGCCGATCCGCCCGCCGTTTGCGAGAAAAGCCCTTGTGGTTTCTAGTTTTTTCAACCGAGATCTGTTCGGTTCAAAAGTATTTAAAGAATAGCCCCCGCCCGTCTGGTTTCACGAGTTAGCCCTCGGTGGCTACGGTTAATCAAGATCTAGTCCCGATTCCTCGCAGCTTATGCCCCCTTAATCTTGTTTTGGCCATAACTTACTCATTTTAAAACCGTTTTTGACCCGCTCAAGTTGCGTTAGGTTCAGAATTTACTTAAGCTACGCGTTAGTAGTGATGTTAACCATGTTTTAAACTTTTCAAATTTAAAGTTTGATTTAATTTGTTTTACTAAAGGAAATCTTGTTTAATTCGTATCTTTCACGTTCTAGCTCCGATTTTGTGATCTTCGTGTTTGCGTGATCTTAGTGAGACATAGATTTGTTTTATAACCCTTTTATCTTGTTTTCATACTGTTGGTGTAATGTTCTAATATAGTTCTATTGTTGCTTCGTGTATGATTTCCTCGGATGCTTGTGTGGTGCTTTGTGACGATGTTCGATCGGTGAGTTTTACGTTGGTGGCCAAGAAGCGTTGGTGATCTAGTAGACTGTGAGCAGTTCGTGGAAGATCGTGAATTCTTTGAAGATCAGGGATCCTCGTGAGTTCTTTGAAGAATTGAACTAGAAGAAGGAAATCTGAGTTTAAGGCAAGTATAGCATGGGACTATCCTTGTTACCTATACACTTTATAATCATGATTCATATGCATGTGTCCAACTTGACAAACTTAGAGATTATAACATAGTTATTATTATCTTGTACCTTGTTGCCTATGGGGATGCTTGCATATGGGTAGTATATTGCTAGTGCTCAACTTTATATAAACATGATCTAATGATGAATATGTTATATATACAATGGTTTGTATGAGATGATGTTCACCAAACCGACCATAGGGTGAGAGTTCATGCTTCTTCATGGTACTCTTGGCCCTCCATAAGGACTTATCCTTCGGCAAAAGCCGGGACTTACAAAGACAGCTGTGGGGTTATATGGCTCGACTTTTAGTCGGTCAATGGACCTTTCCTATCTTGTCGGGGTTACCCTCTTGTGGCGCAAATGGGGAAGGTCGATCGTGGGAACTCAGCCATTTGCGGTTGGATCCTACTGTAATAACCATTGAATCCTAGCGGCTTTGACATTTTAGAAGAACCATTGAAAGGCTTTATATGATCTTCGGTGTTTTGGGTCTAGCTAACCCATGCATTTGAAAATCATGACTCACGGTGAAAGTGTACACCTCTGCGCAGAGTTTAAAAATCGATATATCGCTCGTGCTCACGGTCACGACGGCGGCCCGAAAACTCAAGGAATAGATGGTCACCGAATGTTGAGATTGAGATAAGGTTGAGACATGGATTTAAGTTGAAGGTGACTACGATGACGACGTTGGAGACTTGAAGATGGAGACTTATGGCTTTTAATTATGATATGGGAATATTTGGGGCTTAAGCACAACTACTTGCTTAATTAATGTTAAAATTTGACTTACTAAAATGCTAACCGCAGCTTAAACCCGTGTCTATCCTTTTTGAGCCTCATAACTCCATGTTATATTTGCTGAGTTCGACATGGACTCACCCTTGCAATTTCCCACTCAAACCAGGAGGATTGCTAGATTGCTAAAGATTGAAGGAGTCGTGCTTGTGATCAACCAAATCGGTTTTGTCCCTCGTGGCATGGAGGCTTCATTCCAAGATCGGAGTGTCTTTCCGTTGTTCGCACTTTGAGGTTATTTTCTTGTATTAAGTTTGTTATATATTAAGCATTATGTTTTGATATTTCCTTTAATTGTAACTATGTGTGAGATTTGACTTCCTGGGCTCACATATAGTGTGTATCCGGGTTTTGTTCTTAAAACCGGGTATGACAATATTCTTTAGTCCCAGGCTCAAAATGTCCGAGATTAAAGCTCTGGATCAAAAGTCTGTTTTCTACTAGTGTATAACCATACATACAATTGCATTCCACTGGCTAGTTACATCGTTTTTGTAGTTTCTTATTCCATGTTTTAAAATTGTAATTGCTCCATATTCATCGGAACAAAAAAATATCTTTTTTTTTTTTTTCAGTGGCATTTATTTCATTTATGTCTTTTTCTTCTGATCTAGAAATACATTTTCCAGTCCCCATGTCAATCGATCAGGACTAATATGTACAAACAAACGCATGAGACATGATGAGGTACAATTTCTCTAGGGACGAGAGGCACTAGGAACAGCCAGCTTTACCGCATCGATGCTAAACCGTAGGTGTGATCCATCCATGAATGATTTGCACTGAGGATTTCCTGAACATTGCATAGTGGACATTATCATGCATCTGCTAGCTGTGAAGCATTGGTCCCTTGTGGGGAGATCCACAGGAGAAGAGCTAGCAGACAGGTATGGGCGCGGTGGATGGGATCGCTCCAATTGGTACACTGTACGCCATACCAGGCTGGTATTAATGAAGACAGATTTCAAGCATCTCTTGGTTTGAACAACGCGACATTGTTATCTACTTTCTATTGATGGTTTTATTTCTCTATCTTTCTTTACCAACACCACAATTGATGCCTAGAACCGCGACCCTGTACTAGTGAGGGTACAGATCATAAAGACATATAATTCCATCTAGTAGATGCACCATATATACACGCAAATATGGAGTGGCGTTCTTAGCTTAACTTTCTTATTTATCGAGGTGCGCTAAGAGACCATGCGACGAAGCAACAAGCACAATGAGTGGGTATAGCTAAATAGGCGTGAGAGTTATCAGGAGCAATCATTTCACTCCCATGTAGTAAGCCATATTTCATCCTTATGGACCGTCCAGAACACTGCAGGACGGAGAACACCACTATGTTGCATCATGTGCCGGCTAATCACAGTGTTGCATCTATATGTTTCAATGGAATATTTTCAGAAGCCAACCCTACCCTCGACCAGGTGTCCAGCTTAGGCAAAATGGTACTTTTGATCTTTGACCATGAAATCAGGTCGTCCTATGGTGTGACCTGCTGATGCTAATTGTAACTAATTTTAAACAGAATTGATATTTGTGCATCGTTTCTTGAGCACCAAAGTATTTGTCATCGTCAGGATTCAGGTTGCATGCAATCCTCAGAAGTCAATTTGGCAACTTGTTCATAGATACCGAGCACATTATCTTTCGCTGAAGAGTTGGTCACCGCATCACTCCGTCTTTTTATATTGTGGCTTGCTTGCTCAGTTTTTTTTATGAAGAGGGAGTACATTTTACGCTACTAACAAAGATATTGATATTTTTATTTCGTTTTTGAATGCAAAAGGGATTAATGAACTTTGTGTTCACCTGCAAAGAAAGTCGTCATATACCTTAGCGTCACTTTCTTCATTCAATTGTGACATCTGCAGGACCCATTAAGTAGACACACCATTTTGTTCTCTGTTTACAAGTGTCAATAGAAACTGGTGCGTGAGTGAGACTAGGTGCACTGGTGCATTATATAGAAGTTGTGGAACCAGAAAACACTGGAGAGAAATGTTTATTTGTGACCATGAAACTTCATTGACTTCAGCTCTGCATTGCGTTCGAAAACATTTTCTTACACATGGCCATATATGGCACCAACTTTTGTCCTTGCTTATTCATTTGTCCTTACCATTTGGTTCATCCAGAACTTATGGCCTGAGGGTAACAGTGGCTCTATTGTACGATCCATCCAAAGGCAGGTGCACCATTGACTAGTCCTAACTGGCAGTGTGCATGACAACAACTTGTCATTCTTCTACTGGATGATGCCTAGAGTTAAGCAGAATTATACTAGGAATACATTTCAATCTTCACTTTTGGAAACAACATCCAAATTAACTTGCGATTCATGATGTTACAGAAAAGAGATGCAATAGAGCTTATATAACTGAAAATTAGGTTTCAACTACAATCGTACCATGCTAGATGAAAAATATATAATTCTTGATCTTCTATTTAGAAATCCGAAATGAAGCCTCCATGTTGATTTTCGTTCAGTCAGGATATTGAAAACAATAAATCCCATAAATTATTACAAAAAATGGAAACATTTGGCATCAACTCTGTAGACTCTAATCACCATTGATAATAATATCCATTGTATCTATAATATTATGAAACATGATTTAAGACAAGCCTAAATTTGCATCCAATTAGGGTAGGATTTTGAAATCCACAGTCAAATCGACATTGGTAAATTGTGATTTCATTGCCGATTACCCACTCAACAGTTTTTCTTTTTGAGAAAACAACAAGAAAGCACACTAACCACATCATGCATGGCCCGCTACAGGCTGACGTGCCCTCAGACCATAACCCTGACAACCAGTAACCACGCGCAACCCCATGTGTTGTCCCATCTCTACGCTCGCCTCTGCTCTAATGTCGTAGCCTGAATCATAGTAGCCTGCCTCGATCATAGCAGCCCACCTATGTTGCTCGCCATGAATATGATCTCTACGTCATGTTGCGGCCCACTCTCCGCAAGCCATTAAACAGCTGTTCCTGGTGTTATCTCCTGCCCAGGACTACCGCACCTTCCAAAATGCCGAGGAAGATAGATGGATGCAAGGTGCATCCTGGAGCTTAGGGAGGGAAGGAGCATGCAGTGTGTTCAGGAGGTGAGGGAGAGAGGAGTGGACTGAGAGACAAATAAGAGTAGGAGACAATGGGAAGGACAAATAAAGTCAGGCTTGGAAATAGGGGCGTAAAGGGTGTGTACATTTTTCCGACCAACCGACCGAAGGCCTTTTAGTAACCAGATAAAATGTAAGGTGCCCAAATATGTAGATTTACTTATACCACATCAGTATCCAGAAAATTAAATTCAAATATATATGAAGTTTTTATCCGTTCATATCTTCCAAAATATCAGTAACTAAATCTTAATCTAAGGTTTACTCTAGTGATCCTTATTTGTATCCATAGGTATCCTCAGACCTATCTAATTATTTACACCCCCTACTTGCAGGGATGTGCAAGAAGGAGATAGGAGTATGGGATTGACATACGGACAGGTGAATGAAGAGAGAGCACCACAATGGGCAGGTGGACATAACCAGATCAGAACAAAATAAATGTACACGCCCCATGTCACTGCCCAAGCTTTTTTGTGGTTATTAGAACCAGAAAAAATATAAAATATCAGAGTAAGTGCATGGTAATTACCAGCAACGACGTTAGGTACCAACTTATCCGTTTCCTTTTTATTTTTGAAAAAAGCAAAAAGTTAATTGAAAGAATTCAAGCACTAAATTTTGCAGAGGAGAGAAGTGAACTAACTTTATTCATTTATTAGGGCCATGGAAGCTACTCTATAAAACACACACAGGTCATTGTTCTGAAGTTCATCAGGTCCAGAACAAACAGATTGATATACATGACCGGTGAGAGTACAGCTGGGTACGAGAGGCACCAGGAAATACCAATGCTGCTGTTGGAGACCATGAAGTACATCGCATCTGGATTCAACAACACACGAAGGGATTGCCGAAGTGCCTTTGATACCACTATGCATGTTTTCACCCATTGTCTAATACGCTCTTGGGGTTTGGGAGAATATTAAGAGATGGTTATTGGCGAATCTCATTAACCATGTTTAGTGGGGGTCATTTACGAGATGGTGTGTCTGAGTGCTCGGGTGTTTACCAGATTTCCCTAGACATAAAAGTTCTTAGTTCGTTTTAATTTCCATACTCAGGGAAATCAAGGAGTTGAGTGAAAAGCACAGAAGCTATAATTGATTTTGAGCGCCATCACTGTACAGTTTGAAATATCAAACCGAGTCTCAAAGGTTTACCAATGCCCCCATCTGTAAACTTGTGCATTTTATTTTTTTACCAAAAGTTGTTTTTACGCCATATTTCTCTGATATATCAAATTAAAAAATGGCATGCCTTTTAGCATTGGCTCGTTGCATGACAAAGACCGTTGAGCAAAGCGCCTAGTGCCAGGAACAAACACAACTATGGTAACTTGACAATTTGGGAAGACGAAGACTATATGGGATATGGGAGGTTGTTCCCAAGTATTGGGCATTGGTGTCCACCGACATAGGTATTGCCATCACATGCCCCACTACGTTATGAAAACATAATCACTTTGTAGTTGACAACTTTTTAATTTGAGATGGTTTACAAGTTCAAATATTCAATAAATTTCTCATAGATGATTTGAGATGATTAAGAATGTCGGAGGCAAAGTCAAAATCAAAGTTGTAGTACTCTACAAGATCTACAACTTTGCAATTTATAAAACTTGCAATTGAGATCAATTGTAGAGTCCAATGTACAATACAAGATTCAAAATTGTGTGGACAGAACAATAGTATCAGCTAACGTGAACGGTTAAAGTCTTAACTTCAAATCCTGAAAAAAACATATATTTTCAAATTTTTACTGCTTATTCTTATGTTTGCCGGATTTTGCTCTGGCAGTGTAGCGTGATGGATCACTGGATGATGGTTCCCTCACGCGAATCAAGGCAAACTAATGAGACTGTTAAAACATATATTTTCTAATTTTTACTGCTTATTCTTATGTTTTTACTAATGATGTTTCACTAGCTAATTAATTACATCCATTTGGTTCGTTTATTTTTTTTTTTCTCAAAATTCAAAAATTGGAAGAACTATATATAACATTTGTCTTACCAGAATAGTATATTTACTTTTCTTGAGCAGCAGCACTTAATTCCCTTATGCAATCTGCATCTCATAAAAAATACGACATCCACTTGATTGGCTGTAGGATACTTTGGTAGTTTCTGCACAAAACCAGCTGAGGTGGATTTTTTTTTTTTTTGACAGCAGCTGATCAGGTGGAGTTGGCACCACCGGCCAAGTTCTGGACTGGCAGTGAATTTGCCTTTCTGTATTACAAAGTGGGAAGATCTCTTTACTTTTCCTACGTGGCACTCAATTCTTCATTTATGGCTTCTGATGCTCATCTACAAATACTACTTCCACCGATCATATATATGCCCATGTCCATTGGTCATGACTCATGAGTAGTATGATGAAAAAACCTGCAAGGGACAGGATGAGTTACCATTGTTTGTTGGGTATGAGAGGCACCAGGAACTGCCAGCTTTGCTCTACACATTCCAAATCCACGAGCCTTCTCTTGATCTCTCATGTTAAGGAAGCTTGTTATATGCGTTTATGGAGGGAAGGCAGCGTTCAGGTGGTTTTGGCAGTAGTGACACGTGCCCACTGCTGCATCCGTCCAAGACTTCCTGGCGTCGATCACTCTACCACTCGACGAGCCCATTCTCAGCAGCCGGCCCACCCTCCGCTCGTCCAAGATCACTGAGGATGAGTGGGCCGTACGACGCGCTCGTCTCAATGCGAAACATGAGAAGCGCGATCCACTTCCGGAGCGGACAGCGTTGTTGGTGATGCTCAGCAAGTTTGAGGAACACCCGGTCCAGGCGGCGTCATGCACTCCAGTCCCGAGCTAGCGAGCAAGCTCGGATGCACTTTGGTGGCGGCGTATCTTCCGACAGCGGCGGTGTCTGCGCGCGAGATCTTCCCCATGATGGGTGCATTGGCGGCACCGGTGGGGGGATTCTCACCTGGAGCCATAGCCATGGACGATCCATTCGCCCACCATCGTCGTGCAGTTGTTTTTTAAGTTTTTAGTACATCCGTACCGCACCACCGTTCAAGCCGGTGATTCTTGTATGTGTGCTTTCGTCCACTTTGGCCAATTGTTCTGGCTAAAGTGAGCGACGTGTAAAAAACTCGAGCTTCCCTTAATACAATACGTGCCAACGGTGCGCTTTCAAAAAAAAAAAAGTGACACGTGCCCCGTCGTTGACAAAGAGGCAGTGGATGGATAAGCAAGGGCTACGCCAACAGATAAAATATGAGGCTTCGGCTACAGTATCTCTGCTATAATGGAAACGTCACGAGATCATAGTGGAAGTTTACAATAACAATGAGGCTATAGCTACTCCAAAGATCATAGTGGCCAATTGTGTGTAGTGAATGGTTTAACACACACTACTGCACTAACCTCAGTCAGTCACACTGGTTAGCATAATGCATTGAAATTGGATAGAGACATGGGGTACGGTCATCCTGTTTCTCTTTGGTATACCTACACCACAGCCGTATATACCTCGTGAAGATAAATATCTCCAACTATCTACTCATTGCATATACAAACCAGCTTTCACACTCAATAGTTATTACTCCAAATGAAGTGAATTTATTGAGAATTAGCATTTTAGATCAATTATCATTTGTGGAAGGGTCATACCATGCTGCAGTAGTGCTGGGGTTGGATCCCAATCTTTATACCATTGTGAAATTCTAATTGGATCATAATTACAAATATGCGAACCCTGCCAAACTAAATGTCATAATTTCACATCTTTGTTTTAGCTTGTCCCTTAACTTTTTATTTTCTAACCCGATACCCACATTGTTATTTTGTAGTCTCTACACGCTTGTTAAAAATTTTATCTATATATCTAGCTTCAAAAATTTTCATCCATGCCTTGTTTGTTATCTCAATGTGTCCAGCATTTGAGGCTCATGTTCTCAGCAGAGATAAGGCCAGCTAGAAATATGGCACCAGAGACAGCAGGAGCAGCCAGCTCAAGAGAAGAGAGTGCCTTCACTTTTCTTGTGTGGCACTTGTTTGTTGATGACAACTTGTATACTTTTTCTAATACCTGCAATTACAGACACGTTCATGGCATTTGTTTAATCATTGTTGGACATGAAGTGAAATATTGTCACATTGTCATCCTGGGTTCATGTGCCCAAATGCCCATGTTGAATAACGCAATATGTTCTAGGTGGTATGCAACAATTTATCTTGAATTTGCAGAGCATATATATGTTCTTTGTTATTTAAATCCTTATTCGTATTGCACATCTATCTGGATCAAGATTTTTTATAAATATCTGCGTGTACATCTTTCACCAGACTCTTTTGGAAGTGTTTTATGAACTCTTTTGGAAGAACAGTGACATCACCTCACCCTCCGTGGCATCTGCCGAAACCAACACAAAATTTCTCCTCACAAACATGACACAATGATCATAAAAATATAGTGGGTTTTATCTAGCAGCGTTTCTCAAGGGTATGCTCCTATTGACAGATAAACTCATTTGACGTGTGTGTATATATATTCAGAATAGTCACGACATGTGTCATGAACCGGGATTGGGCCAGCCTGGGACGGGCTAAAGGGCCTGAACCGGCGCGACCGCCCACGAGGGGCCAGCCAGCCTTGCAGGGGGGGGCGGTGCCCCTGCCGCCGCCACCACCTCCCTCCCATCTGCTTCCGACTCTGCTTCCCCCTTCAAGTTAGGATTATCTTAGGCTTTTTGGTGTGTAAAAGGGAATATTCCAATCTATAAGGAAGGCCCTTATTAGAAAACAAATAAATATTGCTTGTAAAAGGTATTCCAATCATATAAGGAAACCTTATAGAAGATTTCTTAGGTTACAAGTCCCACTAGCCAGACTATATAAGCAAAGGCATGTAATCTCTTTGGGGATAAGGAAGCAATAAAAATAGTCATATCTATCTAGCTCTCCATCGCCTCCACGAGCCGCCACCCCGCCCCGCCCGCCGCCGCCCGGCGCCTGCCCCCGGCGCCGCCAGCGCCACCTCCCCTCCGTCACCTGCGCCGCCGTTCACCGCCGTCGCCCGCACCGCCCGCTGCGGCGTCGTCGTCGAATACGCTGCTCCCTACGCCACCTTCTCCGCCTCAACGGTCGTTGGTGACATGTCACAACCGCCCAACTGAACCGGGTCTGTGATAGCCGGTATCCGGAGACCAGGGCGATTCCCACCACCGATGGCTTCGAGATGACCGAGTTCACCATGGCGCTGAAAGCACTCCTCGGCGACCATCGAGCCAAGATCAGCCCGATGTTTCGGCGAGATCGAGACGGCGCTGCGTCACATGGAATACGTCTATACCGCCCGAAGATTCCCCCTACCCCCGCTCCGCTCGACAAACCACGGCGACCACGCTGGAGGACAGCCCAGCGGTCGCCGCCGCCGGCAAGGGGGCCTCCCGGCGCTGCCCTGGCCGCCGCCCTCCTCGCTGCGACACCGTCCAACGGCGCCGACCCTACCATCCTCCGGCTAGAAGAGGATGATGGCGTTGTACGTGACGCACCGGCCGTCATCGACATCGTCAGCGACGACACCAGCTGCCCTCTCCTCTCCCCCAACACTGTGGATCGCGGGGACTCCCGAAAGAGACGGCGTCACCCAGCGGCGCCCCGGGCGACGCGCCACCACGGTGCCCAGCTCTCGGTGCCACCTGCGGCACCTCGCCCCCAGGTCACCAAACCTAACCCTCCTCTCGTCACGCGGCCGGAGGTCCCGTGAGTATGACGGCAATGACAACCCGACCTCTAGATACGCAAGATGGAGCTGCTGTTCGAGCTCAAGGAGGACATCGACCCCGACTACTATGTGCGGTATGCTGCCTTCCATCTGACAGGTCCTGCTGCAGTCTGGTTCCTCAGGCTGTCCCGGAGGAGGTCCCTACTCAAGTGGGACGCGTTCACCCACTACCTGCGACGCGACTTCGGACCCCCATCATCACCGACACTACGGCGGAGTACACGCCTCCCTCCCAGGAGGGCAAGCTGGACGACTACATCTCCGCCTTCGAGCTATGCGCCGGCGTGGATCTTGAGGGACGGTGCCACCGTGTCGGCCTCTTCGTCCGAAGTCTACGACACACATCGCCGCGACACTCGAGTGGTTCGAGCCTCGTTCGATGGAGGAGGCCATCGACCTCGCCCGCCGCTTCGACGACGATCGGCGGCCTGCGCCCGGCAGCCGTGGATCCCCAACGCCGACCGTGCGGTCGCCCGGCGATGCGCCGACATCAACAGCGACATCGCCCGCGGCCCCGGCCGACCGCATGCTAGGCCGGCAGCGTCTTTGCTTGCCGCTATGGACGCCATCGGCGAGCTGGCGTCGAGCGACTTCATCGCCGAGCTACACCTGGGCACCACGACCAACAAGGAGCTCGGGATCATCGCCAACGCCATCGAGTTGCAGGCGACCGCGCCAGAGTGGAGCCTCCACTATGGCGTTGTGAGGTACTTCCACCGCTACTACCTCCCTGCTGCTTCAAAGCTCCTACAGGACTTCCTGCTCGAGGAGGGCGCCCCACTGGATGGCGTAACAGTGGGCTTCCACCTCCCCAACCGTCCAAAGGAAGACCAGGCATTCCCAGCAAGCGTGCTCCTCCCCGCAGCGCACCCAGATGACAGGATCGAGGGGCGCCACGGGTCCTCTCGACAACAACGGCGGCGTCTTCCTCTGCGTCGTCTTTGGCGCCTCAGCGGCCTTCTCTACGGCCGTCTCCTTGACTTCGCCTCGTCGCCACCTTCGTCGCTTCGACTTGTGTTTTGCAGGCACATTCACGCGAAGATTACCGTGCCGACGACCTATGCCTTCACGACTCCTCCAGCGACACGCCAAATACTCAAGCTCTCGGGCACCCTCAACGCCTCCGTCATGCGGCGTGCATGGGGGAGTGGCCCTTCGTGCCGCCCCCGCTGAGCTATAAGTTCAGCATCTACTTTCGCGGCCTGCACCTCGACGTGTCACAATCAGCCCAACTGAACTAGTCTGTGACAACATGACTATTTATTTTTTTATTCCCATGTTACTTTTCTTTTCAAATTTGAAAGACAGAGCTCTTTAGCATTAATTAAAGTAATGCTAAAAGAGTTGGTCCTTTTAATTTGTCTACTATTATGACTGCTCCAGGTCTAGCCTACAAATATATATAGCTGCTTTTGTTCTCGTGTTGATCGGCCGGACCAGTAGAGATCGATGCGTCATTCTGCCAGAGTATACTGATAGGTATGAGAGGCACCAGGAACAGCCTCTCTAGATAAACCAGTTGAGGAAGAACCATACACTGATGGTAACGATGCCAGACGTTAGGTGCCTGAAGTGCGATCCTGCTACGCCGTGCCTTTGATGCTTGAGCTCTAGCATCGTGGTGAAAAGACAATTTTACCCTGATGCCATGGAGATGCTTCTATATATTTTCTTAGTGTTTTTGCTTATTAGGTGCTAGTAATATACATTTGCGATGTAAATGTATCATCTACCTATATGCTTCTATATATTTAGTTTATGTCTTCGGTCAGCCATAACGAGCAATAAGTGCACAAAGATACGTAGCTCGAATTTACCTGCCGTAAAAAACAGACCTGATGTGTTCCATGTCTATACCAGCCTTTTAGTTCTACTAGTGGAAAATGCACGTGCGACACGCACGTGCCAAAAAAAAAGTTTTTTTCTTTAATAGAACAAGTGCCGAGTTCATGACTTACATTTTATTTATAAAGGAAAACACATCTACTCAAAATTACAAATCCAACCAAAAAAAAATGTATCTTAGCTTATTTTTGGGAGCTTATAATTTAATGAAATTGCAATGCATGGAATCAAATTTCATTTACTACAACTTTCACGTGAATATAGGAAAAGAACATCTAAGAGACTAAGAAAAGCATGAGCACGTAATGGTCAAGATCAACTAACTAACAATTCTAAGCCAACTTACCTTCTGTGTGTTGAAAGAGAGTGTTGTCCTGAGAATGACCTCTATGGGCGCCAATCCAAGCAACATAACATCGAGTCTACTCCTGGAGGCATGGTCCAGGAATTCATCAGTCCAGCCTTCACTGGACCTAGGTGCATCCATGGCCAGTGAGCTCGAAACAAGGGTACAACTTGGGAAAGACACATGAAAGATACACGGTTCAGCTATAACCTCATAAGCTTGAAATTGAACATGTTAATTTATTTAAAGAACTTTGCAGTTAGCACTGGTTGGAATAATTGATGCCAGGAATAATAGAATGTTAAGCACAATGATGGGCACAACTATAAGCATGGCAGAGAGAGGTTATAAGCCTTTTTTTTTTCAGAGTTTATTTAGACAAATAAAGGGTCTGATTTCAAACAAGTAGCATGTACCTAATCAAAATTGAATTAAGTTTGAGGGGCAGCTTGCTCTCTCTATATATATAAGATGCAACATGAACTAAAAAGTGATAATAAATCTTGAAACTAAACAAATCAATCGCAGGGCAAAGCTCATGCAAACATACATCAATTCTAATCAGAGTAGATAAATAAATAGAGCAGAATAAAACTTTGATGGTGATTACACAAAAGATTTTAAATTGTATGGGTCCTAAATAGTACAGGTACAGGTTCCATGGATAATTAAAATAAATTTGATGAGATGTAAAATTGACACAAGGTAAAGTAGATGCATGTAATCTGTTCAGTTGTGGTGTTATTCTTGTAAAAAAAATAATGTAATTGCAATATATACCATAATGAATTCTACAAACAAGAACTCAATTTTGTGTTTACAGAACTACTCAATTTGAATAGAGAATACTTGCATAGTATAAACTGTAACGAATCTAGCTAGGAGTTTTATCAAAGTTCTTTCTTATTATTTTTTCAGATACTGCCCTCACAAAAATATAGTCTGTAAATACTTCCTAAAATTGCAGATACATCATAGCAAAATATGGATCTTATATATAGAACCATTCATTGGTTCTGTTCCTCTACGGCAAAGAATATCATCTTCTAAGGCTTGTACTATTTAAGACCCTACTATTTAGAATCTTCATTCACGGATTATAAATTCTACTCGATGAATTAATGTCATAAAACTCCCTAAAATTGCAGATACACTAATGCAAAATATAGAGTTTATGGAAGTATAGAATCGTCGGTATGTTGTTTGTGTTCCTCTACAATACGATATATTATTTTCCAGTCCATAGGTGACGCTCCATGTATATATTTATATAAAATGCTACTCAAGGCAATTTTAGTTCTACTCATAATGAAGCCGCAGAGTTACGTAACCAATTGGGGACAAACCAACAAAACAAGCATCCCAAGAACCAACCAAAATCCGACAATCACGATTCTCACCTTGGATAGATCCCCACAGTTTGGGACTGCGCACGACAATCCTTACCCTTCTGCAGATCTTCTGAATTATAAGCGGCCGTTGCAAACTCTTCATTCACATTACTTCAAAGGAACAGGTATACCTCAATAGAAGACGCGCGTCCACATGCGTCGTGTGCAGTGGCGACGACCAACCGCTGTAGGTCGCCGGATGGAGCTTTGCCCTCTGCGATGTGCCTCTGTTGTCTACGTCGAGATGGCTGCTAGCCGTTCGATGCCGTTTCGCGTGCTGAGCGTCACTGCAAGCAGCTGTACCCTGTACGAGCAACGCGGCCCTAGCGTCCACGTTCGAGGTGCTGGTACCGGAGTCCAGTGGCTACAAAGCCACGCGCTGCCCAAGTAACTGACGCCTAGCCACGGTGGAGTCGCAGACTCGCAGGCACACCGGGAAGAACTAATTGAGAGGCGCAATCGTCAAAATGGTGGGAATTCTCAACCAAAAATGCAAGGAAATTTAACGTTCAAACATCACAGTGTCAACAGAAATTCATACTGGCAAGTGAAGAAACTAAAATCCCAATTTCTGTGTTATTATCCGTCACCGGACGCGACGGCCGAACGGTTCGGTCTTCTAGTTCAGTCGACCGAGGACCTTAGATGAGTTGCGCCCGTCATTCCTGTCTTCCAGTTGCCCTCGCTGCAAGCCTCCGCCGCCAGACATCAATTCGCGCCTCTCGCCGCCGTTAGGGTTCCTCTTGCGGCAACGTGGGCTGCCGCACAAGAACACGGAACCCTGCGAGGAAGAGAAGAGCCGCGCCGTATTTTTGTCTTCTGGTCGCCCTCGCAGCAAGCCTGGGGTTGTATATCGCCGGCTGCCAGACGGGAACCTGAACATGAAGTGTTATACTGAGAGCAAGGCCAAGAATAAGATCGATATATAGGTGTACATATGCATGTGTGCACAATGCGCATCTGCCTAAAAACAATGGAGGCAGCGTTATTTTCCTCTCACCTTCTTCTTCTCCTTACACCGTGGGCCAGCGTTGCCACCATCGTCGATGCTATGTACAAGGATCTGGATGTGAGATGCATATGGGGATCGAAAGAGTAGGAAAAATCACGTACGTACCAGTGAAAAATCACCACGTACGACTCGTCGTTCCCGGCGTGGGCAGGAAGCCGCTTGCCGCTATTTGTCGCCGGCGTGTCGACTCGTGATTGCCAATGTGGACGTTGCCGCGGTACATCGAGATCGCCACCACTTTCCACAATTCCATGCACGCGCCGCCGGCGCCGTCCCTCTGTCCGTGTTGCCTCTAGGCTCGGCACCTACCATGTGCGGTGCCATCCGTGTAAAAAAAACACGCACAGGATTTGTTGACCGTGTGGCCTGCGACTCGGCCGGCAGCATGCGGTGGTGGAGGAGGCAGTTGTCGGTGTCGTCCTCCCCGGCGTCTGCGCGTTGCGGAGGTAGACGGATACGCCGCGGAGTCGCCCGGCGGGAGTCGCGAGACACCACGATGGCGTGAGAGATCGCGACAGATCGAGGGGCAAGGTGAACCGCTGAGTGGGTACGCTGGCGGGTAACGATTTCATCGGTGAGAAAAAAAAGCCGCGAGGCATTGTGCATACTGAGAAACCGTGGTGTTTTCATACGCTCCTGTCATCATTTTCTGTTGGGCCCATTTGTCGGTATAAGATCCAAGACTTGTTAAGTAAGGTGGGTAAGCAGTTTTCTGGGTAACATGTATTTTTCAATTTGTTCACTCTTTTATAGTATAGATATAGAGAAGAGATAGAGATTTGCCCCTCCCCTCAAAAGTTCGGGGGAGTTGGCACCGAAATAGCATGAATGCGCCGAGGGGCTCATGTTCATCTCGCTTTTACATATATTCACCCCTCACCTCAAAAGTTCGGGGAAGTTGGCGCCGAAGTAGCATGAATGCGCCGAGGGGCTCATTTTCGGCTCGCTTTTAGCTAGATTCGCCCCTCGCCTCAAAAGTTCGGGGAAGTTGGCGCCAAAGTAGCATGAATGCGCCGAGGGGCTCGTTCTCACCCTTATTTGCTCCTCGCCTCGAAATGGTGTTTGAAAGTTGAGTAGTTCAGCTACCTTTGGGAAGAGGTCTCTAGCGTCGCTTCCAAAACCTTCACTAAATGTTTCGCATTGAAAAGGCATCCTCGGCATCGTTGATTTCTTCGTCAACGAATTTCACAATCGTCAGCCATAGGGAGTTGGCACGACGCACAATGCGCTTGATGGTAGGAACTTCGCCTGACGCTTGTGAGAAAAGCAACGAAGACACAATGTAATTCCCCATGACCATTTTGAAAGCACCAAACGCTACACGTGCCTCAACCGTTTTGCGAGAAGCAAGCTACCACGGAGGACCTAGAGGCACAAGCAAAAGGACCCCACAGAGACTAGCCTAAAGACGAAGTGTCTCTGAAGCTATCCACGTGAAGACAAAAAAAGAAGGGTGCAATTGGGACCGTCACATCTCATTGTATCCAGCTATTCGGTTTTAACCAATTGTTCAAATCCGCATAGCTGAGGGGCTGCTGTTAGGGGTGTAGCATAAGTTGATAACCCCCTCTTTGTGTTCCAAGCCCAATTGTGTTAAATTAGAGGTCAAAAATGTAAGATTGGCCTGATTTGTAAGCCCTCCAGGGTGCTTCTGTAAATATTGATATTTATAAAGCCAATAAATAAAACAACCTCTCCCACTTTCCCTATAAAAGGGGGAAGGGGTTGGGGACTTTTTAGCCGGCTCACTTGTTGACTCCTGATCCGGGATAGTGCATCTCGGTCCTAAATCAACATCAACCAAGACAGAGACCTGAAAGCTTAAGCTGCCAACGATCGGCTAAGAGAAAGACAAGGCAGAGACCTCAGAGCAATAGCGCTAACTCAGCAGACTGAAACTAGACCAAAGATACCAACTAAGAACAGATGTGTTCCGTGTCTACCAGCCTTTTCGTCCTAGTCATCAGTGAGATACACTCAACTAATTAATATTTGAAATTTTGATTAAACATATTTCTTGTCCAACATAAATGTTAATCAAATTTAATTTTTGGCGTAATTTCAAATAGGAAACTATTTTCGGCACAATCTCTAACATCCAGCATGATATGCGTGTTAATGCATACAACTTGATTGGGATCCAACTGGGTCACCACTCTAATTATGCAAATCAGCGGAAGTTGTCCATGGTGATAACAAATATTCACGATTGCAGCTCTGCACTGAGATTATATATGTAGGCCTCAGCCTCAGGACTCCAACAAGAAAAGGACAAATGACATAAACCATAGCTAGACACCTCACATTGCATCCAAGTATATATATATATAATACACAAGTCGCTCTCTATGCTGTTCACCTTCCTCAAGGTTATTTTGCCATCCACACCTGTGCCCCACATATACACTGACCGGTGCAGAGCTTGTTGTAACTTGCAACTTCTATAGGAATTGGAAAGCATAAGCAGAGATGCGTGATGATTGTAGAGTTGGGATCACTTAGTTATGGGATGCACCAGGAATTTATATCTGTCAAATGCCCGTAGCATTATACTGCAGAGGCTCCTACTAGAAGAAGCAGTTGTGGTCCAGATGAGTTTGATTCAGTCAAGTCGCTGATGAACTATCCAATGTAGCAGCTGATGAACTATCCAATGTAGCAGCTGGAACTGCCAAAAAAGAAGACTGAGGTAGCACGAAAGTCTTCAGCAGGACATGCTGCACCAGAACAGTTTCAGAAGCAGACACATCGTCAATGCTTTAAACCTTCAAATCAGTAATGCACACATACTAATCTCATCACCAGTTGTAGAACAGAGGAGATATGGTGTCCAGCCACAGGATGTAATTTTTCTTCAAATCAACCTGTCCCCATACATTTTTTTATAGGAACCTCATTTGCTATTATATTGTCATGCAGTATTGTTTGTTACTCGTTGCCAATGATGCTCAATAAAATGGATTTCAGCATCGATTGTACATAGTGCTTGGAATTGGCAAGTTGTGTACAAATGGAAAAGAGAGAAAGATGTATAGTGCTGTGCAATGTCCCGTCCACAATCATCCACAAGGAGACAGCATTAACATCCTTCTAGTGACGGAAGCCAGTAATCTTTATTTATTTCATTAGAAAAGGGGAAGCAGCAATAATAAAATTGAGATAAGATGGACACAGTCTTAAAATTGCTTTCCATAACTTGCACTGACATAGCATCTTCTTCTGAATGCATGTAGTTCGAGCGGGCTAGTAATTGATGATAAAATCGAGTAAATGACTGAATGTGGCACCAGGAACCACTAGCTTCACTCCATTAACTCTAGAACCACATCCAGCATGCTATCCGCGTTAATGCATACAACTTGATTTGAAATCAACAGGGCCACTCTAATTGCGCTAATCAGTAGAACTTGTCTATTGTGACAATAAATGTTCTGGATTGCACCTCTGCAGTGAGCTTCACTGTAGTAGGCCACATGACTCCAAAAGGAAAAGAACATACGAATAAATCATAGCTAGACACCTCACATTGTATCCACATATATATACACTAGTCGCTCTCCATGTTTTTTTTAGAAAAGAGAATATATTAATATCCCAGCCTCTGCATCGACTGATGCATATAGCAAATTTTTATTACAACACAAGATTAAACGCACACAAACTCAAACGCAAGGCGCGCACACCAGCTTCCGGATCTAATTGCCTCATCAAAAGATAAAAGTGTCACACACGTCCTCCAACTGCCAGTCAGAACACCTCCTTGCGCCGAAAACATCCGTCTATGCGAGATCATTCGCTGCCATATCACGCAGGTCATCTCAGTAACTCAACACTGCTGGCCACCACCTCCCACGCCGCCTCTTGCCAATTTCGTGGGTGCTCCCACGCCGCATCCTCGCCCGAACTCGTGGTCTACCGCCAACATATGCAAGACCTCGAATCGCCTCGACAACGCCCTCCTCCTGACCGCCTTCCACCGCCGTTGACACCGCTAACTTGAGTGCTCAATTAGGCCTCCTACTTCCTCACCATGACGCTGGATCCACAATAGACTAGCCGGGCACAATCTTCCAAAACAACATCTCCAAGAAGGAACTTCGACGCCACCGGCGCCGCCCTCGCCGTACCACTAGGTCCAGATTTTCACCTTGGAAGACATACCACACAAAGGGAGGGGTCCAAACGATTGACGCTTCAAACGAAGAAAGGGCATCCAAGACGCCATCGCCATCGGCAAAAGATGGCAAAGCTTTCACCATGGCACCTCAACCTTGTGCACAGCGTTGGCTACGGCTTGTCCATAACGCGATCCACCACCATCCGACCGGAGCCACCTGCTGTCGCCGATGTCGGCAGCCACCATCGCCAACTCACCGGCCCAATAGCTCCGGCCACCGTCATGTCAATAACCCCACGCCGAACAGGCGCTGGAGATCCCGCATGCGGATGGGCGTGCCAACCCGCGGTCAACCATGCCTGAACACAGCGGCGCCGCCATCAAAGCATCACGCATCCGCACCACCACCACGCCGATCTGCACGCCGGCAGGGCAGATCCAGCCGAAGCGAGCGGATCCATACGCACTCGCCGGAATCCTGCCGCCGGCTGCCATCCCATGCACACCAACCTCGGAAGCACCTCCATGAAACAAGGGGGCAGAATCAGCACGCATCAGCTCCTGTATGGCTGCAGCCACAGGCATGACGCTGCCCTACCCGACCCTAGCTTCCTCCGCTGCTGCGGAGCCGATCCACCACCGGCCGCGGGATCCGCCACCACGCCGTCGGATTCGCCCTTACGGAGACAAGAAGAACGGGGAAAGGGATGGGGCGCACTCCTCCACACGAGCCAGCCGCTGGCCCCCACCGCCATCCTAGCGGTCGCGGCTACGGCGACCCGCTCCAGCGGTGATGAGGACAGATAGAGAGAGAAGGGCGAAGGGTTTGTAGCGGCACAGCTGGTTTGCCGTCCGTGTCGCCCGGACGAGAGCGACACGGGGGCCTCCCCCGCACTGTTTTTACAGTTCCAGTCGCTCTCCATGTTGTTCACCTTCCTCAAGGTTAATTCGCCATGAACACCTATGCCCTATATACTCACCGAATGGCACATGGCTTGTTGTAACTTGACACTTGAATAGGAATAGGGATGCATAAGCAGAGATCCGTGATGGTTGTAGAGTTGGGGTCACTTAGGAATGAGATGCACCTGGATTTTATATGTGTCAAATGGCTGTGGCATTATACTGCAGAGGCCTCTACAAGAAGAAGCCGAAGGGACTCTGAAGAGTCTGATTCGAAGCGAAGCCCCTGTGAAACAATGATAAGGATGACGACCTTGCCAATGCAGCAGCTGACCAGACCACAGTATAACCCAGAGCTATCATCGTTGTCTTCCACAGGCCATGCACCAAACCACGATCAGCAGACACACGTGAATGCTTTGTGCCTTAAAATCTGCTTGGCATCCTCAGAAGAACACAGAATGACAGGGACTGTCAACGCTAGGATGTAATTTTCCTTCATATCAACCTATTGCTATACATTTTTTGTCATAAAAACCTCACTTGTTATTATATTACAATGCAGTGTGTAGTTTGTTACTTCATTGCCAGAAAATTACTGGAAGGTATTCCTTATAACAGTGATTATATCATTGAAACAATTAATTATCTAATCCAACAGCTAATCATAATGCATTTAGAGTACATGCTCAGTTTAGGACAACTGCCAATCATAATCAATATCGCAAAAGCTCAGTTTTCTACTAGGGACTTATCAGCACTTTAGAGTAACACGGTTCACTAGCTAGTTATATGTATAAATATTATGTAATTAATTTGGTCCTGATTTCAAAATGGAAACTATTTTCAACTCCAATCGTAAGCTATATATGTGTGTTAATGCGTAGAAGTTTGTCGATATAAAGTCATGCAATCAGTTGAAGTTATTAAGTAGATCGAGTTATGTCAATTGCTTCTGCAGTAACGTTCTGGACTGCAGCTCTGCACTGAGCTTTTGTGTGGGCTCACGACATAAAAGAAAAGGAACAGATGACATAAATCATTGCCAGATACCTCACATTGCGTCCACGCATATGCTTGTTGATAGGTCACTCTCCTTATTATCCACCTGGTTTGTTCCTGAAAATTACTTGTGCGCACCATGCCCCTATATATACCGAGAGACACAGGGCTTGTTGTAACTTGCAACTTCTATAGGAATACATAAGCAGAGATGCTTCATGGTTGGAGAGTTGGATCACTTAGGTATGAGAAGCACCTGGAATCTATATGTGTCAAATACCTGTTCCGTGATACTGCAGTGGCTTCTACGGGTAGAACCAGCGGTGCTTGAGAGGAGTCTGATTTGAAGCATAGTCCGACTAAGAGAATCTTTTGGCTGACGACCTTCGCCAACAAGCAGATATACAAGGCTCAAAAGAAGACTGAGCTATCATCTCAGCAGGCCATGCACCAGAACAGGCCCCAGAACCAGACACGTTGTCAATGCTTCAAACCTTCAAATCAGCAATGTACACGTACTAGTTTGCCATCATCAGTAGAACAGAGGAGATTAACACAATGATAATGTTCAGCCACAGGATGTAATTTTGTTTCAAATCAACGTGTTGCCATACATTGTTTTTATATAGAAACCTAATTTGTTATTATATAATTATCATGCAGTATTGTTCTTTACTTCGTTGCCAAAGATGCTCAATTAAATGAATTTCAGCATGGCTTGTAAAGTGCTTGAATCGGCAGCTTGTGTACAAATGAAAAAGAGAGAAATATGTATGGTGCTCTGCAATGTTCCCGTTAAGTCATCCACAAGGAGACAGCATTGACATCCATCTAGTGACGGAAGCGAATAATCTATCTCTTTAGCAAAAGGGAAAGCAGCAACAATAAAATTGAGATAAGGTGGACACGGTCGTCTTAACTGTTTTCCATGACTTGCACTGACATCATTATAAATATATAGTATTGTTCTGAATGCATGTAATTCGAGCAGGCTAGTAATTGATGATAGAATCATATACGATTACATGACTGAATGTGGCACCAGGAACCACACTATCTTCACTCCACTATGCCAAGATGAACGATACAAAAGTATGACACTGTACAAGGTCCAGGAGGATTGGACATGAGCTCCACTGCCCAGGGTATTGCGGCGCATGCTTTTGAACTCATCGGATGCAGCATCGCCAGTTTTGTTCATGCATATTGGCAATTGTATGGCAGAGGACGAAACGATAGGAGTGGATGATTGATCGAATGATGCTGGTTTAGAGGAGGCTTTCCTCTCAGCTTGACCAGCGTCCCCTTCAGTTTTATGTGTCGCTGGATTTTGATTCATGGAAGCATTCCTGCTTGCAATCATGCCTGGATTTCAGTCATGGAAACGTTCATCTTGCAATCGTGCCTGGATTTTGGAGTCCTCTATATAAATGTATTCTCATGAATTCATGTCGGTTTCCTTGGGAGTTTACGTTCGTGTTAGATGTTAGTGGCATGTGTTTGGTTGACACCCTTGGATCACTAGATGAAACAACATGTTGATATTCATTCTTTACATTAGCCATAATGATAACATTGATCCATGTTGAGAATGAGCATTTCTAGGTGACGTTAATTTCATTCCCAGACTGATTTCTTTGCACAATTTTCTTCATCAGTTTACATTTTGATCTTCAGAGGCCCTACAAATATATAGAATGATGGCTAATTGCGAGATAAATTGTATTGGGCATTGCTTTTTTCATATTTTTCAAACTACCTGACATTAATGCCCAGAGCTAAAAATTGTACCAATGAGGGTACAGGTCATGAAGAAAAATTATTCCATCTAGTAGGTGCTCCACATATATACTCAGGCCATGGAGCAGCATTCTCTTCTCAGCAATTCTTGTGTGCAGATGTGAGGAGACTATGTTAGAGCCAAACGTGCACTATGGGTGTGTTTAATTGTGGTTACACAGCACATGCTAAGCAGCCATCACTACCGGAAAGCCAAGATATGGCGAGTGCCGCAAGATTTGGTGAGTGCAATTTTTCGGCACTCGCCAAACAGCCCCTTTGCTGAGTGTTCCAGAGTTGACACTGGGCAAAGAACAGACACTCACTAAAGAGGTCTTTGCTGAGTGCATTGCACTCAGCAAAACACGACACTCACCAAAGATATTTTGGCGAGTGTAATACACTCGTCAAAAGCGGACACTCACCAAAGAATTTCACGCCGTCAGCCCTCCCCACGCCGTAACCCTTTGCTGAGTGCTACCGTTTTTGCACTCGCCAAAGATGTCGTCTTTGGTGAGTGTCGTTTCATTTGCACTCGCTAAAAATACACTCACCAAACAAGTCATCTTTGCTGAGTGCTTTCACTAAAAGAAACTCACCAAAGGTGACCTTTGGTGAGTGTTTACTTTGACACTTCGGCAATACAATTTTCTTTTTGCTCTTTTCAATCTCTTTTTTTTTTTTTTTTTGATTGTTTCATACAAGATTTGGTACATAATGTTGAAGTTTCAAGTTTTTTGATTTTTTGTACTATATTTGGACAATTAATTTAGTGTTCGGCAATTTTTTTAATCGAGTCGAATTTGAACTGTAAGTCATTTGAATATTTGAAATATTGTATTCAAAAATTGATATTCATGATTCTCAACTCATATTATGGTCATAAACAAGAAACCAACTAAAAGTGTGGACATATTCTTCCAGAAAGTCGGCGTGCACCGCGTGCCCTAGCGGTTTTAAAATTCTATAAAAAGAAAAACGATGCCCGAAAATTACAAAATTTCACAAAATGTCACGATACCTCATGTGGAAGCTGTGATAAAAATTTGAGAAGGTTTCAAGGAACTTGTCACATACATTTCTCACAACCCAACATCTCTCGAGAAGTTTCATAATCATTAAGAGTGATCAGGTAGGATTTTGTGTGAAGACGACATTCAATTTGTGGTTTGGCTCGAAACTTTTTTCATAGACAATGAAGTTAGTACCGTAGAAAAAATTTTAGTAAATTTTTGGATCCATTTAGTATTTATTTATTTTTTTAGCACTTGTTTAAATTGAACATATGACCTAAAAATACATGAAATAATGATGAAATTTCCGCTAAAGCATCAAATATGCAATGTAAAGTGAAGGAAACAAGGTAGTACGCACTCTTCGTGTGTATTACAACACTTTTTGAAAAGACATAACATCAAACAAATAAAATAAAAATTTCTAAAAATACTCTTTGGTGAGTGTTTTTCAAAATACACTCACCAAAGGGTCGCTTTGGAGAGTGTATTTTGAAAAACACTCGGCAAAGAGGTCGATCTAGGGTTTCGAATTTTTACTCTTTGCCTAGTGCGAATATGCGGCACTCACCAAAGGTTTTTCTTTTTTTTTTTTTTTTTTAAAAAAGTGGCCGGCCGGTTCACTCTCTGCTCACACACACTCTGCTCACACACACCACTCTGCTCACACACACACCCCGACCCGAACACACGCCGCGACGCGACCCGCACCCGCCCGCCGCCGCCGCCGCCGCCACCACCAGCCGCCGCCCCGGTAGATCCGGGGCGGGGCCGAGCGCAAGACGGATCCGCGACCGGGCGGCCGCGCGCCAAGCGCGCGCGCCGGGGGCGCGCCCGGGGCCGCGCGGGGCTCCATCCCTCGCGCCGCCGTGCCGCGCCCGGGCCTCCACGCCGCCCCCTCCCTCCCTCGCGCGAGCGGCCGGCAAAGCCATCCGGCAAAGCGGGCAGCCAGCTCCGGCCGCCCGTTCGAGTCCATGAACTACTCCTTGATTATTTTCATTTGTTGTGTTACCTCAGATGGTCACAGTAGCCTAGCTTCTAAAATCACTGTCCTACTTGTAAATGTGCAAGCATGTAGTTGCAAACAACTTGTCCAAATTGCCATGAGGACAACTGAGTGGCAAATAACATGGTGACAGGGGTGCACAGATCGATTCTTCATTGATTCTGCTTGTGTATATGGTATACATTATCTCCATATTTGAAAAGAAATTGATTTGCTGTGGTTGATCCTCAATGTACTACTCCCTCTTGATTATGCACGATAGCAGTTTGCTAATACATGTTTATATATGTTTATAATATCCCTTTTGGTGCCATCATGCCATTTGTTTTTGCATCTTAATGTGGTGGTTGGCCATCGTGCCATCCTTTTATTTGCAGGTCGAAAACCTCACCATATAGGGAGGTGGTATAAGGAGGTGCTGCCGAAATTTTCAATTGACACTAACTAGCTCGTTTCCTTTTTATGCAGGGAAGGACGTGTTGTAGCTGATCGTCTTCCTCGCCACCGCTAGCTAGCCTGACTCCACCTGCACCAAAGGTATAACCACTCCACCGACTCAGCAGCCAGTCATTGATCCTAACCATACTCCGGTAAGTTCTGGTCCTTGTCTTTCCCGGGCGCGACTGATAGAGTAATGCATAATTGGGTGAGGGGAGCCGTGTTTCACCAAACGATTGTAAAACCTGGATCATGTTTGGCACAAATACATCCCTTAGATTAACAAATTATGGTGTGTCTAGAATTTTTCTCCATAGCAAAACACACTTAAGTTATTAACTAGTATTTTGAATCTTTAAATCTTATATCACATATGCAATGTCATCTCTTATGCGTAGGTGCAATCGGGCGGCGTCGAATGATCCACCGGCTACAGGAGGGACTTCGGTGCACATGACTCCTCAAGGGCCATCACCGCAGCAAGGACCATCGCCGCAGCAAGGACCGTCGCCGTAGTATGTGACTTGTGAACCTAGGTCTGAACTCATGACTTGGACTCGTAGTTGTGGACTTGGATATGATGGATGAATAATATGTGACTTGTGAACCTTGGTCTGAACTCATGTGACTTTTGTGTGATGATGGATATGGTTAATATGTGGATTTTAGTGGTATATATGTGGCCTGTGATGATGGATATGGATAATATGTGGATTTATTTGGTATATATGTGGCCTGTGATGATGGAGGTGCATATATGTGATTTATGATGTCTATTTATGTGATATATATGTGTGTGGACAAAATGAAGCGAAAAAAAAAAAAAAACTGAACCGTTCCCAAGAATGCCGAGTGCAATGGTCATGACACTTTCGGCATTGCTTGGAACTTTGCCGAAAGTGCGATGACCCAAAGACTCACCAATGGCCTGACCCTTTAGTGAGCGTTGGAAACATGACACTTCGGCAAAGCGACCCTTTAGTGAGTGCTGGAAACATGACACTCAGCAAAGCCTGAACCTTTAGGGAGTGCTGAAAAACGTGACACTCAGCAAAGTGGTCCAGTTTGGTGAGTGCCACACGGTTGGCACTCAGCGAAGATGCTACTTTTGGTGAGTGGCGCCTTTGTTTGGCACTCACCAAAGAACTCCGACAATGGCGAGTGTCCTCCGTCGACACTCACCAAAGAAGTCAAACAATGGTGAGTGCCCTCCGTCGACACTCACCAAAGAGTGGCACTCGCTAAAGATATTTGGCGAGAGCCGATAATTTGGCACTCGCCAAAGGCCTCTTTGGCGTCACCGCATTGGCGAGTACCCTTTGGCGAGTATCCACTCGCCAAAACTCTTTGGTGAGTGTTTTTGGACGTTTGGTGAGTGTTTTCGACACTCACCAAAGAAGGGGAATCCGGTAGTGCATGCATGAATCTACGCAATTTCATGTTCGACGACGAACAGAACTGTCATCTACTGCCCAGCATCCCATGTCTCCTCAATGATTCTGACCATGGAAAACAGACATGAATCTACACAATCCTAAACAGGAAATGGATAATGGACTTGGGCCCATTAGCTAAGCCCTTAGTAGATTGGTCCTGGGGTGTTTGATGGTAAAATTGATGTGGGAACGTCGATGTGGTGAATCCTAGAAGCCTTTGGATTGCTGCCGGTTCATGGTAGAGTGCTGTATAATAAAATAGACACAATTTGTTATCAAACTAATATGTATGCCTAAGATCACAGTTTAAAATTTTATGATATTTACAGACAACCTATATACTTTACTGATTCATGTAACTACAGACAACACTGTCATGATATTTGTTTAGTCATCATTGGACATAGAGTGAAACATAGTCACAGTATAATTAACCGTGGATGTCTGGATCTAAATAATCCTCAGATTCACGCTATGTTCTAGGCAGAATTGAACAGTTCATTTATAATTCTGGTAACATAATTCATTATTTAAAACCTTACTGCTCTTTGCAGTTTTTATTTCAATCATACTTTTTTATAAATATATAGATGAACACGAACCAGAATCTTAATAAGTATACAGGTGCATGCACCAAACTCTTTTGTGTTAGGTTTGGTAGGCCGACATCAAAAATTGATGGTTAGGAAATACAACATATAACACAGGAAAACCCTGACCTATCAAAATTTATTTTTTGGATTGAGTTTACGCGCGTCGTATGTTATGGGCTCAGGGGATGCCGACTCATGGGTATAACGAGTTAGGCCAAAACCACGTCATACTCTTAACATTTTGACATCTCCACACCTCACCCTCTGGCACCTTCGAAACGAACACAAAACTCTTCACTTGCTGGTCCCCTAACGGCCAGCAGCTCAGTCCATTGCATTCTCACCAACAGTCCCCAGAGACAGTGTGTTAATAAGAATGTAGTTGTGTTTTTTATCTACTACTGCATTGGAGGGTAGGGTGAGGTGTGGAGATATAGCTATAAATTATATTCATTCGACAGCCTACTCCATGCATCTCTCGTTAAGATATAACTATAAATTTCTATTTATTTCCATATTACTTTATTCAAAATTTAAGTGAAAGAACTTCATTCATTTAAGACTGCTAAGGGACCCTGCAGATATATATAGCCTTTTGTTTTCATGTTCATCGGGGCCAGTATATACAGGAGTACAGGACCATGTATGAGATGCTTGGTGAACCAATAGTATTAGAGGCACCAGGAACTACCCGTCTTGATAAACCAGTTCAGGAACAACTATGCACTGATAAGAACGGTGTTAAATGTTAGGTCCCTGAGGTCTGACTCTTGACCATGGTAACCACTTAGACTTGGTTTCCATTTGCGACACATTCTTCTGTGTGGCCTGTCTTGAGCAATTTGAAATGGTGTCAAGTGTCTTTGGATGGATCTCTGGCTGCTAAAAGATGCTAGGACGGTATGTGTACATTGCAATGCACGAAGCCCAACAGCACATCACCAGTTTCTTGTTGGGATGTGTCATTTTATATATGTTTGTTGGGATGTGTCATTTTATATATGTTTGCTGGCCCTACAGATTCGGTACATGTTCTTACTGGGTCTATGTTTGCCTAAGCCATGGTCCTGAGTTGCATACTTTTTCTATTAACAATGTGGCATCAATGAGGACAATTTCTAAGGGACTTGCTTTTATCTGATTATTAATTGGGACTATCCAATCGATGAAACACAAACAAACTTACTAGTTCTATCTATTCCAAATCCAAGTTTTTCAACCATGTTACACGTTATTGGCCAAGCATCTGGATAGTGTTTGAGGGTTTTCTAGGTGTCATGCGAATCCTAGAAAAATCCTAGCTGCACCTGCCCAATAGGTTCCCTATCAGGAAGCGTTCTTAGGTTTTTTGCAGTTTTTCTACGAATTCTGCAACCTGCTATCTAAGACCAGCTAGGTCAGGTTTCGTTGAGTTAACCGCAAATCGTTTTTTGTATGATATGTGTGTGCTAGCACTGCTGGTGTGTGACTTAGACTTGCACACACCTTGAGTTGCTTCAAGGTTGAGTCAGAAGTATAGAATACTCCAAGCTTCTAGTTGACGTGCATTCCCATGTGTATCACAATATTTTGTCCTCTATAGAAGAGCATATGGTTGAACTTATATATCTAGAACAAAAGTTGTTGTACATGTTTGATGTTAATGTACTATGTACTGTGTCGCCTTGCAGACCGGTGCCCCATATATACTTGTCCTAAGAATGCAGAAACAAAAATGAATGATCCACCAGAGAAGGATAATTAAGCTGGGTATGAGAAGCATCAGGAACATATATGTGTCAAATTCAAGCAGTATTTTGGTCTCGACTTGGGAGCTGTGACTTACAGTTTGAGTCAGGTGACCAATTCTTCGATAGTGGAGGAGGTACCCATGTTTGGAACTTACTCACCCTATCTTATCTTGTTTTTCACCATGCACAAGGTTACAATAGTACCTACTGTGAATGTACTATGTTATTGTGTCTATAAAAGCACCATATTATTAGTTTTGTTGACGACACATTTTCCTGCACTGTGTTTTTCCCACAAGCATGTTCTTATTAAAACTTGTTTGCAGACGGTGGCTTGTTTCTTTGAACATAATTGTGAAAGGTCCTTCCATAGTCTTAAGAAGCATGTTACTAAACCCATTGTCATAAAACTTATGAGTTATATTTAATAAATCCATCAAACATCTTTAATTAGGAGTCACGTATTTTTTTGTACCTTCTCTATAGTCATATGTGGGATTATGTCCTATCAAGTTTTCAACATAATGGTTGGTAAACAACAAGTCTCATTTGCAGTCCATTTAGGCTATCTGCACTGGGATCCTGGATCTAGTCTGGTACCAGTCCACATCTTTTTACAGTCAAAAATCGCTCCAGCGGGTATTGGGAAAGGCACGGTAAAGAAGAGAGAGAATGGCCACCGGGTATGGCGCAGCAGAGCTGACCACCGGTACCGCCCCACGTCGGACGAGCAGCATGCGCGGGAGGCAAGGAGCGGGAGAGAGAAGGTGTCAGTGGCGGGCCCCACAATTTCAACCACCTAAAAATGTTATAACTTATAAACCACAAAACCAAATTAAATTCGATTACACCATTAAATTCGTTTCAACAAATCTTTGAAAACAAGATCTCAAATGGATATATTTAGATGAAATTATAAGTGAGCACTATGATGACTAGGACGGATAGAGGAAGCATTTAAAGAAAGTTGGGTGCGGGAGAAAGTGTTGTAAAGGAAGGAATCTTGATGACTAGGATGTATAGAAAGTAAATAGAGAAACATGAGTGCGGACAGTCTTATACCTCTATGTCCCTTACAAATCCTGATCCATTAATTTAATCACATTTATTGAAAAATGGTACAAGAGATCACCATGTCATGCTTGTCTACCGCCCAAAATGTTTCCAAAAAAAAACAAAAAAAAAAAAAAAGTTGGGCATTGCCTCGTTTGGCTTTGAGGGAGCAATTTGGTGGCCCTGTAAGCAGCGAGCCACAATTATTCCAAATGTAGTAAGTTTTGCTAAAACAAAATATTTATAGAAATTTTCGAATTTTTTTTTTTTTTTTTGGGAGTGGCTTTTTGGAATTCATCTCTAATTGATCACAGGTAAAAATTAAAAACAAAAATCAGAGAGGCGCCATGTGTGTGTATGTGTTTACACGGTACATTTCGCCATGTTGCTATTGATATCATAGAACCACTACAAACATTTGCAGTACAACCAGCAGAACATACTTTCTTCTGAAATTAATGAAAAATATTTGAACAAATTCAAGATATCCCAGAAACAACACCATGTACATTCCTGCTGAATACATGTACACAACACCATGAGGCAGAAAAGACCTACCATAGAGGAAAGGGCTCTATAAAAAGGAACCAATACACCATTGCAGTACTAGACATCCTTTGGGTATTTGGTACACACCATGTCTTTAATATATGAAATGTAAACACTCATAGAGAATGCACCATTGAAGTTTTGCCTCATATAATTTCAATTGGTTCTTCAACCAGGTCCTGCAAAGCTCCAACCAACATAATCATGACCATGCAGAAGTTTAAACTACCTTACTCACGACTGTCTAGAAATGGGAGACATTGGCAACTCAAATGTCACATGTTTGTAGAGGTCACCTTGTCCCAAATCTAAGGAGAACCCCTTAACCCGACCGGCATAGAACACCACTACCCACTAACATCTAGAGATTGGAGTTACGGAGGTCAATGCGATGATAGGTGAACCAAAAGCTGTCCAGCTACCTACCCTAGAGTGTCTGTGCCCAAAGGCCAACGTGGTACATCTGCAGGGGTGTCGGGAAGCAAAAAGTAGAGGAAATGGGATTAGGGACACAATCAAGCAAAATGGATTTCAACCAATAAAGATACAGAGTAGGACTGCAAATCTTGATCAGATCCTCCCTCCACAATCACATCTTCTTGCCAAGAATCGATTTGTATTTCGACAATTCTTTTTGGGCTCCTGAATTGAGCAGTTGTGTTTGTGTTCATGTTCTTCATGATAGGAAAGCATGCAAGCATGCCATAGGGCTTTACTTAAGACTGGGTAGGTTTCCATGCCAGGAGCTCTACTTTAAACCAAAACAGCATAAGATGACTGGGTGATATACCATTGGCCATTGGGTACGAGAGACACCAGGAGCTGCCATTTGTAATGTACACATTGTACAGAAGCGAGAGGCAGTGGTGGCTGGCTACACAGAAGAGCACACCGCAGGGGTTTAACAGAGCCCACTAAGACCACTACTGACACTCCCAACATCGCAGAAATGCAAAGACCACTTGTGTACGACCAACAACAGTGATCTGCCTCCTCGCTCCTTCATCCTGTGAAGGGCACCAACTGATTCTCCTGGGATTGAGCTTGCTGGTCTTGTTTGTGGAAGGAAAGTGCCTGTTCCAGGATAGTGCTCAGGTCTCTCCAGTGAGTGAATGATGCCCAGTTTGTTGGCATACTGTGACAACACACACATATCTTTGTGCTTTCTCTATCTGTTAGACATCATCAAGATTGAGCTAGCCTTAAACAATGTTTATCATATTTTATTTAAGAATGACTCTTGGTGAAGCTACTCGTACACCTGTACAGTAGTTCTTCCTATAACAATGGTTCCAGGAATACACTAGTTCTTGTGCAATGTTTATCATCTTTCATAATGACTTCTAGTGAAGCTACTCGTACACCTGTATACTTGTGCAGGCTTGTTTGTATACTTTTTCAACCATTTGCAGCCACTTAGTATTTGGTTGCAATATCATCAATCTATTGGAACAAAATTCAAGAATTTAACTAAGCAAAACATTTTCAATCAAGAATTTAACTAAGCAGAAAATTTTAAATTATTTTTGACTTATTTAGAATCAGAATTGGTTCTAAGATTTATAAACTAAAGTTATAGACAGGTTTCAGTAGATATCCAGATTGTATTTAGTTACTCCAGTTGGTGTCGCGGGTTCGCAGTCGTGGCAAGCAACAGGATTGTTCGTCGGAGGTCAATGTGTGGGCCTCCGGCGGTTCGGACATCAAAACATGCAAGGGGCACAATCAATTTATCCTCGTTCAGGCCTCTCAACCCTACGTCTAGTAATATGGTGTTCTTTGTATTAGCAATGCCCAATTGAGGGTTTACAATAGAGGAATCGAGAAAGGGCAATGTTGGGATTGCACGGTGCTATCCTAGTGCTCTTGGCTATCGAGTTTTTTTTTTTTTTTTTTTTTTTTTTTTTTTGCTCAAGGGTTGATCCCTCTTTCAGGAACTCATGCCTCCCCTTATACCTAGAGAAGGGCATGGGGTGTCCAAGGTCAGTTTCGGTTCTACCCTCGCCGGTGCTTGTGGTTCCTTCTTACGGTGTCGCGTACGACTTCATTGTTGTCAAGGAGCGGACCAACAATTTCGTAGCCACTCCCTGCTGCTGCTACACCAGGTGTTGTCTGCCCTTGCACGCCCACACGGCCTGGGTGAGCCTTCTCGGGGCTTCCTTGGTGCGCAAGGTGCTTCCCCTACACATAGAGACTAAAAAAGGGGCCTCGAGGCCCCAGCCCTTGGGGCTTGAGTCCCCTTGTCCTTGTGCGTCACGGTCATTGTGTGACTCTACCGAGGAGTGGCCAACAGTGTGTCTTTTTTTCGACCGACGCGCCGTTCTTCGCGTATTTCATTAAGAAGAAATAAGTTCGGAAGAGGTACCGCGGTAACCACATAGTTACCGAAAAGAACCTACAGTCTCTGGATACATCATTAGTCATTACATTGTGAGCGATGTGCGACCGTGTGAACTAAAGGAGGCGACAAGAGGCGTTGTGTCAAAGAGCGCCTACTGCCGCCAGGAGCTCAGCAAGCCTCCTGTTGCCGGCCATGCACCATCTTCCAGCCTCCTCCTTGATCAGGCACGGCGGCTGGGGGCGCGAGGGCCACCGAGTTGAAGGTCCGTGCATTCCGTTCCTTCCATAATAGCCATCCTACCAGGAAGAACGCGGAGTCGAAGCCCCGATGCAGCAGCTTGTGCACCTTCTTCCGGTGTCGCAGCCACCAACACATGAAGTCTTCTTCAGCGGCGGTGATGACATCGTGAAGGTGAAGCCTAGACAAGACAATGTGCCAGACCTCCCGGCTGTAGGGGCATCCAATGAGTATGTGATGAATCGTCTCTGGGGCTTGATCGCAGAAAATACAAAGATTGAGTCCTGCAAGCCGTGTCGGTGGCGGCGGTCGGCTGTCCAACGTGGCCAACAGTGTGTCAGGGCTATGGAAACGTGCAGCTGGTCTTGCAGCTCGTAAACAAATATTAATTAATTTTCATTTTCTGCCTGATTTCAAAATGTGAAACTACTTTCAGCTCCACTTGCCAGTGGATAACTCTAGAATGGCACATCCACCATGTTATGCGCGTTAATGCGCAGAATTGGACAATATAATGTTCTGGACTGACTGAGCTTTTATGTGGGCCTCACGATATAAATCATTGCTTGGTATCTCACATTGTATATCCGCATATATGCTTGCTGATAGGTCACTCTCCATGTTATCCACCTGGTTTGTTCCTGAACATTACTTATGCACATCCGTGCCCCATATATATGCTGAGTGACACAGAGCTTGTTCTAACTTGCAACTTCTATAGGAATAATGCATAAGCAGAGATGCATTATGGTTTCAGAGTTGGATCACTTGGGTATGAGATGCACCTGGAATTTATTTGTGTCAAATGCCAATGGCATTATACTGCAGAGCCGCATGATTCACCCACTGAAATAATTAGGTGGCTGACCAACCAGCGAATGCAGAAGCCAAACAAGCTTTAGAAGAACCCAGAGCTATCATCGAGGTCTTGCGCAGGCCCTGCACCATAACAAGCATCAGAAGCAGACACGTCGTCAATGTTTAATGCCTTCAAATCAGCAGTGCACAAGTACTAAGCTGCTTGAAATCTTCAGAAGAAGAGAAAACAACAGCAAGACTGTGTCCAACGGTAGGATATAATTTTGTTGCAAATAAATAAACCTGTTGCCACACATTTTATGTGATAGAAGCCTCATTTGGTATTCTACATATTATCGTGCAGCATCGTTTCTTACTTCGTGGCCAGAAGAATTATTGACACATAATGCTGACTACCTTATTATATAACAATGACTAGTTAAATGCCCGTGCATTGCTACGGGTAACTAAATTGTATATAAAAAACATGATGCTCTTTTCTTTGATGATAGGATTCACGACGCTTCTTAAAAATTGCATTTTTTGCTCCTGAGGCATTGCTTGCCAGCGAGCTCTATCCTGTTCCCTCTTGCGTTCCTTAGCATCAGCTGCAAATAATTTGAAATAATATAAACTGGACGGAATTAATATAAACTGCACTGAATATACATTCTTCATACCATGCAACATTTGAAACGATGTTGCATTATGTTACCTTGATTGGCGGTATTAGTCTTGTCTTCCAATGGTGCACGAGAATTATTTTCCATTTTATAAATCTATGATAGAAACAAGGAATAATTATTTTTTTTGCAACTATATATATAACACTTAAACCACACCGTGAAATCACCGCAGACGTGCAACGACTATTCTATGTATTGTAAGCTCTGAATGCATAACCGTCAATATGCCACTATCCCACCAAGTCCAAAGACAGGCTAATAGATTAACCACTTACATGTCAACCTGCTGCACAACCGGTGCCGTCGTGCTGAATGGAACTGAGGTCCTGCACCCTAGTTGGTCCTGAAAAAATGGAAGCAAGCTACAGCTGTGGATATATAAGCAAGCTACAGTACTAAACCAAATTAAGCTACAACCTGCAATATCATTTTATTCTATTCTCTTCTGTTCTCCCAAACTATAAGTGCAAATTGATTTTCATAGTATCCATAGGGCAACAACAGTGGTTATAGCCACAGACAAATTAGAAGACTATAAATAGTACCCATCAAAATAAGTAAAACATGCACAGTGCAAATGCTATCCATTTTTTCTTACTATTCTGGGAGGATTTCCCCTAATTTGTTTTGGGTAAAAAAAAATCCGAGCCTGAATGCTTTTTGGACGTACATATATAATATAAATGTAATTTGTTGCCAAAGTTACTCCATGATATAGTACTTTCGGATAAAAAAAAAATAACATCTGTTGTACAAAGCACAAGAAAATTTCTGTAGCCAAGTTTTTGGCAAACAATACCCTGGAGGCTCAATTCTACCTCCCCGTCTCTTTCAAAAGTTCCAGATTTTGCAAGATTTCATCAAAACTCTACAAGTCAATCATATTTCAAAAGACTCTTGGCACTACATATGGGGAGGCAGAGTGTATTCTTCCTCAAAATTTTACAACTTTCCATATAAGAATGTACAGCCACCAGCTCCTTTCCTCTGGATTTGGAATTCCAAATATTGCAACAAGCTCAGAGTCTTTTCATGGCTGCTCTTCATGGACAGATGAATAGAAGAAATATTTTGAAAAGAAAAAAAGCAAAAGCTTGAAGGAAATAACTAAAACTGTGTCCTATGCAGCAGCAACATTGAAGAAGCTGCTTTCCATCTTTTCTTCAGTTGTCCCTTTAGCCAAACTTGTTGGCAGCACCTTGGAATTATTTGGAATTTCACAAGAGAATATTTCGAGATGATGCAGGCATGCAGCAGGCTAAAACTCAATCTCAGAATCCTTTTATCATGAAATTATTCACCATTGCGGCATGGCGAACTTGGAAGCAAAAGAAACAACTTCATCTTTGATAAGGCTGACCTTCTTTTATCTCTTGGAAGAACTCCTGTGAGGAAGCTAGGCTTAAGCTCATAGGTTCAATGATGTAAAGCATCTAGAAATCCTTTCCTGTATAGTCCCTCTAGCCTAGTTCTTCTGCCTCCCCAGGGACTGCTTATTGTATAGCTCCTCCACTTGCTGTGTCACCTTTGACCCTTTGTACAGTGTTATTTCTCTTTTGGTTTTAGTAAAGTTCACAGTGGGGGCTTCCCCTGCTGTATATTTTTGCTCAAAAAAAAAAAAAACAGTCGATCATCCTGTAACATTATTGTGACCACATTTCAGAAATATTGAAGTGAATAGTTTGTTTGTCACTTTCACTTGTGAAAAGCACCGATGGTAATCTCATGTGTCCCATTTATTTCAGGCTTGATATTAAAGAACGATGGGAAAGGAAAGCAAACATGTAGAAATCTGAAGATCCAACAACAAAAGCATATCCATACCGCACTTGATTCAAATTTGAAAGCATAATGACAAAAAGAAAGTGGCAGGCCTCTTTTCCACGGATCATCAGGTTGCTAGTAGGTTCGTGTTTCTGTCAGCAGGCAGATCACTGGAGCGTGAACAGGAGTCTCAGAACTGAGCAGCAAGTTAGTATCTGAGTTTCTGTGTTTTGTCTGATGTTTTTCCAGATGTTTGCTTGGACTTTTCTCTGTTCAGTTGTATTATATATGATTCAAACTTGCAATTGTGTTAAGGGAGTTTAGGAGAATGCTAACCAATAAACATTCCTATAGCCTGTTGCCCGCCCAACATCTTAGGGCCCTGACCAATAAAGCAGGGACTTGGCATATGTAACCCTCCTACCACAAGAGAAATGCAACAGCAGAGACAATACTTAGTCCCTTGCTGTATGATGATTATATTTCACCTGTTGGAAGCCTGAATCTAGTTTTAGTTGAGAATATTATTCACCCAACTCATAGTTAAAAGTTCAAATAAAATTCACGATTCAGAGTTCATGTTTTACTCTTAATAACATTAGTTCAGAGATCATAGCAGGTTATCATTACTTTGGACAAAAACTGAACAAATAGAGAGACCCTTATGCTTGCGTGCTTATATAAGTCATATCAAATTAGTTTCTGCAAACATGAACAATAGATTTTTTTTTTGTTTCCCCTCTCAAACAAATCAATAGATGTTCTGTAGCAGCTGGAACGCATTGGTTGGTAAATTCCTGATTTACAGGAACTCGTAACTCTTAATTAAGCCAGATAAATTAGTTTTACTTCAAAGGGTCCTAAAACAGTAGTCATTAAAATAAACAGAGAATTGAGGTACAGCATCATCGGCCTCCATGCCCTCTGCATTCAATCATTTATAAACCGGCACCACCACCACCATGTCTACTAATAGACAGGGGGCTAACACCAAGCCAACAAATGGCTCAGTCATTCTATCAAGCAGGTTACGAACACAAAACCATCCTTTTCTTTGAAAAACAGGAACAACAAGCGAAGTCAAACAGTCTACGAGCACAAGCAGTCATGGTCGAAGGTTTGGCTGCTCCATTCCGCACGGCAGGAAGGGAAGAGAAAGGGTTGGCACACCTGGTGGTTCTCAAGCAGCGGGGAGGTAGCAGTTGTCGTCGAAGAGACCTTGGCGACGTTGCGGCGCAGCATCAGACGGCAACGGCGGCCGCGCGAGTGGCCGCAGACCGCGTTAGGTCGAGCGGTTCGTGCAGCGTCGGAGTTGAGGCGTAGGCGGCGGCGGGGCGGCCGTACCGGTGGACGTCGGGGCGGCACCCGGCAGTACCAATGGCCGTGGACGGCGCCAGGTGGACCGGCGCAGCGCAGCGGCGGCCGTTGCAGTGGATGTGGGTGTCGACTTTGGACGGCGACGCCAGGGCCGCGGACGGCGCTGGGGCAGAGCGGCGCGGCGTCGACGACGACGGCGGTTGCTGGCAACTGGCGCGACGTCCGAGTATCCTCGACAACGCCGCTCTTGGGGCAGCCGATGGCCTCGGGGGGATTCACCTTGGAGACGAGCACCCTTCTCCTGCGCCGGTGAGAGGCCGCTGGTGGTTGTAGTCGTCGAGGAGAGGCGGGGCGTGGCAGGGCGTCGTGGGATTGGAGGGAGCGGGGCAGGTGCGTCGTGGTGGGAGGTTATAGCCGGGCGCACTCATGAGGCGAGCGGGGTGATTAGCGCCGGGTGGGCACTCACGCGAGGGGAGGGGGGGATTAGCCTGGTGGACGATTCTCTTTGGAATTTTTAGTAGTAAGATAAGATTATATCATTGCAACACAGTTGACTAATTCAACCGCTAATTATGTAGCATTTAGAATAAGTATTTCAACAAAATAAAATCATGGCCTAAAGCTTTACAGCAAGGTACTATTGGCACACGTACTTGCCATGCTTTTGAAATCGGTTTGCACCGAGTACTTCGGTTCTGTACATCGCATTTGTTCACTCACATGCCATTTCATTCTCGAGCAATTCATTTATACAAATCAGGTTTGGGCCAGGAGGAAGGATGGACGGAGCTGGTGCTTGCGATGAGAATGACCTGGTCCACTGGGCTGAAAGTGGAGAAGTTTGGGGAACTCCAAGGTTTTGGGCCAAATCGAAGAGCCTGAATTGGTTGCATGTAAGTGGGACAGAGGCTTGCTGAATTTGACCACCGGTAGAAAACTTCATGGAAACTATCCAGGATAGTTGAGGTTTAGATTAGGCAGGTTATTTTGAAAATATAAGTTGAGGACAGATTTTATTTATATCACTAAATCATAAATGAAAATAATTGACGTAAACCATATAAACAATTTATATGGTTTTAAAGTCATGACATTTTCATTTATATTTTATCAGTGAGGTTTTAACAACACTCAATCAAAAATTTTAATTTCAGCAAATATTATTTAAATTTTATTAAGAGTATCGAGTTTCACACCGAACGGACTATAATCATGCACTACGGATGGCAACGGGTCGGGTTCGGTCGGATGGAGTCTCCGTGCACCCAAAACCGAAACCTGAAGTCAAAACCTAAACCCGAACCAGAAAATCGATTCGGGTGGAAATCCATCATGAAAACCAAACCCGCGGATAGCCAAACCTAAACAGATACCCCAAAACCGAATGGATACCTAAAACCCGTGGATATATAAACACATATTCACGTGTATAAACAAGAGGCAACGGATAATAAATATTTTCATGAGTCAAATTTGAATAAATTTAATAATCTAAGTACCCAAGTTATTATTAATATATTATAAAACATGAGCTTTAATTCCAAAGAATTTATTTTGGATATCTATTGGATATCCACGAGTGAAAAACTAAACAAGAAACCAAACCCAAACCCAAACTTGAAAACCGTGGGCGAAAAACTAGCACCAAACCTAAAATCTGAAAACCGAAACCCACGTGTCACAACCCGTTTTCCGATCCAACGCGAGAGGAAGAACGAGAAGGGTGACGTGGGCTGAATCGACGACGAACGCCGGCGAAGACGGGCGGCGCGTCGGGCGGCGCGCAGGCGCGGCGCGTGCGGCGCTGGCGGGCGGCGCGGCCGAGGGCGCGGCGGTGAAATGGGTGGCGGCGCGGTGAGCGCAGGGACGGGGGGCGGGCGGCGGCTTGAGCTAGAGAGAGCGATAGGGTAAACCCTAAATTATTTCTTTCATGATTGTCTCACGATAGTTGCCCCCATATTTATATGAGGGGTTTATAATTGCTAACGGGCCAGGCCCATTAGTCTTTTCTAACTCACTTTAATTTAATCTAATAATTATAATAATAAAGCTAAATAATAATTAAATATTCAGCCACTCCGCTTATTTCGGGCGACTCATTGACCGAGTCGACATCTCTCCCCGCTGGAGATTCAGCTCGTCCCTCGAAATGGAAGTCCGGATAAATTTTGTTGAATAATTCAGCATCTTCCCACGAAGCATCTGCGGCTGGTTTGTTTTTCCACTTGATGAGCACTTGAAGCTGACCTCGGGCGGACTCGATTTGAGTATTAATTCGGGTTCGGGAACCGGTGTGCCATCATAAATCCGAGGCAATCTTTGGAATTTCCTTAGGTATTTCCCATGGTGTGGTTTGAGCATCTTGACATGAAAGGCATTGTGGATATGGGTTCCGGGGACGCAGATTCAATGCATATGTAGCTGGAGTAATGATTTTGCCGATCTTTGAAGGGTCCAAAATATTTGGGAGAGAGCTTGCCTTGGTCTGATTGAGAAAAGCATCCCGTTGAGTGAGTAAGTCATCCACCGCTGGTAATGTTGTCTCACCCGGATGATAACCATGGATTGTAGGGGTCGCGCCCATACACAAGTCTGAACGGTGTTGTTTTGGTCGATGCATGGTATGAAGTATTATAGCAATATTCAGCCCAAGGTAACCATCTTACCCAATCCTTTGGTTTGTCACCCGATCAAGCGGCCCAGATACATCGTAATAATTTTGTTGGCGACCTCGGCGACCATCCGCGAGGATGATAAGCTGATGTTGGTGATAAAATAATGTTGGATAGTCTAAAATTTTTTTGCCAAAATTGACTCATAAAGATCACATCTCGATCACTAACCACAGATCTTGGCAAGCCATGTAAGCGAATAATCTCTGAAAAAAATTTCTGAGCTACCGGAGTTCTTTGTATACGGTGAGAAAGGGGTATGAAGTGAGCATACTTGGAGCGACGATCAACCAACTTTGTTAGGATTACCGATTTGGATCCAACTCTCGGAAGAGCTTCAATGAAATCCATTGAGATGTCCTCCCAGATCTGCTCTGGAATTGGTAAAGGCTGAAGAAGTTCAGCTGGATGAAGATGTTCAGTTTTGTTGCGTTGACATACCACACAATCATTCACAAAATCGGTGACAATGCGTTTATCATGTTTGACAAAGAAGGTCCGGCGAAATCTATGCAATGTTTTCTGTATGCCCTCTTGTCTTTGAATCATGAATTGCATGGAGAATGGTCTGAAGATATTTGGATGATTTGGAAAGCCATACCTTTTGTTGAACAAGATCAAGCCATTGCGAACTTCCCATGCGAGTCCTTACCGTTGATTATAGAATCAATAACGCCTATAGCTTCATCGCTAAATGCAATTTCCTCACGTAGTCGGGTCAAATAGGCCCAACTGAATTTCTGAAATAGCCATGATTGAGGATTCATCCGTTCTTACGCGAGATAGTGCATCAGCCACCACATTGGATTTGCCCGGTTTGTATTCCACAGTGAAATCATAGCCAAGTAACTTGCTAACCCATTGATGCTGCGGAACTGTAGACAGACGTTGATCTAAAATGTATTTAAGACGTAATGATCGACCTTATAATAAATGGGCGTCCCCAAAGGTAAGGTCGCCAATGTTTGACTCATGTGACCAGTCCTATGAGCTCTCTTTCATAAGCAAATAACTTTTTGTACTTATCGTGCAAGCGTTTGCTAAAGTAAGCAATTGGACCATTGCCTTGATGTAAAAAGAAGACACCCATACACGTACCCGGATGCATCACATTCCATCACAAATAATTTATTAAAGTCTGGAAGTTGGAGAACCGGTGCTGATGATAAAGTCCCCTTAAGATGCTCAAAAGCTGTTGTAGCCAAGGGTGTCCAACAGAATGAATCCTTTTTAAGAAGATCAGTCAAGGGACGTATAATTGTACCATAATCCATTATAAACTTTCTATAGTAACCTGCGAGTCCCAGAAAACCACGTAACTCACGAAGAGTTGTAGGGAGCGGCCAAGCAGTGACGGCCTCAATTTTCTCATGATCAACAGTCACTCCAGCATCCGATATAATATGTCTCAAATAACCCAATTGTGATTGACCAAAGAGGCATTTAGATTTCTTTAAGAAGATATTATGAGATGCTAGTACCTTGAAAACTTCTTCCACATGGTCGAGATGCTCAGACCAAGACTTGCTAAATATTAGGATATCATCAAAGAAAACTAGCATAAACTTTCGCAGGAACGGTCCCAAAATATCATTCATCAAAGCTTGAAAGGTTGAAGGTGCATTGCATAACCCAAATGGCATGACCGAAAACTCAAAGTGCCCATGATGTGTTCGGAAAACTGTCTTTTCTATGTCCGGAGGATGCATGCGTACCTGGTGATAGCGATCGCGGATCTAATTTGGTGAAGAATTTAGCACCTTGAGTTCATCCATGTAATTCAGCAATAACCGATATTGGAAATTTGTCTTTCAAGGTATTACTATTGAGCTCCCGATAATCAACACAAAAACGCCAAGTCTGATCATGTTTCTTGACAAGAAGGACAGGGGATGAAAATGGCGAAGTGCTATACCGGATGATACCTTGATGAAGCATGTCTGAGCATTGTCGTTCTAGTTCATTTTTCTGTATCTAAGGGTAACGATAAGGGCGAACTACAGTCGGCTGAGTGGGATCCTTCAGATGAATTCTATGATCATAACGCCGTTGAGGTGGGAGCCACTGAAGGCCCTCTGAAAAGCTGTTGGAATTTGCATAACGAGAGGATCCATTGGCACATCGGGAGAAAGTATATGAATACCGGTGGAGAATCTGTCTTTTTAGAGAGGGGTCGTGTCATGTGATCGGCCGTCCTTTCCGCCGAGAACTTCATAATGAGTTTATTAAAATTCCAAACAATATTTCCCAGGGAACTTCGGCCAGTCCACACCCAAAACAACATCATAGCCTCCCAATTTAATGCTGAAGAAATCTGCTTTGAAACTTTCATTAGCAATAGAAAATTTAATATCATCATACCTTTTCACATTTGTTATATGTTGTCCATTAGCGACAACAACTTTGAGCGGACGGTGTAAGGAAGAACTTTGTAGGCCCGTTTTATAGCCACATCAGAGTCTAGGAAATTGTGTATTGTACCAGAATCCAATAAGGCCAATAAATTGGTGCCATTTATGTTGATAAGTAATTGCATGGTAGGACAAGTGGATATGCCAGTTAACCCATGAACTGATATTTGAATATCTGAATATCATCTTGTGCGTACCTTTGAGTTACGTCGGCGTGAAGTCGTATAGAGACGTCTAGTCGATTGCTATGGTCTCTCAATATCAGGTGGTTGATGTAGTTGGACGTCGATCCGAATCGAGAGGTGCTAGCCCCCAAATGATATAAAGCATAGCCCTTTGTTTGGGGGAGAGGTGTTGTACCTTGTTCGGCGTTCTTTGTGAACGTATTAGTGTACTGTCCAAATCTCCCCCGCGGCGTGATGTTTGTCGGATCACCAAGATGATTGTGTAGTGGAGTTCCAAAACGCCCGGTAATAGCTGCGAAAAATTACGGCCAAGTTGGTTGACCCACTTCATTTTCCCAACGAATAAACCAAGGTAATGCGTTCCCTTGGAGATGGAACAAAGCGAGTACGCATCGATCGTATTAATAATCCCTTGAGCGAGAAAAATTTATCGCACTTATACGATAATGAGAAGGGTCACCCTTGCCATCATACTCGAAAAAAAATAATTTAATATTATTGCCGGTGATGCGTCTGGGATTTTTAAGCAAGAATTTAGGTGGAGATTCGGAGTAATTTCTTGGGAATTTACAGTATCAAATTCGAGATGAAAATTTGAATTTGTCATTGGCTGCGGGATTGAGGAATCGGAGGTGCGGCGGATGGGGGCTCATATGTGTGTACAGATCGAAGAAAGCGCTTGGAGGGCGGGATGTACTTAGGCGATGATGGGGCTGAATTTGCCTCCATGGCTTTGGCCTCCATGGCTGTGATGTACTCATCGATGATCCTGTTGACCTCCTCCGAGATGGATGGTCTCCGTCCGCGAGCCATTGGATCGTCTAGTCTCCGGATACCAATCTGTCACAACCCGTTTTCTAGTCAACGCGAGGAAGAACGAGAAGGGTGACGTGGCTGAATCGGCGACGAACGCGGCGAGAAGACGGCGGCGGCTTGGCGGCTTGTGGCGCGAGCGGCCGGCGGCGGCGAGCTAGAGAGCGATAGGGTAAACCCTAAATTATTTCTTTCTTGATTGTCTCCGCGATAGTTGCCCCCATATTTATATGAGGGGTTTACAATTGCTAACGGGCCGGGCCCATTAGTCTTTTTCTAACTCATTTTAATTTAATATAATAATTATAATAATAAAGCTAAATAATAATTAAATATCCGACCACTCCGCTTATTTTGGGCGACTCGTTTGGAGTCCGACACCACGGATACCCGCCCGAACCCGATCCGCAGCCATCTTTATAATGCACTCTTATGCTTGTTTTGCATTCCATTTTGTCCAGATTCATCTGGTTTCGTACAATATATAATAGTTACAATGTGCGTTTAGACATGTATGAGGATCGTATCAACAATAATATCATATTATGATTTTATAATCATGTTTGAAGTATTTAAATTTGTGTATAAATGAGCTACAATTTCAAGGTCGCATCAATCTCTATAATTTATATATAAATAAATTTGTGCCTCCATGCTCATATCAAAGGCAATGATGTACTTTCATTCCACCGATTCAGGTGCTGAAAATTGCAATCTCGTTATCTAGATTGGAACTGAAAATGTAAGATTAACCCTTTTTTAAGAAGGGCCGCGATTATTCTCCGTAGCCTTTAATTTTTTTATTTTTTTTTTTTTTTTTTTTTTTTTTTTGAGCAAATCTCCGTAGCCTTTAATGGGATCGTCATACCATCTAAGTGGGCTGAACCCAATTCTCGTTTGGCCAACGAGGCCGAAATTAGTTGAGGCAGCCCATTGGTAGTCCTACTTGTGCTCAACCATATGAGCCAGCCCACGAACTGGTTGGCCCAACTAAATGTTGTACCTGTTTTTTGTTTTCAGGGGAACCAAATGCTGGCAGCGCCGACGTAACAATGGCCCAAAAAAGAAGCTGTGGGCTTGGGTCCACCACAACAATCCATCAACTGGGTAGGCCAGGCCCGAGTCACCCTGGTCTGGGCCACCCTCCAGTGCACAAACTCTTATTGGGCACCAGCTTGCACGCGTGCTCCTGTGCCGAAGCCCAACGGACGTCCGGCACAACATGACGATGCCACGAGGGAGATGAGGACTGCGACCCCTTGTTGACATACAACTGACATAACATATTTGAAACATACTCCCTCCGGGATGGTATTAGAAGTCGTTTAGGACAGTGACACGGTCTTCAAAAACACAACTTTAAACTCTTATTATTATAAAAATATTTATGGAGATGTGATATATGTATACTTTTATCAAAGTATTTTTTAAGGCAAATCTACTCATATAATTTTTACATTTATAAACTCAACAACTTAAAAGTTATTGATGATTTATATTCCGATGTTTGACTCAAACCTTGTTCAAAACGACCTCTAATACTCCGTATATTTTGTTCCTCGTGTGTTGATCAATTTCCATGACATATTTGGAATGCATATATGTTCGTGCCATTTAAATTTTGAGATAAATTTAGGATACGTTTGGTTACCGCAGGCATGCTTAATTTCTCAGCGTTTGGTTCCTACTTGCTTGGTGAGGCCGTGTTGACTCGATTAATCCAGATCACAAACTAGCACGTCCTCACTGAAAGGGCGTACCGGGTCGGCCATGCTGATCAAACCCACATGTCACTCTCTCAAACAAGGATTGCATCTCCTCATGCGGTCCATCAAAACCACCATCCTAAGTTTTTGGGGTCCACTCGTACAATTCAATCAAACAACGTTCTATTATCTTTTCATCCGTTCATGCAACCTCACCAAATGCCTTCAAATCTTTTCTGAAATATAGTTCCACTCAAAACCTATGCCGATTCATCCACATATATACTTACAATGTAGGCCTAATCTAGCAACCAAACACATACCCTTGAGAAAATGAGGCATATGCATCATATATAAGGATGAAATTGAACATAAATATCCCGAACCGAAAAGCATCGTTTTAGACATTTTCTGATCGTTTTAATTCAAAATATCCTGAATTCGGTTTTTCCATCCTTAATGTCCAGGCAATCAGGCAAAGATAGGTGTAGAGGACTGATGCCCATGGACCGCATTATATAGGCACCTCAGCCTGTCACGACTTCATGATTGGCGAGGTGAGACTAAACACCTCGCACGGCGCAGCATGCCTGCATGGCTGCTTCTGTCTTCACGTAGCACTATTGTGGGTCATATTCATTTTGAACTGCCACAAGTTCAACAATGATTCGCGTGCGATCCTAGTATGCGCTCCGCAACAATGATTTGCAACCTCACCAAATGACTTCATGTCTTTTGGATCTTCATATCTTTTTGGAAATACAATTCCACTCAAGTAGCGCCAATTCATTTGGAAATACGATGCAAGCTTAATCTAGCAACCAAACACATACACCCTTAGAGATGAGGCCTATATGGGTGTGTTTGGTTGCAAAATCAGTGGAGATAGCCAGGCCAGCTTGGGCCACCCGTACGCTCCTAGCCAGGCCACGATCGAATTGCAGGGGTTGCAATTCATTTCTGGCCTGGCTCCACGCGACTCGGGCGCGGGAGAGGCCGCGGGCCCAGTTGGCTCATCCTGGCCGCCGTATAAACGCCTTGCCTCACCGCCTGGCTAGGGTTAGACGGGGCACTGTTCACTCCCGCACTCGCTCGATCCACCGCTATCCGCTCCCGCTCTCTTGCTCTGCCTCTCCCCTGCCTCTCCGTCTATCCTCCCCGCAATGCCGTCGCCGCTGGCGGTGCTCGTCGGAGATCCTGGTAAGGCCCAAGGTCACTGGTATGAGGCCGCACTCCTTTCTTCCTCCCTCCCCTTCCTTCTCCCTCGTAATTGAAGTGATTTTCGAGGTCTGGAGTATTGTTCCTCTTATTCGATTGGATGTTGTTGTTGAGCTTTAGGGTGTTTGGTCCATGATGATTGCGGATCTGGGAGGTGCACCAGTCGGTGGCGCAGCCGATCCATGCCAAATGCTAGGGTTTGCACTAGTTCCCAAAGATAACCGGTTGCCATAAAAATAATCGGTTGCATCACCTTCCATCCATCATTGTTTGTAGCAACCAACCGTACTTTTTACAATAACCCATCCAACCAACTAAGAGTAATGGCGTTTCCAAAAGATTCCATCACTTGTCATATCAGTGCTCCTATAGTTAGGCACTTGTCTAAGTTCAGACTTTCCAGCAGTGGCCAACGGTGGCCCAAAACAGAACTAACTTGCTGGGTTAACCAAGCCTAGACTTGTGTTCAGTCACCAGTTCTACTGGACATCACCATCACTGCAACCAAACGTAACCACAACTAACTACCAGTTCAGCCAGATCTAAGCATAACTACTAGCAAAAGTGCAGCGCACACTACTGCTGCCAGCAGCAGGACTCCAACCAACCATCACTTGATCTTCTAGAGGATGATCACTAGCTCGATGAAGACCACCAGTAGAAGGCAGTGAACTAGGTACTGGAGCTTGACCTTGTCGAGCACGGTGCAAACAACCTTCCTGTCGTAGGAGGTGCACACCCGGGCAGCTACCCTCTTCATGCGATCCACTTCCTCCTGCAGCTCGGTCTTCTCCTTGGTGATGGCCTTGTTCTACTGCAGTGCCTCGATGAGGGTCTCGTGGGATTAAGCTTCGATGTGCTTGGTGATGTCCAGTTCCTTGGACAAGTCCTTCAGCACCTCTCACACACACACCGCCCGCGGGTCGTCCAGCCCGATCATGAATGCATGGCCTTTGCTGATTTCATTCTAGACATCACAATGAACAATAATCAAAAGACATCACAATCAACTGGACATCACCATGAACCACAATATGAGCAGATAAGGAACCATAATCAAAAAAAAAAAAAGAGAGAGAAATACAAGGGAGGAGAGGTTGGAACCTTGATCGGACATCCCAAGAAGCGCCGGCCAACGTGCTTCCTGCCCCAAACCTTCTTGAGCACACAATGGCAACGGTGGTAGCACTTGGGCAGGTGGACGTGGCTCAGCCCAGACCACTCCGATTCAGGGAGGCCCTTAGGATAGCTTGAATCGGTAGCCGCCATGAGAAAAAGGAGAAAATCGGCCATTATCACAAATCGGATTGAAATCTTACCCACATCGACCGGCTACAAACCTATTCAATCGGATTTTACATCTACCTAGTAAAGCAATGAGATTTGAATCAGATTTAATTCGATTCAATCGAATTCGTCGCTCTGAAGAGATTATCCAAGGCTTAGGGTTTCGATTAGGGTTAGGGGTTTGGGTTTCAACTTACCTCAGAAGCAGACACGTGGTACAGCTCCGTGCGCTCGCTGGAATGGCCTTCCTGGCTGTAGCCGTGCAGGACCTGGGACCACCGCTGCAAACCTCCAACGCGCGGCGCAGCTTGGCCAGACGAAGCGTCGCTCATCGTCGGTGCATCACTTCGTCGCCATCGCTGGTTGAGATGAAAGAAGGGCCAGGAGAGAAGATGAGGAGGCGAGCAGGTGAGAAGAGTGGAGGTGAGCGAGACTAGGAGTGCGAAATGACGCTCTGCCTCCTAATATATGGCCGGTACGGGTTGGGAGAGGTAAGGTCACCACGGGGCTGCGGGTCACCGAACGCACCTATCTAAATGCAACCAAACAACCACAAGGTTGGCCAGATTGGTCTGGCTCTAGGATTTGAGCCCAAAGCAAACATCCAAACCACAAAACCTGGCTACAATGGAACGCAATTTACAAAACAAAACAAACAAGTGGAGGTGGCTACATTTGCCCCGGTTTCTTGTAGCCAGGCTACATTGGGCTGGTCAAGCCACAATGGGCTCTACAACTAAACACACCTTATATATCTAAGGATGAAAACGGAACAAAAAGAATATGCCAAACCGAAACGTGTCGTTTTGTTGATCATTGATGTCCAGGCAATTAGGCAAGGACCGATGCGCATGGACCGCACTATACACGCAACTTAACCCGTTGCGCCTTCCTAACTGCCGAGATGGGATTAATCACAGCATGCCTGCATGGCTGCTTCAGTCTTCACGCGGCTCTACTATGGGTCATATTCCGTATTGAATTTTTGTATGTCTGCCGTGTTCGACATAATTTCCCTTGAATTGCTTCATTTTGAAGTTCTCGTAAATTCGTGTTCGTTTTCGTGTCCTATTTTGTCGCTTTTGCATTCGTTTCAAATGTAAAAGTAGAAAACGGTTAAGAAGTTTTCCGACCGTTTTCATCCTTAATCATATCGCTCACATGAACCATGTTCACTATACCACGGTACAAATCCAACCGTCTCATAACAGCTGAACATTTGCCATGTCATATGTTGACCGATCAAAATAAAACCACCATCACGTGCGTGTGCCCGGCAAGGTAAAACCAGAGAACAGATGGTAGTTGAGAGCACACGTACGATTGTACGAACTGTTTTGGAAGTTGATCGAGTTGCCCAAAATACGCCCGCCGCAAGTAAGAACCGAGGAGTACGGACTACGGAGTTGGGGAGTACAAACGGTTTTGGAAGTTCATCGCTTAGGATTCGTGAGTGAGTTGCGGCGGCGGCGTCGGCGTCGTGAGTTAAAAGCGCGTGCTCAAGGCCGGAAGCTGAACGAGCACCTCGATCGATCGATCCCTCCCTCCACTTCTCCCGCGCGTTTCCCTCGCTCTCTCTCCACCGCGCGCGGGCCTTCTTCTCTCTCCTCGCCTCCTTCCTTCTCTCTCCATCCATCCCCGGTCGACTGCCGATTTCGCCGCTTGCTTCTTGGCCCGATCCTCCATCTCCTCCTTCTTCCCCTCCTTCCCCTTCTTCTTCAGCAGCAGCTCCTCCTCGTCGCCATTAAATCCAGGTCCATCGATCCTCCTCGCCCCCGCCACCACGTACCTTCTGCCGGCCGGCGATCGATCCATCCTCTTTGTCCAATTTCATTCACATCGGAGAAGAGATCGACGACGACAAGCATATGCACATATGCTAGGATTCCACGGATCAACCAGTTGCCCGCTGCATCTGTCCTTCAGGAAGAACTGGGACACCGGCACTACCGCCTCATCTTCTCGTCGTCGTCGTCGTCTCCGTCTCTGCGAGAAGAATTATCATGGGGAGGGTGAAGCTCAAGATCAAGAGGCTGGAGAACAGCAGCGGGAGGCAGGTGACCTACTCCAAGCGCCGATCCGGGATCCTCAAGAAGGCCAAGGAGCTCTCCATCCTGTGTGACATCGATCTCATCCTCCTCATGTTCTCGCCCACCGGCAAACCCACCATCTGCATCGGCGAGAAAAGGTAACCCGGCCACCAGTTTCATGCATGCATCATCCATCCATGCACTCGACCTCATCGATTTTTCTACCTAATTGTACATATGAGTTTATTTCATCCGCAAGTTTTGTCAACATGCATCCATGGATTCACTTTTTCTTATTGAACCTCGAATTGGCTGGTGAATTTGGTGGTGAGATCGGGATAACCACTGCAAATTATAAATGTGTCTTTTTAATTTTTTCCTTTTTCATTCAAACGCCATTCCATTTTAGTATTTCTTGCCATTTCGAATAATCCTTACATCAGTAGGTAGCTCATTCAATGATTTGTCCAAAAAAAAAAGAGAGAGAGATGCATGGTTTTCCCTAAATTGTTGAATTGTTAGATTTCATTATATACATGTTTCCTTTACACATTGCTATTCTCTATAATTTGCAGCAACATTGAGGAAGTCATAGCAAAATATGCACAGTTAACCCCTCAAGAGAGAGCCAAAAGGTAATTCTGCAGGCAGGCCCTATATATTCATCTTGTAAGCATGCATGACCTCAACCAACAGATTCTTTTTATGAATACTAAAATATAATTCTTTTCCCATTGTTCCACAGGAAACTGGAGAGTTTAGAAGTAAGTTATCTCAACCAACAGATTATATTTGTCAACTCTCTTACCAAAGCATTTTTCAGAATGCATGCATGACCTCAATCTCCCTTTGCTGTGCTCAAAAGGCCCTAAAGAAGACTTTCAAGAAGCTAGACCACGATGTAAATATTCAAGACTTCTTAGGCTCTGGGTAATTCTGCCATTCTTCTTCAAATTAGAATCCTCTTAGTAACAGAAATGCCTAATTACAAACAGATCACTGACATACTACTATTTCTGAATCAATTGCAGGGGTCAGACAGTCGAGGTAGAGTATAATGAATTGACACCTAGCTAGAACAAGAAAGTCATGTTATTTGGTTTCTCCTTTTTCATGTTTCTAATGTACGTCGTTTGCATTTGATAATTTGATAGGAGTTATCAAGCCATCTGGGTTCATTGCAATGTCAGATGGCGGAGGTTCAAAAGCGTCTCAGGTGAATATCATCATCTCACTTGATCATGCAGCATAAGAAAGAGATTCTGTATCCAATTCGATAAATGTTAAGTATAAGGGTGCATATCTTTTGAAACCTTTCCATTCAGTGTTGCTGTGATTTTCTTTCATGACACATGATCCTCTTTTAAAGATGCATGGCTCCATTAAGCATCGTCTATGGAATTGATATAAAATTCATAATATCCTATCACAGAAATAATGGGCCAAAAAAATGACAGCATGGCAATTCTTTTTCAGTTATTGGACCGATCCTGAGAAAGTCGACAATATTGACCACATAAGAGGAATGGAGCAATCTCTCAAAGAATCTCTTGATCGCATCCAAACCCATAAGGTACACATACATAACCTTCTAATTGACTTCAGACGATATATATTGACTTGCACTTTATAATCGCAATGTCTAGCATCATATCTGAATTTTGAATGCCAAGACAGATAGTGCCATTTTAACCAAAAAAACAAAATCAGTAACTCAAACTAGTTCTGACTTCTGCATTGATTTGCATCACTCTAGGAGTACTTTGCAAAGCAACATCTGATCGGACTACAGTGTGCTGCTACCCAGGTAACATAACTAACCTCAGCTTCAGGTCCATGTGAGACGTTTTTCAGGCTTGGATATCTTATCAAGATGTTGCCTCCTGCCATTTTCCAGTTCCAGACCGACATCCAGATGCCTTTAGGACTGACCGGTGAGCCGGGCCCTTCGTCGTGGTTCCAAAACGGCGGCGCCGATGGCCAACAAAGCATGATGCTACCTGACGACGCCAGCCTGCTCCATCAGAGGTGAGTTCACTTCAGACTTCCAAAATGCCCATTGCTCTCTGATGAACAAAATTCATCTCATGTAACTGACGAACAAACTGATTTTATCTTGGTGCAGAGACATTGCTGGCTGCTCGACAAGCACGTCACTGCCGGGCTACCCAGGCTACTTCAGCATGCCCAAGCAGGAGACGGACACCGGCGGTGGCAGCGAGCACGGGCAGCCGGCGGTGCATCATCAGCCGCCGCCGCCACCTCCTGACTTCGGCCAGGCCGAGTGCCTGACGTCGCTGCACCTGAGCGCGCAGTTCCCGTACGCACCCTTCGACCACCCCAGCCTTTTCACCGACCGGATGTTCAGGCCGGACGCAGTTGAGCTGCCCGACGGCAGTGCCGGCATGGACTTCGCCGGCGGCCACTTCGACCTTCCTAGGCCTGGTGACGAGGCCAGCTTCCAGAACTGGGCGGCGGCGGCGGCGTGGCGCGGCCATGTTTGACCACCACCATCAGCAGCAGCAGCATCACCAGCAACCACAGTCGTCATCTGCACAAGTGAGTACCATGACACGTGGGGCCAGCTTGGAAGTGAGACCTGCTTTTCCAGAAGTCAAATATGAGCCACGGTCCACACTCCACAGTAGCTTTTTCAAAAGTCACAGTCCACAAAAGCTTTTGCAAAAGCCACAACCCGACCAAACACACCATATACCATGTCCGACCTCATTAAGGGGCCACGCATAAGAAAAAAAAAAAAAAACATTGTTTTATAGTGATGACTACTTTCATAACTGGCTGTTTTGCTACATATGAACTTGTTTAGCTATTTGCCATCACAAGTATACATCTACTTTCAAACGTTTCAATATATATTTATTAAGCAAAAGGTCCATTTTGCATCAGTCAACCCGAGAAGCGCAGACTAGTATAAGTCTGCTACACAAACCCCTCAACTACAAAAAAAAAAAAAGTTATTTTTCAGTCCTCAACTACTACATTGTTCTGGTTCACATGACTTTAACAAAGCTATATATTTGGCAGAATATTATTTGAATTGTAAGTACAATATAAGTTTCTATCGGTGACACTAAAGTATACAACGAAGATACATGTGTTTAAAATTGAAATTAAACCATTTTCATCATGTTGATTAAAATTTAATTCACTGCATATTAAACTGGTTTAAGTTAGGGGCCCTTTAAGTTATGACAAATCCTAGGACGATGGGAACTATTATTTGATCATTTTAAATTCATTTAGCAATATTTAATATATGGCTTAGTGCGTTGAAAACCTAAAACAATTTGATAATTTAGTTTGGAATTATTTTTCAAGGAAAACATATTTAGCATCTCTATGTATAACATATCTATGTATAAGTGCACATAAATCAGAAATTCTAAGTGTTTCCTAGTTTTCTAAAATGGAAACCTATTTAGCATTACTCATGTCTCCAGATCACTACAAGACAACAAATTTGAGCCAAGGCGAACAGTTTTGATAGTGTAGGGTGGTAAAGGAATCCTTTCCTAGTTAAAGTTTGAAAAGTAGACTTGTTTGAATCATCTCCCCTAAACTTTAGAGCTTCAAAAACTTTAGAACACTTTAGCTCAGGTTTGAGGTCAATGCTCTAATAATACGTGTGGACTAAGAGCTAAACTTTATACCACCTATTTAGAGCTTTAGCTCAAAAGTTTAGAGAAGAGGATCTAAACAGGCCCTTAACAAGGTTATAGATCGTCATGGCTTTCCTTTCATGGCTTTCCTTGAGCCTCATAGTTTTAGTTGTTTTGTTAGATGTATACTCTTATTGTTAAATAAGTTTAATTCAACTAATATCATTCTTGTGGCTAAGATTATGCAAAATGAGCAGTTATGATTTTTATTTTTTTTTTCTATGACATTATATGTTTACATGATTTTGTTCTCTCGTATGGACCATGACTGAAACTCTGATCATCGCCTTCCTGCAGCAACAACTCTAGCAACCGCCTCATTGGATCAAGCAGTTGTTTCTCACGTCCATCTTAGCACCCGCCAAGTTATGATTGGTTGATCCTATGGTAAAACTCGGAGACAATATTGCTCCCAAAAGGCGCTACCATATCCATATCACTAAACTAATCAGCAATGCAAAATGTGTAGGAATATTGGTGTATAGGCAACAGTGCCAATGTAAAATATACATTTTTTTTGGTTGTAGCCTATTTTTTCTAGTAAGTGTCAACTCGTCTCCTGTAAACTATGATATAGCATTCATAAAAGGATTTGACACTTAACTAATAGTTAATATTTTCAAACGAATTAACTATTAGTTCATAGGTATTCATCTTTAAACTAATGAAAAAATTTAACAGGGTTAAAAATAACGATTGTGATTTTCTAGCCAATTTTATAGATGACAACAAATTATTGACATTATACATTTGTATTCATTTGTCAAAATTTATTCTGCTTCTCTTAAACCCTAAACATCATTACTTCTTATTTATCAAAACAGTTTGCATAATGGAAAAACAAGGTTTTATGAAGCTTTGCACCGAATTTAATGTTACTCCCCTTTCATTCCAAATTATAATATGTTTTGTGTTGGAACTTTGATTCCTAACAAAGGGGGGAGAGGACCTCCGCCTAAGCGATGCTAGGGGAGGAGACCTCCACCCAAATGATTCTAAGTTAGGGACCTCTGCCTCGATCGATACTCCAAGCAAAGGCCTTGAGAATGGGGAGATACTCAGACTGAAATGACTAGGGTTCCATAAATGAATCAACCAACCTCCTCTTTACACGGGGTCATTTGCCCCCCTTTATAGGTCGTTGTATGCCGGGATACTCTTTTACATATTTGCCCCTCGCAAGTACAAGTATATTCCGAACATATCCAATCTCAGCTTAACATCATAAGGGTAGACTAGACCTTTATTCTTAGGAACCACCTTGATCCATGGGCCTTAGCAAACGGCCATGGGAGGCCCATCGACAAGCGGAGGACCTTCACCATGGCCTATGTTCCAGACTACACCGTCCCGAGGGGCCTTCCCATGATCCCTCTTCTAGACCTCCACCGCCTCGTGGTGGACCTTTGCCACTCCGCCGTCTTTGGGTGGACCCCCGCCATGATTCCTCTTCTAGACCTCCGGCGTCTTGGGGTGGACCTCAACCATTTTGTTGTCTTTGACTTAACTTCATGGAGCCTCTTCGGGGAAGTTGGCCCTTTTTTTTGCGACTACACAAGACGTAGGCGCTCAACATGCACGCACACTCACCCCCGTGAGCACACATACGCAAACCCTACCCCTATGAGCACCTTCGAAGGACTGAGCCAACAACTCTTAAAGTTCACGAAGTCACGATATGTGTCTCGCTTGTCGACGGTGACGTCACCTACCATTTAATGCATAGCACCGGAAAATCCTAGAATAAATCCAGACAATGTGTCCCACCCGTGATTTGAACCATGGGTGGGAGCCTATGGTTTTGCTAATATTTTGTCTTTTCTAAATACTTTTGCTATGCATCTAGACATAGTGTAGATCTAAACTACGTAGCAAAAGTTATGTATCTAGAAAATGCAAAACATCTTATAATTTGGAATGAAGGGAGTAATATTATAGTATACTATCAAGTTCTGCAACATAGACCAACCTCAATCAAATAAGCTTTGGGTTCATAACTTTTACAACATAGATCAACTATTTGATCTTTTTCTCCGGGTCATGACCCACCAAGCTAAGAATCTACCTATTTATGTAGCCTGTCATGCCAAGGAGCTTGTCTGACTATTTACGATGTAATAATCACCATTAATTTAATACATATTTTTGTGATTTAATTTCAATATATGTTGATTTTGACCTTTTGGGATGCAATTTTAGACTTTCAATTAAGTATGTAGACTTATAGAGTGTTGTCTTACTGTATTTGAGGTAGCCCACGGTGGAGGCAAAACTAGGCACTTATCTCCCCAATCTGTGTGGCTTCAGTAACCTCAACAACTTTGTTTGATGGTGGTTGTTGTTGTTGGAGAAGATAAACAGGCGTTGAGCAAAATGATTCGCACAATATTGTTTAGGCGATAGGGAAAAGTTCTCATAACCTCCCTCAACTATTGCAGTGGTCTGATTCACGCTCTTCAATTAGAAAAATTATGGTTATGCTTCTCAAAGTATTGAAACCGTCTGATTTACCTCCCTAAAGCAATTTTGGCTGACCAGATGCCATACAGTCCTATACGGCACCACGACAACCATGAGAGAGCTAATTGGACATTCGTAGAGACTAGACTTTATAAAAAGTTACAAAAAATATTTTTTTTTTAAAAGTCTCCAAACATCTTTTTAGAAATATATGAAATCCTATTTTTTTTCGAACAAGGGGCTTCCCCATTTCTATTAGTTAAAATGGAAATACAGCAATTCATAGATTGTTTAGGCAGCAAAAGAGAAAAAGTTCAGAAGTAACTAGCACAGGGGACAAGTTAACCCTAGGCATCCTAACATTCACCAACGCCAACATAGGTAGAATAAACTGAACAGGATAACGGCTAGACCAAGAAGAAGCAACTACAGCAGACAAAGCTAGTCTTGATCAGCATCTTCAGCTTCTTCGTGCTCCTCGCCTGGCAGCCTCCTGATGTTCTCACCATGGTCTTGCTTGAGAAGGTTGACAGCAAACAACAACGTGGCTTCGACAGCTTGAGTCCATGCCTCCTTGTCTCTTGCTTTCAACAGATCTGCCCAGAACTTCATTAGAGCACAAGCATGGCTCATGATTTCTAAAGGATTATTGAATTTTTTTCCTTCAAAGCAAATCGAATTTCTTTTCTTCCAGATGGACCAGCAAATAGCTGCTAGCCCCATAGCATGATACTTTTTACCATCAGGGATCTATTCATCACACCAAACCCAACCTTGATCTAAAGTGTTGGGAACATTTGTAGCCCCAATTTTTGATGCAATAATGGCCCATATACATTTAGCAATTGGGCAAGTGACTAAAAGATGATCAACAGATTCATGATTATGACAAAAATAGCACGTTGGGTCACCAATCCAATTTCTTTTTTAACATATTTTCCTTTGTAAGAATAGCCTTATTTGTCACCAGCCACAGAAAAAAAAAATTATTTTAGCTGGGATTTTAGCTTTCCAAATATTTTTATGATGAGGCCCCACATCATTTGTGGTTAGAGCATTATACAGGGATTTAACAGTGAATTTTCCACTTTTTTTCAAGCTTCCAGAAACAAGTATCTTGTCCATTCGACAATTCTTGTTCCAAAATCTTATCTTTCAGGTATAACTACTCCTCAAGCAGGTCATCACTATATGAAATCCAATTTAATGTTAGAAAATTTGTTTTAACTTAAAAATATGAAACTAATTACATACTATTCCTAAAAGTCGTTCTCAATATGTTCATAATATTGAGGATTATTTTACGAGACGCAAGAAGTCGGGCATCCCAAGCCTGTCCATACTGCCTTCCTGTTCAATCATGTTCTCCCAATGCTTGTGCAGAGTTTTGACGGTGACGATGAACGAGGAAACTTCACACTGTAGGGGCTTCGAACCCTCCAGATCTTTCCAAAAAAAAAAAAAAAAAAAAAAAAAAAAAACTTCACAACCATCTAGATATTTTGGGCCATGTCCTAGACGTCCCATGATGGTTACTGCTACAATGTTAAACCAAATGATACATATATATAATGTGCAATTAGACTTTAAATTATATTTTTCAGTTGGAATTCTCATGATTATCTTGATGGTTAAGCTATACTTGCTGCTAAGGAAACTTTTTGTGGTTTGCACGGATGTCTACAAGGATTTCTCTCTGTTTGCATCTGTATTTCATATTTAGCCAAGTTTTAAATTTCTGGAGGTCATATAAGGCTGAAATAATTCAAAGCAAGAATAAAAAGGGTAGATAATGATTTTAGGAAAACATGAAACTAGTTTCATATTTCTCTAGGTTCCAACAAACTTTCTATGAATTTTCCAACATTGAATCAAATATTAATAGTTTCAAATGTATATTTATTCCATAAACAAATATTTGGATAATGTTTTGAAATTTTTTATAAAGTTTAATTAACCTTCCAAATTATCATAAAAGTCTGGTTTACCTCTCTCATGGCTAAGGCGCGGTGCCACATCAGCCAAAACCACTTTTTTTTTTTTTTAGATCGAGTGCCAAAACCACTTTGAAAACCACTCAAGAAAGTAAATCCGATGGTTTCAGTAATTCAAAGAATGTAAACATCCAGTTTTCTAGTTTAAAAGGTAAATCCAATTCGACTACCACAATAGTTAAGGAGGTTAAGAGAACTTTTTTTCGAATTATATAGTTGAGTAGGCTATGTTCTAGTGGCCCATGTAAAGAAACATGTGGTCTAATCAAAAGTGGCTGTGGCGGTGTTTAGGGGAAGTTTTAGGTTGTGTCGGCAGAGGAAACAATTATAGAGTAGGGGATAAAGATTTAAAAAATACATATAATCTGAAATGGTAACATGAAAATCCGGACACAAAATGTGACTCAGATTATAAGGAACAGCAAGATAATTTCACCTCACTTACATATAATCTGAAATGGTAACATGAAAATCCGGACACAAAATGTGACTCGGATTATAAAGAACAGCAAGATAATTTCACCTCACTTGTGTGAAGACGGATTCAAGAATAAAAAAAAACAGCAGATAAAATAAAAAAGGCCTGCCACACACCAACTCCCAAAAAAGGATAAAAATAGACTCCAGACCGGACCCTGGTAAACAACCAAACCGCCTGAATGAAAATCTAATACAAACCTATGACTATTGTATAAGTTCAGTTCATATATAATATATAATAATAGTTCCTGCAGCCCCACAGGAACATAACAAATCTTCAACAACCTTTACGACATCCAAGAGATTCCTCTAAAGGGTACAAGAATAAGGCCATGATGAGCAGCTCAAACATGGCCACCGGCTCTCAAGTCTCAACAACTTACTTATATTTATCAGTTGTTCGGCAGCAGGTGGCAGTTGAAGAAGCTTGCACAAATGGCAAACCTAACATGCCCTCATTGGAGCAAATCATGCCAATTGTGCCAAGCTAATAATGTTCCCCAGAGAGGACAAAAGCAGCAATCAGCATCAGTCTAACAGCCCAATTGACACCAAGTTGTTTATTTATACCAAAGCAGACCCTGGCTCTACATTCAGAGCCAGCCTGTCAAACTTATACAAGATAATAACATGCCATGCCTTTCAATCAATCAGACTGGTGAACGAATGCTCAAAGGAGGGGATGATAGAATATACACATATAATTTAATCATGATGTTTGATAATTTATAACCAGATGACAATAGTATGAAGTAACTGTTCTGCACTCAACACCTACCAAAAAAAATTTTCTTTCTTACAGATTGAATAAAGAAATGTAGCTGTACAAGCAAGCACCTAGCTGTCCACACAACCCCACTTGATTCTTCCCCTTCAAGGTCATCATGCAGCTTATAATCCGAGCCTCAGGGCCATGAGAGGGAGGCAGTGATATTCTTCTTTGTTCCTGAGTTGTTTATTGGGAAAGAATTGAGAAAAAGGTGGTGATGGAGGCTCAATCGGATCGTGCAAGGACTGCAACAAGAAATGGGGAGAAGAAATGGAAGGATGGACATTTATGCTGCTGCAATGGCACTGTAGCTAGCAAGGGAGAAGCAGATGGAAGGACTGGAGGATGGATCACGGAGCTCTATGCAAGGTTCAGGAAAGACCGCCTCAGAGTAGCCAGAAACATTGGAACAAGACCAGGAACTTGAACCAGAATCAGCGGCCATAGAGAAATTGAGATTGGAGAGGCAGATAGCTGTGAATGGGGCACTATCGATTCCTGACAAAACTCCAGCAACCGAGATGTTTGTGCCAACCATGTTCTTCATAGTGACTTGATTGATCGTCGGGAGGTCAGACAGGTCGAAGCTCTCATCTGGGTGGGATGAACAGTTACCAGTGAACTCAATGCCAACATGTACATTTTCCATTTGTACCTCCGAGATGATCACTTCCTCAATGTAACCCCCACGCCCTGGTGATGTCTTGAAAGAAATACCTTTGTACGAATCATGGATCCGAAGCTGGTTAACATGAATATCTGAAATCCCACCAGACATCTCACTGCCAAATGCAAGAGCAGCTCCAGAAGATGATAGCAGATCCACTCTGCTGATACGAATGTCAGACGTAGGCCTCCCAAAGGAAATGCCATACTTGTCCCATCCGCTTTTCAGTGAAATTGCCTCATGACTAACACTTATGGTGCTGTCTTCAATACATAAGTTTGAACATGAATCTGGAGCAAGAATGAACAATTAGTGAAATAAGTAAAAACTTCTTGTCATCGCTGTCGAGTGCATTTAAGAGTTACAAAGTACAACTAGTTCAGATTCTCTGTCAAGGCTTGGAGGAACCATTGGGGCATATTATAAAGGCTTGGTTGTTACCCAAAAAAAAAAAAAAAGCAAGAAAAGGGGAAAGGAGAATCAGAGTGTTTCTTCATGAATCAGGATGTTTTTGCTGCATCCAGCATTAACGTATTAAATGCTACCAGCAAAAATGAATTAAAATATCTATGCTATATGAAAATGAAACATATTCTGACTAGTGGGGAAAAAGATACCTGGAACTATGCCATCAGTCAGTGGAGCGTCCAGTGAGGTCTCAATCGTCACATTGTGGACCATTACATTGCTAGAGAATACAAAGACATTATGCATTAGTACAAATGCAACTAATATCCACCAAACCATACCTTACACACAAAGCTAAGTTAATGGCATTGCACCTGCAGTACACGGATGTATGCTCCAGGCTGGTGAATTTAAGAATGTCAAGTTTGAGATCACGATATCTTCAGAATACATGAACTCCAAAATATGAGGTCGACTATGGTTCAGCTCATGGGAGCGCAGCCACTCCCACCATACTAAGCCCTGACCATCAATTACTCCGTTGTTCCCTGGAATAAGTGGATAAGACATGCAAGGGCCATTAAATTTTGACTATAGAACACAACAAAGCTGACAAATCCATATACAAGCCAGAACAAAGCAATTACCGGTTATGACAACATCGGTTAAGTTGTATCCGTTTATCAAACTCCGATGTCTAGGACCAGGAAGGTCTGTCCCTTGGCCATAAGATGGCAAAGGTTCAACGATGGGCCACTGTGATGAGTCCTACAAAGAGCAAGAAAACAAAGAAAAAGATACTTATATCAGTACCTTTAATAATATTTAAAAAAATACATTAATCTTCACATCTGAAGAACATGGCGTTGCTTCTTTACATCCCAAAATATATATGTGGCGTGCAATGTGAAATACCAGACATGTTTCTGAAGAGTCACTCATGTCTCAAAATGAGAAAAGTTTGAATAACGACAGATGAAGAAGTGACCACAATCTGAATGACAGGACCTAAGAAACACGCCTAGTCTTTTCTGATACAAGATTAATGAGGTAAGCTTCACTTCAAAACTATGCAAAAGGAGAATTGGCTATTCTTGGCTACCTGCCTCGGAGCAACAGCTATGTTTCACCTCCCAAAAACTCACTCACTCCATACAGTAAAAGCAAACAGAAACAACTACATCTGGAACTAAACTTGAAAACTACTTATCGTGATACCTGCAAAGGATTTTCCCCATGCTCTGAAGCAATAACAAAGAACATATATATAATAACAAGAAAGAAAGATGGCGTCCAAATCCATGGCATGTGACAGATGTCAAAATCACTCCTTCCTGAGGCACATCCAACAACCATATCTAAACAGACTAAGATGACCAGATCAGCAATACCACCAATCCTGCTACTACCAGCTCACATCCAGCCAGCCAGCCAATGCAGGCTGAAAAGGATAGGCGCACAAACTCTGAATGCCAACGCAAGCAGCAGAATCTCACCGTAACTTCTAGTGCCATAACAACCCGTGACAAGAAACGGAATCGAAAGCAAGCAGTGCCGGCATTACATTACATACATACCTTTACGCCGATGATGACGGCACCTTCCTCAAGGTAGAGGGTGAGGTGGCTGGTGAGGTTGAGGCTGCCGGTGAGCCAACGTCCCCTGGGCACGTACAGCTGCGCGCCGCCCTTGTCGGCGAAGGAGCGGACGTAGAAGACGGCGTTCTGGAACGGGACCGTGTTGAGCGTCCGTCCGTCCCCAACGGCGCCGAACTCGGTGATGGTGACACTGTGCGGGCGCGACCCCGGCGGCGCCTGGTCCCGCTCCCGCAGCTCGCTGCCGGCGGCGGCCTGCACCACCACCAATGCTGCCAGGACGACGACGACCTGCAGAGGAGCAGAGCGGCAGAGCGGCATTGCCAATGCCGTCATGGCCGCCGTCAGAAAGAGTTAGCAACTAATCTGTTCCACACCAACCAAACACCGCGCATTGAATTGGAAGATGAAATCATTCGAATCAAACAAACAAACAAAACTCCGAAAATCTCGCTGTTAAACCGAAACCAAGATCTCCTCGCGCCGGGGACGACGAACGATCAGGGGAGACAAATGAAAGGACCTGCCATTCATTCATTCAGCCATTCCTTGACCGACCAAGATCCCGAAATCCAGTACGGATCGCACGGGATGGCCAGGCGGTTGACAGCCCCAGCGAAATCACACCCCAACGCCACGCGCATAAAGCCGAAAACGAGAATCCCAGAGAATGAAAAGCGCCATCCTCTAACAGTGGGGAAAACAAAAACAAAATCCCAGAGTAGCGAGTATGAAACGAAATCAAATCATCAACCAAGAACAGAGCACGAGGCCATTCATTCATTGAATCCAACCAATCACGAGAGGAAACGTACTTACTACTAGGCCCTTCATCAGTTCTTCTTGGCCGCGAGCCGGGAGGAGGAGAGGAGCAATAAGAGGGAGGAGGAGCGGCGATCCCAGTCTAGTCCAGCCGCCACCGCCGCAAGACAAGACGGCCCCACAGCGGAACAAAAGGATCTTCCTTTTCTCTCGGGAAGAATCAGTTGATAGAGACCACGGGAGCCGGGAGAAACGGAAGGGGAGCGGAACAGCCGCCGGCTGCCGCTGCAGCTGAGGTGGGGAGAAGCTGCAGCGCCTGCCTGCCTGCCTGCTGCGGCGGCAGGGAAGGGAGGGGATGTGTTCACAATGCCTCTCTGTACTCTGTACTACTAGTAGTAGGAGGAGAGGAGGCCAGCTGTAATACTCTGCTTCGCCTCCTCTGTCTCTCCTCTTCAAAAAAAAAAAAAAATATATATATATTTAAGTATATAAGTATAATATATAAAGTATATATGATTATATATATATTTCCTAATGTGAGTGAGATATGGTAAAAGGAGAAAGGTTTTAAATTGGGGAGTAAAACAGGAAGGAGGTGCAAAAATATTTTTTACTTAGTGTGAGTGAGAGATTGTAAAAGGAGAAAGGTTTTAAATTGGGGAGTAAAACAGGAAGGAGGTGAAATTTTTTTATTTTCTTAGTGTGAGTGAGAGATTGTAGAAGGAGAAAAATTTTAAATTTGGGAGTAAAAAAAACAGGAAGGAGGTGAAAATGGGTTGGGATTCAAAAGGAAAGGTGAAAATGGGTGAAATTCAAAGGAAAGGTTTTAAATTCGATTTAGTGGTGAGTTGTCACCCGGTAAGGATATGTTCATGTGTGCATGAGCATGTTGTTGGTCACCGCGAATGGAAAACACACACAAAAATAATTAATGTAATGGAACGTGGAGTATTTGTACAAAAAGGAAAAGAATTGTTGCGAATTTGCAAAAGATTGACATTTTTCGGTTTGTGATGAAAATGAAAATGAAAACAATGGAGATCAAATTTGGCCCCTTCATTGGTGAAGTATTATTGTAGGTCAAGCGAGACAAATCCAAAAGCAATTCTTATATATTTCATTATTTGTCAATTGTTTCTATACTTATTAAATATATACGTTCATAGGCATATATTAATTTGAAGTTTAGAAAATCCGTTTATTTGATCTGATAAAATGTGCTTAAACGTGGTCTCTACTCCAGAAAGTAAATGTTTTTTATTATTATTATACAACTGACCCTCAAAATTTTAGGGGAGAAATGTCTACATTTTCGCTACCAAATAACAGCTCCGCTGCTCCAGCCTTCGGGATGACAGGTGGGGCCTCACTAACAAATAACAAACCTCAATCAAGGCGGGTCCCACTCAAATGCAGGGCTGTAGGAGTACTGTACTGTAGGCTTGGAACGGACCCACAAGGCAGCTGGCCCAATCATGATGACAGGTGGGGCTGGGGTCTTTTATGTGGGTCCATGTGCTGCATCTGAGCGGTGGAACACCTCCATTTCCTTCCTTGGATACTTTGAAGTATATAGGGGTGGCACATAAGTGCACTATTTAGCCAACATTTTTTAAAAAATTCACTGATACCATGTTGACAATGTACCACAGAACTAATAGAATGTCAAGCTTATAAGGAGGAGGAAACATGAACCTTATTAAAGCCTTTTTTCTTTTCTTTCAATTCAATCTCTGATGAGTGCCCAGAGAGACATCATCAACATGCTCTTCAAATTAACCAAAATGATGGCTGAAATCATAAGTTTAAACTTATATAATTGCAGCCCCTAATTGATTTCCATTAATGTCATGTGTCATGATGAATTTTTGAAAGGAAATTTTTATTTTTTTTAAAAAAAAAAAGACATGCATTTATTGATTTGGAGGAGGGGAACAGAGCAGGAAAGGCTAGGAGTTGATGTATGTGCACAATATCCAGCTAGGCGTGCATGACAACTGCAACACCTAGTACAGATGACACGGTGGGAGGTAAGCAAAGTTGGTGGGCTATAATTGTTGCAAAGAATGTTCCTTGATTAGGGCAGGACATGCTGTAGGTACCCAGAGAACAGCTAGCCTTGCAAACGTCACTTGCCATTTTAGTTTTTTTTTTTTTTTCCTTGTGGACGATAGATGCAGATGCAAGAGCAATGTAATAGTACTAATATTCATTCATCATGAGCACATTGTGTTATAGAAACTACTTTCATGAAATTTAAATGAACTTAAATTTAGCTGGCTAAATTTTAGATGAGTCTATTAGCTGGTTAAATTTAAAGGTGAGAGGTATTTGGATCCACCAACTAAACTTTAGCCGGTTAAATTTAGCTCCTAGATACTATATATTGAGAGCTGTCGAAAAGACCGGAATTCATGAAGCCATGGTTACCAAATGTTTTACCAGAGCAACTTTACCTTCATCAGTCATGAAGCCATGCATGGGTAGGGGGAAAAAAAGAATTTACCAGGCAGGCGGTGGATCGGTGTGCGCGTGTTGTGCGAGCAGTTCCAATTCTTCAGCAACGGCCGGCCGGCAAACCGGACATGATTGACCGGGCCGGACGACGACGACCCGGCCCGGACCTAACATGCCGCACATGCGCCGCCGCCCGTGTCCTTCTCCTTCGCTGACGCTTTGGGCCCACGTGTCGGCTCTTGTGTGGGACCCAGCCAGCAGCTGCTGAAGCGCTCCTCCGTCGCGTCACGCGTCACGGAACGAACGATACCTGAGGCCGTGAGACGACACGAGGCCGGACCGCTCCGACGTGACGGGGCTCCGCTCATCTGGTTCACAACCTCGGACGGGCCCGGTGCGCTTGGCTTTAATTTGCCACTAGCTTTGCCGGCCAGCACCCGGCCGGCCACTAGCTAAGCAGGCAGTGCGTAGAGTACGTGCGATGAGTGATCGACGTTCCCACCTCCGGCTGCCACCGCCGAGGATAAAGACGGCGGTCGGCCGCACGGCATCGCATCGCATGCATGGCGCGCAGATGGTAGTGGCTCATTCGATTCGTCAGTTCGGTTCTCCACTTTTGATGAAATTCAGTTATTAGAAAATAGGAACCGTTAGGTTCTCAAAAATCTTGGATCCGACAATTTCGCTTCGGTTCCGGTCCTAATTGAACTTTTCCAGCAAAGGTCAAGACAACAATAAATATACATGTTCCAAGGCAAATTTATCTATGCAACACTTTGTCCATTTTTATTAACAAAAACTTATCAGGCAACAATAGCAATATACTAACACAAATATATATCATTTCAAATATGACATACCACACATAAACCATATACAATCTTTCAGAATACAAGTAGCTAGATGAAGTATGATACATTTATTTTGGTTTTTTCGTTTAGCTCGGTTAACCTTGAGTAAGAACCGAATTCTCTTCGGTTATTTCGGTTCCTCGATATTAGGAGGAACCAATTTTGTTGTTTCGGTTTCTGTTGAGTTCTCGTTTTTTTGGTTTTGTTACCTATCGCTGGCAGGGATTCAACAACGGCCGCTGGTTGGAGGCATGCAGCGTGAAAAAATAAAAAAGTCCATGCTGCCGGCCGGCTGACAAGGCATGCATGGCGCAGACCGTCCATTTTATCAGCTACGGCGTTCGCGCTCGCGCGCAGCAGGCTCCCTCCCTCTATATATGTGCCTAGAAACACAAAGGAGGGAGTACGCTGTTACAAAAGCACACATACATGCTCGTTAGTTATGGAGCCAGAACAGGCGGGGCCTGTAACGAAAACTGATTACCACGGAGGCGATCGAGTCGAGAATTCACGTGGCGGTCCTGCAACGGCCAACAGTTCCCCTGCCCCACGTGTCGATTACTGTGGATGAGGATGAGTAGCCAGGGACACTAGACCGCCGCGGGGCCCTTTACGCAGAGACGGACTGGGGTCATGCCGACGCGTGTTGTCCCTCCCCGGCTCCGGCGTGACGTGGCCGCCGCCTCCTCTCCACTACCTCGGACGGGCTCGGTGGCTGGCCAGCCACTTGCTAGGGGAGGAGGCCGCCCGGTGGGGTGTGGGTTCGAAAGCCAGAGAAAAGTCAATTTGAGTCCATGCAAGGAAAGAATCGGTGGTCTGGCCATGAATCCGCGTGCGTGCATGTACCCTGCTGCAGGGTTTTTTTACCGACCGGTTGAACCAAACCGCCGGGGTCCGGTTTCGATTTCCGGACCGGTTGCTTGGGTAAACCGCCGGTTACCGGCCGGTTTGGTTTTTGAATTCAAATGAATTCAAATTTTCCAGTTCATCGGTAAAAATCCGGTTTACCGAAATGGTATTTAATTTATACCGCCCGGTTTGAGCGGTTTGAAATGGCGGTTTGAGCAGTTTGAACGGTTTTTTCAAAATTTAAAATGTAATTTTTTTTATAAAATGCTAAAAAAATTCCTAAAAATACTTCATGATTTGTAGAATCCAATGATGTCAAAATTACTTAAATTTGAGTGTGTTTAGTATGTTTTTCGACCTTCATGATTTAATGGGCCTCTTTGTGTATTTTTTTTTTTTTTTTTTTTCAAACTTCAATTCAAATTTTTTTATACCAAACGAACTCAAATTTGAAAAAGTATTGCACCGTTGGCTTCTATAAATCGCAAAACTATTTTACAGTATTTTTTCCATGATTTTTTCAATTTTTAGATTTTTGAATTTCAAATCTTTTATACCGCCGGTCCGGATATGCGTGGACCGGTAAAGTCCGTAAATCGCGGTTTACCGCGGAAACCGACCGTATAAAAAACCCCCGCCCTGCTGACAATGCATGGCGCTACAAGTCTTTGCATCCACACACGCACCGCTGCCAGCACGAACGACTGTCCATGCAGCATGCTATCACTCTATATATCAGCTACGTAATTAATTAAAAGAATACTACTTCACAACAAATTTCTATTTTTTCTTTAGGAGCGATGACAAAATTATTGTCCGAACAATAAAAAGAAACAAGCACATCACGTATAGAAAAAGAAAGTGACCAAATAAAGACAGCGTAAATTAATTTAGAGAGGGAATTAATCCATGTGAATACTGTTCTCTAGTACAACCAGGATTATACATACTGTACGGTCACTGGTCGTAAGCCACGTGTGCGGTCCCACTACACTAGCCGACCGGTATGGCTACATAGTACATACATGCATGCTAAAGGTACAGCACGTTTCGTACCTACAGTATCCTAGAAAGCAACGTACGTATGACTGTATTACGCACATCCATACACATTTAGGTCCTTTGGACAGATTATCATTTTTTCCCTACAAGAGGCTAGCTAGGATCCAAACATATCATTGACCTTTCTTTTTTTGTCTTTTTTTTTTTTTTTTGGACAACATTTTCTCTTTTGTTTGTTTTTTTTAAAAAATCACAAAAGTACAACGTTCACAATATGCACACAAACTCACTCACTTTTTTTTTTTTTTTTTTTTTTTTTTTGTCCTTTCTTTGACAAAATTCTCTCTCTCTCTTTTGTTATAGGAGAGAGAGCATCGCAGACCCGTTTAATGAACTTCATGGGCCAATAACTGACCGTCATAAACAGTAGCGGCCCAGAAGCCAGAGCAAACTGATCAATATTCTAGCGAGAACACATGTTTGTACTACATAATTTGTTGTCATCACCATTGGCATCACCTTGAGTGTTTACACATTTTTGAGATTTTTAGTTTGATAAGAATTGAAGAACAAGCGTGCAGGTATGGGCATCGATCATTATTTGGTGTTTTTTTTTTCTATTTATGGTTATGAATGAATGAATGGATGGAATGGATTCATCCGTCACCACCTTATCCATTAGAAATTAACTACTTCCTCCATCCCAAATTGTGAGTGGTTTGATTTTTTTTTGACACTAAGTTTGACCACTCATCTTTCTCAAAAAAATTAATTAAAATATCAATGATATGCCTTATTAATAAAATATCTTCAAAAATAACTTAATTTGACTATTTTTGTGATTTTTTTAATAAGATGACTGGTCAAAACCTGAGATAAAAAAAAAAAATCAAATGGTTTACATTTTGGCTTAAATAATGAAGTTAGTTTTATGAGATAAAACCATGATATGATACACCTCGTAGCAAGTGTACTGTGTACCACGTCAACTAGTAGTGGCCAGTGGCCAGGGGAGTACATGTGACACTACTGTAAAAGTGTACTCTTGTGTTCATCATCCCATTTTTCTTTTGTTGGTCCAACGATGATCGAGGATACGTATCTTTTTCTCCTTTTCTTTTCTTCTTTTATATAAGACTATCTATACCATTTCGATGATCATGATGATGATGAAACTACTAGACAGATGAAAACACGCCGTTAGGCATAAAATTGTGTTTTTAGTTGTCCAGCATTGGTGCATGAACATGCATGCTTGTTAATAATTAGGTTGTGTTTTTCTCCTCTCGCATGAGGCCTTGATTGGTTTATTAGTCTTGGAACTTTTTTTTAAGTTCCACGGACTTTTAGAAAAAAGACTCTTAAGAAGAAACTTTAGAGACTTTCAAAGTACCTGTTTAGTTTCATATGGACTAAAATAGACTTTTTTCATCAGTAAGCTAACAAAGTTAGAAAAACTAAAGAAAACAATAATAAAAAAAGGAGCCCTTCCAAACGCGTCACTGTGTGTTCACACAACCTGCGGCAGCGAAGGAGGATCTTCCGGTTGGGGCTACTGGAATATCCTAATCACCAAGAATAGGCCTCAGCATCCCGCATTGATGCCTTCACGTCGGCTTCCCGCCTTCCCCCCATAATGCCCTTCCATCGGCCAGAAGGATCGGAGAACAAAAGAAAAGGTGGTAAAGGTCTTTGCATGCGTGGGGAGTTTGTCCTATTATCAATGTGAGCTTGCTCAATTTACATAAGGACGCAATGCAATAGTTGTGTTTACTTGCGGTATTTGACTGTTTCAGATAAAATTCCCTTCATACTAAATTATAAGCCGTGTTAATCTTTTAAGATAAACGTCTTTTATTATGTATCTAAATATAATTGCACGTATAGATATGTAGCACTTTCTATTCATCTAGAAATGCCAGGACATATATTGCTCACTGTTTTTAACATTTGTACCATGTTTTGTAAAATGATAGAAAATTTTACTAATGCCCATTGATAGGTAACTTTATCCATTTTTTACGCGGCCATGCCGAAAGTGAGCCTCATGTACGCGGCCTAGGCGGCAAGGCAGCGGAGGGGAGGAGGTGGGTGGCGGGATCCCGGCCTGCCGTAAGTGCGCCTCGCCGCCAAAGTCGCGCGCTCCTAAAGTGCTATTTAGAAGCCGCTAGACAAACACCTCAATTTGCCCGCTCCAATTCTACTCAAAGTAGCGGGTGGTGGGATCCCCGGGGCTGCCCTAAGTGCGTCTCGCCGCCGAAGTCGCTAGCGCTCCTAAAGTGCTATTTACGGGCCGCTAGGCAAACACCTCAATTTGCCCGCTCCAATTCTACTCAAAGTAGATCCACCCGATGTTTTCCCATAGTTGCGACCATCCCAAACGTACTCATAAGGATGGGTGAACATGCTGTAATAGGTTTTCGCAAAAACAAAAGTAATAGTGAGTCGATATTATATCTCTTTCACTTTTATTATGTTTCCTTTGTAATGTAAACTAAATTACAGTGTGTATCACATAATCAAATGTCATCGAACTAAAAAAAAAATAATAATAAAAAACATCTCTCAAACTTAGCAAGTAGGGGTAATTCTGTCCATCCGTCCTTAAACTATGTCACCCGTCTCCTCCCAATTTTAGGCGCCCAGGCACACGCTTTCCATTCCACTCCACCAGACCACCACCGTCTCCGGCCTCCCACCACCGTCCATCGCAGAGGATCGGAATGGGGGCGAAACGGGTGGCGTCGGCGGCGGGGACGGCGGCCCTAGTGTACGTCGCGCTCTCGGGCCGCCTCTCCTCCTCGGCGTCCGGCGACGCCACCGATGCTGCGGCCGGTGGAGGAGGGAGGCGGTGGCCGGAGCGGGCGCCGGTGAGCTGGAGGGAGGCGGTGGCGGTGCTGTCGAAGACGGCGGGGTTCGCGTACGCCGAGACACTCGGCAAGTGGCCGCTCCGGGACATCGCCTTCGGGATCAACCACTACATGCGCATCCAGGTGCTGTGATCACCGTCGTCGTAGGAAAGGCGCTTCTGTTAATTGAAATGCATGCGGTTCTGTTCAACCACGATGAAGTGGATTTTTTTTTGATCTTATATCTTTTTTTTGAAACGCATTGATCTTATATCTTATAGTGTGTTTCAGACTTGCTTGATTGTTCTCGTTTCTATTGAGAAAATGAATTAATAAGGGAACAACTGGAGAAAAAGAATGATTTTTTTTTGGGCGTGCTTGCTGGATTTAGAATCCAATGGAATGGAGTAACAGATGCTACCTTGGTCTGCGCTGTTGCAATTTCTCCTTTTTCTGATCGTGTAATATGTTGTGTCACTTAGCTTATTTTATTGACAGGTCTGAAGATTTCAGGATAATTAGGATTTCTGACAAATTGCCCTCTCTCTCTAGCCTTACTTCTCACTCCAATTTCTTCTGTTGTATTGTATAGGTTATGAGCCTCTCAACTCTAATACAAGCCTTCACAATTTTTAAATTTCAGAAACATGCAACTTTATTGGCTGATTGTCCATCTGACAGTTTTCTGAAAAGGAACTAAAAAGTTTATATCTCTGGTTTGATGTAAAGAATCACCATTTGGTTTATTAGTGAAAACTCATGATTTGAGCCATCTGCTGTGGTAGCATTCTTTGATGCATCATACTGAAAATCATTCTCTCATTAATGCTTATTTCCAGGGCAATCTGCAGCATGAGTACAGTGGCAGCAATTGTGTGCTCCTGGATGGTCCTGGAGTAAGGCAGGAGCTGATTGTACTTCTCAGATACCTCAGACTCTGCATGTTCTTCTCAAAGAAGCCATTCGAAGTGTTCCTAGAGTTTGGTGGTTATGGACAGAGTGATATTCTCATAAGGAAATCGAAGTCACAGGTTTGTATTGCTCTGAGCTAGCTGATGTTCTATATAGCATACGTTGCAAGTGGCGATACCTCAATGGAACTCTGTGATTCGATTCAGTTTATGAAGCCTGCATTCACGGTTGTCCACGATGAAAGTACCAAATGCTTCCTCCTTTTCATTCGGGGAGCGACCAGCACTAAGGATCGTCTGACTGCTGCAACTGCTGCAGAAGTTCCATTCCATCATTCAGTATCATTACAAGATGGACGTAGATCCAATTTAGTGGCTGGACATGCGCATTGTGGAATGGTTGCTGCTGCTCGTTGGATTGCAGATCAGGCCATTCCCTGCCTAAGCAAAGCAGTCGAACAATTCCCAAACTACAGAGTTAAGGTAACACTCATTTCTGATCCTATTACTGTATACACCATAAAAAGATTTGCATGGGGATTTAATTTATGTTTTTTTAAGGCAGGATTTAATTTATGTTGTTAGACACCACATGTTCTTATGATATTAAGTTAATATCAATTATTGATTTATTTTGGTTAAACCGAAACAAATAATCCCCTAGTATGGTTGTTTAGTTTACACCGAACTCAGTGAACCTAATATGAGTAACAATGTATCTGTTTGTCCTCTTAAACAACCAAAATTGGGAAAATTCAATTTAAAAATACTGCATATCTGAAGCTAAAGTAAATTAGGAATGCTTCGAATTTGCTTCTGGCTAACAGAACTGCACTATTTTAATCTAATTTTAGATCATTGGGCATTCAATGGGAGGTGGTATCGCTGCGATATTAACATACATACTCCGCGAGGATAATAAGTTATCATCATCCTCATGTATTGCGTTTGGACCAGGTACAGAATTGAAGTAGAAACTAGGATTTGGCTATCAAAGACATCAACATAAACAAAAAAAGTACAAAAAATAAAATCATGGCATGCTAATTTAAGAACAAAAAGTTCACTTCCATGGATATAATTTCTCTTAGTATTGAAATATACAAGTAGCTACTCTAAAACAGAGTACTATGTAGGAGCAATCATAAGCTTCCGTAACAAAGCTGTCGCATTTCCCTTTTTTGGTATCTGGTTGCAAAAATGTGCCATATACACACCTTTTATTAGATGTGCTCCTATGGTATTCTAACACTTTGAAGTGCTCCTGTCCAGCTGCTTGCATGACCTGGGACTTGGCTGAGTCAGGCAAAGACTTCGTTACCTCTATTGTCAACTAGTGATTTGCGCGCGCCCATGCGCGCGAGACAATGGCCGCGATTATAGAGGGGAAATAAAACGATAATACTGACAATTGGCTGGCTCTATCTACGATCACTGAAACAAAACAGACCTAAAAACATATGCTATTTCCCCCCCTTTTTCCACGTATGAGAATGATAGTTATTTGTTCATCACCTAAAAGGCAATATCTGAATATTTTCCCATCACAGCATTAAGAGGTTTGACTCATCTCGATCTATGTGATAGACCAGCAATTTTTCTGAAATAAATGCAACAGGACAAATAGGTTGCACATACATTACATAAGCCATTGGACTGTGCATATAGAAATGGAAGACAATTGCAACAGAACAGATACAAATAGCGTCGAGGCTAAGAAGAAAAAACAAAAGATAAACTTGCATTTTGCCTCCAACCTAGCAACCAAGATAGCACCAAAACACTGTTTTGCATGACATAAACTCACTGGTTCGCATGACATAAGCACTCAATAGCTACATTGATCTAACGAGGAAGACTACATAAACACACGGCAGAAGGTCTATGAGCTGAATGGTCACATGGTGGTCGGCCAAACGCCGGGTGAGAGCTTCACCGTGGATCGAAGATGATCCTGAGGCACCTCCATTGCCACGGCCATGGTAGGAGTCAGCAGAGAAGAAGCTTCGCCGCGTGCTTTGACAGGAAATCGTATAGTCAGTAGCGAAAACTTGATGCACGGACATATACGTCAGTCTGTCATTCAAACTGAAGTGCTGGATCGTGAGTTAAAGTTTGGAAAGAACAATTGATTCAAATGAGCATGTTCAGTTGTGCATGAACATAGAAAACCGAACATGGAAAATTAAGCAACGACCGTAAAACTAAAGTTTTGGCTTCTTTCCACAGTTTTGCACATAGTAGCGAAGGCCAGTTTATGTTAGACAGTCTAGCAAAGGGCAGCTTATATCATGGAATGCGACAAAAAACATACCTAAGGCAACAATGACAGCAGCAGCTGAGCAGAAGCTCACCCCTTGCAAAAGCCCCTAAGGAAACAGAAGCGCAGGAAACCAAGAAGACAATTAGAAATGGAAACCTGAGCAACAATACAGCTACACATACTTTTCAAGCATTCTTTACCTAAAACAATCTAAAATCTTCAGAAGTAATTTCCAAGTAATTTTAGAACCAGCATGTAAATGCACCTAATGTAGAGGACACAACTCTCATCTGACAGATTTTCACTTTTCTGATGGGAAACCCTCCATCACCATTTGTTTGATTCTGCTTTAGGCCAAGAATAGAAAAGGTAGAGACACAACAGCAATTGTTTTCCTTCATCTAGAATTAGAGGTTTTTAGTAACCAAAAAAGGAAGTCTATACGAAGCATCAGAACTGATCAAAGGAAATATCAACGAACAAAGATGAGTTTTAAACTTATCCAAAGGAAAAAAAAAATCATGGTCTATAACCAGCGATGCTAAATCTAAACATAAGGTTCAGCAGATCAAGCAGGTGGACCAATCACCACGCTGTGGTTGAGCACAATGCAGGTACGTATAGCAATATGTTTTGTAAGGGGCATCCTGGTGAAAATATCTACAGATATGTTGACAGGTTCGTATATCTACATGTCCAACTCAGGAACATGTATTTTCCTGTCGCCTCTAATGGTCTGTAGGTAAACTAAAAACATTTTTTCCCTCTGTAAACAACTTTTGGAGGGTCACTGAACCACAGTGCAGAACTAACAAAGCTCATGTTTCTGTAATCATAGCCATTTGTAAAATTCTCCTTATGGCCTATAGATCCATACCTTCAGTTAATACAACTGAGATAGAACTGAAATGGCCTGCACCACGACGCCAATTCTAACAACGCCTGCACCACGATGCCAATTCTAACATTTATAATGTTGGAGTGTGGCCTGTAGAATACATGACAGATCTAAACATTTATAATGTTGGAGTGTATGGACCAAATCACAGCACTGAAGGAAAATAAGTATGCGGTGTCCTCTAAAAAATCCAAAAGCATTACCTGATAATTTTTTGGACACCATTCAGATGGGAGTCGTGGAGGGATTGACAGGCTCATCTTCTCTAGCCTTGCCTCCAAGCTGCTAACACGCTACTTCCTGTTGTCTGCTTCAACTTTGAAGAGGAGTATGGTCTCCTATAGTAAAACAAAAAGGCGTGTTCAGATAGTGACAAATTATAGGAAAATGATAATTCATAATAGATATGCCTTCCTATGTACCCATTTGAGCAAGGTCATTGGTAACATCCATGGCAAAAATGAGGACACACGTACCAGCAAGGCTGGCTTCAGCCTCCATCCGTCCCCAGCGCCAGCGACAGACTGACTGCTGCTGCTCTAATTACCTGAGACAGGAGATTGACAAGCACCTGCTCCACTGCTGCAAACCTGCGGCAAATGAAACAAGCCAGCTGAGATGCCAAGTAAAAATGGAATTAGCAAACGCCCATTGATTGATCACTGCTGGACACAAGCTGCCTGCTGTAGTCGATAATTTGAACGCCCAGGTCATGCACGAGCTGCTGAACTTGCTGCACGCAACCAATTCAAGCACATTAAGCAAATACAGAGAAACGTATGCAGAGAGAAGCATGACTGCAATGGAGAGAACAGAGTCAAGCGAGCTGCAGCTGCTGGAAATTAACATGAACTGCTGCACCTTCTCTTGGTGCTGTGTGTGCACGGGTTCCTGGATGAACACCGATTGGTGCAGAGCAACAACGAGGCTGGGGCAAGCGCTGGACCAGGCAGTGGGAAACCGGCCTGCTGCTCCTGGAGTCCAAAACCGCTCACGCTCAAGAACGCCAAAAACTTTTTTTCTCTAAAAAAAGAACGCCAAAAACCGAGCGCTGACAACAAGGATCAGAGGAGAGCGATAAGAGAAAGAAAATCGCTTGAAAACTGACCCAAATCAAAAGGATTCGAAACCAAATCTTGCACAGGTGATCACAACTGAGTTGAGAAGCTACTCCTAGGAAATCATTGCCCCAAATAAACTCAAGCCCCGGCAAATCCAGATCGAGTGCAAGAATGAAATCCTATCTCCTAAAACGAAAATCGTCGATTTCTCCGTGCTCGTGTTGAATTGATTTGTTTCACTTGGTACATAAGCACAACACATGTCCTTGCACGAACTAAAGCAAAAAAGAGCGAACTAAATCGATCTCAAATCGACGAATCAAAAAGTTCCCAAAAATAGCTTCGAAAATCAGAGACAGATGAATCCGGGTTGCGGCCGCTGCGATGGGTGGCGGCCTGGGCTGGGAGCCGCCGCCGCCTCGAGAAAGGATGGAGAGCCGTCTCCCACACTTCGTCCATATCACCAGCGATTCTCCCCTTCGAAACCCTAACACAACAAAAAAAAATATCATCCATACGCAGAGCAGAGGAGAAGATGGGGACGGAGAGAAGAGGAGGAAGGAGAGGTTGGGATGTGGATGGGAGACGGCTCACCTGCGCTGCCTGGCCGCGCCGCCTGGCCACGCCGGCTCCGCCTCGGCGCCGCCGCGCGCGGCCGCGCCGCCTGGCCGTGCCCGCGCCGCGCCACCTGGCCGCGCCGGCCGCGCCCGCGCCACCGCCGCGCCGGGCGTGGCGCTGTCCCGCGCGCCGTCGCCCGCGCAGGAGAGATGAGGGGAGAGGAAGAGGCGAGGCCGGTTCTGTTTTTTTTTTTTTGCAGAGAAGAGAGGGAGAGACTGTATATATTTGGTAGGGCCGGCGGGGATGTTTTTGCAAAAAGCCAGATAGTACAGGGGTCTGTATGAAAGAAATCCAAGCATAGTTACTGTAGAGGAGGGGCCTGAGCGGGCTGGAACATGATTTCATACAAACAGAGGGACTCTTTTGAAAAAAAAACGGACCAATCCCAGATTTCGGGACGACGTGGACGCCCTGGCCGCTGAGATTCTCCACACACAATATTACTTTTAAATAAAAACGACATGGTGCCATCCTTTGGCAAAGCTTCAGCTGCCAACCTTCGCACAAAGGTACCCCATGTTTACTGAGTTTAGCAGTGATGTCTTGAACTATGAAACAGATTTTGTCTCATTAATAGACCTTAAACTGTCTTAAAATATTCTGCAGGTTATGGCATCATCATGGGCTCCAGACCTCCAAGAACAAATTCAGCAAACAAGAATCTTAGGTTTGGTAAATAGCTCTGTGAATTTCATGCGATCCCACATTCCCTTTGTATCGAACACAGTGTCTCACCACACTCCTATGGTAAACCCTAAGCACCATGTTGTTTGAAGAAAAATCATTATATTACTGTCTTACTGTTGTGGCTAGTCTCCATTCCTTGATGTTTTTATTTGTAATGCACTGAATCGATTCCTCATGCCATCTCAGGATGAGTTGAACCTTTCAGCAGATGTGTGTACCGCTGTCCAGAAGCACTCTGCACTGTCCTGCTGGTCATCAGTTGCTGTTAATACGCAAACTTTAGAGTCTCTGATGAATCCCACTCAGGGCATTCCAGCATTGATGTCAGCATACAGAAGAACTGTGCAGAACACTGAGAAGCCAACAACTTTAGGAGAATCAGACTCAGGCTTTCCAGGAGAACTTAACCGTCAGAGATCAAATGCTATGGAGATTGATCCAGAGGAGAAAGCAAAAAGACCAAGAGCACATAGGTCAGCTTCTGAATGCCTTGCGATCATCGCGAATGGTCTCTCAGGAGCCTCAGCAGCTGTACCCTCCGGGCAGAATCATGCACATGGTTGAGCTGCCAGCACCAGAAGGGACGAACACCAGCAAGCAATGCCACCAGAATGAGGTGCTTGCCATCTATGAGACCCCTCGCAGCATGTATGGCAAGATCCGGCTGGCGAGAACCATGATCAGAGACCATTACATGCCAAGGTACATCGAGACGATGGAGATGCTGATCGACAAACTTGCAGAGGATGAGGATGACAATGACAGCCGGTTGGACTGACTGATGAACCCCAAAAGAAACAGAAAGGAAGAAGATTAATATACAGTATTGATAGTATCATTATAGATAACTTAAACTTACTTATGACTTCAGACCAGAATCTAGATTAGTACAGTGAGCCATCGCAGGAACAGCAGAAAGATCAGAGTTTGTTGCTGAGGCTTGATGAAACGACTACTGTTATGTTTGGCTGTATATTAGCAATACTGCAGGATTACGCTTTAGAGGAAAGACTCCAGTGAACAAATGTGATTCTTGAAATGGATGATGTTGAATGCGTGCTGTTTGGTTGCCCCTGATGTTTGTAAATATAAGCAGGGGCAATATTTTAATTACTGGGTTGTGATTCTTAGTTGTGATTCCAATCAGGGTGTTGGTTATAAATAGGAGGCTATATGCAGTTAAAATAAATACGATCCAGTTTAGGGATCTAACTAGAAAAGTTTACGGACTTTTTGCAAATATTCAGGCAGAATTCAGATGTAGGTGATCTTACAAAGTTCTGTCCAGAAATGCCAGTTACAGAGACGAGTTCCGAAAATGGACGGTGTGAGAACTCTGAAAGTTTGCATACTGCATTGAAGGACAGGTTACAGACACCTTCAGTCTCAGCTACATGATCTTCTACAGTCTCAGCTGGGCACTGTTACTGACCAGCGTCTTCCCCTGTTCTCATGAATGCCTTTCTGTTTGATTTGCCAGGCTAGTTCAAGCTCATCCCTTGTAGACGAGTGGCTTGTCGACCCAGCGGACACGGCAGCCACAGGCCTGCAGCATCTGAAGCAGCTCGGCAGAGAGCAGAGATCTCAACCCACCCAGCAGCTTCAGCTTCTTCAGCCTCCCACATGCCGATCGCAGTGCCATCTCAAACCCTTCAATGGAGACCCAGGAGAGGTGAACCATATTCACGTCCTGGAGGCACCTCAGTGAGCCCAGCAGATGGCACAGGCCCAGGCCAGTGACTTGACAGTAGGAGATAGTAAGCTGCAAACAAACCGAACAGCAACCTGTAATGTCCCTGATGCTTCACAAATTACAAAAGGAGAAGATGAAGTTGTTGAGTTTTTTACTTGTCTAAGGTTCTGGGAGTATCTTGAAAGAGCCCAAAGGCCAGCATCATCCACAGAGTAACAGCGTTTAAGGTCCAGTTCTATCAGGCTAGTGCAACCAATGGCGATGGAGGTGATCCCAATGCCCGTGATGCGGACAAGGCATCTCAACTCCAGATTTGTGAGTTCTTCCAGAGCGCTTACATGCTTCAAACCAGCATCGGTGATTTGGGTGCAATAGCATAAGTTTAGCACCCTGATCTTCTTGCAGCCACTAGCTACAGCTGCTAGCCCATCATCAGTAATAGCACTACAACTGTGGGAAAGGTAAACAAGTGTGCTTTAGTTTAGAGAACAATGAATAACCAATAAATAATTTCTAAAGCATAAATATAAACATCGATTACGGTATAGATCAAGTTCCACAAGCTTTCCACAGTTTGAACCAATATAAACACTGCCTTCATCAGAAATGCTAGAGCAAAGGCCAAGCTTCAAGGTCAGCAGTTCCGAGCAACTTGCCAAGTGCTGCAAAGCTGAAAATGTGGTATTTCAAATGATGAGCTCAAATTTAGGAATGGACTTTTCCTATAAAAAAATATGACATTGTTATTTTTCAGTTACCTGCATCATTAATACGACAGTCAGTGAGGTCAGTCTCCTTAAGGTGGGAGCAGAGTGTTGCGATTCGCTCTATTCCCTTCTCACTTATAAAAGGGCAGGATTCCAGCCGAAGGCATTCAATTTTTCTACAGTTCTCGGCGATTGCAGCAAGGGCATCATTTGTAAGAAGATGGCAGCATGTAACGTCGATAGTCCTTAAGTCACAGCAATGACCAACTAGTGAAACAATACCATCATCTGTAACGCCATTGCATTTGCTAAGCCCAATCTCAACCAAATTCTTGCAGGTAGAACCAATAGCTTGAAGATTTGAGGCAAATATTTCAAGGCCATCGAAAGTATTAAAACAGTCAAAGTTTCTCCTATTGTTGATAATTTGCTCAGAACACAAGTCTCTATCTCCTGCAAGTGCGACCACAGAAGGTGAACAATTAGTGGAATTGCGAATTTTACTGCTTAAATGAAATCATGGATTTGAATCGTTTGTTCTAAAAAGGCAAAGGGAAGGAACTCTACTACTTACATGCAAACTGTGTCCAGCATTTATTTTTCGGAGAAATCTTTGACCATCTATGAGTGAAGCTAAGCCCAGAGAAGACACTCGGTTACACCTCGATACATCAATACTCTAAAACAGGTGAGATTGAAAATAGAGTAAGCACAGCTGGCATCATAGTTTACAGTATGAAGTTCATATGAGATCTGCATCCTTGCAAGGTGTTATACCTGAAGCGAGTTGCACATGCTTAGCATTTGTAGACCATCATCATCAATAAACAAGCAGCTGACCATCGCTATGTCCTCGAGCTTCTCAAGAGTGGAAAGTGATCTGAGGGATTCATTGGTCACCTGGGAAACAAGGCATAAGAAATTTGAGCATTCTTGGATACGAACAAGAAACAATCAGAACTGTCGGACGGTATTATGTATATGCTGTATATACCGTAGGTACATAGCCGGTGTACATATGTCGTGTATTCAAATGGGCGAGTGAACCATACCCTTGTAAGTGAAATTTAGTCTACTTATGCACCAAATTTGTTGACAAAACCTAAGTACATTTACCGAAATCCTAATGGACTTTAATTTTCTGACGTCAGGAGCCAAAATTAATAGAAAGAATTGACCAACCAACCAATATCAAGGTGCTTAGCAATTAGGATCACAGAGTTTCAAAACTGTCTTGGTTATTGTTGTAAGAAGCAACCAATGTTTAATCAGACACTTTACCGGCAAGAAAATGCATCAAATATTCATGAGCAACATTAAGAAGAATAATTTTAATTGGAACAGACACCTACAAACAATTTCCAATGGAAGTATTTCACACTCACTCTAATCAGTACATACACCATTGAACAGTACCAATTCTGGAGAAGTCAGGTGTTCTATGTTCAGGTCACAAGCAGTAACTAATTGACTCAATCAGAGCAATCTCAGTACATATAGACATCATCACTGAACAGAATTTGAGATTGAGCCTGTCAGTACCCTACCTTGAGATAAGAAATGTCAACGCTACGCAACTCAGGGCACTTCTTAGCAAGCAACTCAACACCAATATCAGAGATCTCACGACACCACTTAACACTAAGCCTCCATAACCCAGGACACCCAACAGCAACCTTAGCAAGCCCAACATCAGTAACACCAAGGCACTTATCCACAACAAGTTCCCTAAGCCCCGGAGCCGCAGCAAGCGCGGCCATCTCCTGTCCCCAGCAGCGACACAGTGTGAAAGGTCGACGGCCTCGAGCCTCGGGCACGCCGCCACCACCGCCTCCAGCCCACGCCAGGTCACCCCGCTCGCCCGCGCCAGCCTTACCTCGCGGATGGGTGGGAGGGGGATGGGGAGTGGTGGGAGGAGGGGTGGTGGTGAGGGAGGCGTCGTCGAGGCCGGCGCAGGCCGAGAGGTCGAGGGAGGTGAGGGATGGGAAGGCGCGGAGTAAGCGTGGGAGGGCGTCGAGGCGGAGGATCCGTGTGGTGCGCCGGGATAGGGATTCGGCGAGTAGGAAGGTGCGGGTTGTTAGGCGGCAGGACTTGCGGTCGCGTGGGGAGGAGAGGGATGAGAGGGCGTGGGCGAGGAGGTCGAGGGAGAGGGATTCCACGCTGCCGGTGCCGGCGGTGGAGATGGGGGTGGAGCTTGAACCTGAGACGGAGTCGTGGCTCATCGCCGCGCGCTGGATGAGATCCAGTGGGTGGATCCTAAGGGTGGACTGGACGGTGGCGAGGCGAGCGCGGCGGCTGGGAAGCTCGAGCGACGGTTGGCTCGCTGGGTGGGTGGCGAGGAGAGGCGTGGTTGTGCTGGGAGGAGGAGGGAAGGCAAGGCGAAGAAGATTCCGGCGAGTGGGGGAGTTGGTCAACGGCGGCGAGTGGGAGGCAGGCAGCGGAAGTGGCGGCACGGCGAGGGGAGAGAAGAGGGGAGCTTTGGCTGTTGCGCAACAGGAGTTGTTTACTACTCACTGATGAGATGTGAACTGACAGATGGGCCCGGGTGGTGGGTGACGTGTCGTATCCAAGGTGAAGAGAAGACTCCGGCCGTACGTAACCAAGGACGGGCGTACCTGCGGCTGGCCGGCCGGTCGGTCGCATCCAGACACTCACTCCTCTCGTGCGTTGACTGTTGACGTTTCAAACCTCACTCAATCTTCAATCTTAACGAAAAGAAAAACACAAGAAAAAGGGAAAAAGAGTCGACGCATGACGTGTCTATCCTAATAACTACGACAACGGCCAGATCGAATCTGAAATTTGGGTCGTTGGTCCATTCATCCATTCGACTTCAGGACGTAGGGAATGACGTGATAATTACATGTTTTAACATTTTTATTAACGGTTGAATTCATTTTTCTTTAAAAGAAAACTCCATCCGTTTCAACCTATAATTCATTTAACTTTTTAAACCTAAGTTTGACCACTCGTCTTGATCAAAAGTTTGTATAAAATATCACTTTGTTTTCTCATTTGTGACTTTGTCCTTCATATATTCTCTCCCCAAAGTTTGTATAAAATATCACTTTGTTTTCTCGTTTTGTGACCTTGTCCTTCCTATATTCTCTCCCCTTCGTCCTGACAAATAATATTATATGTGGTCTGGGTTGGAATCGCTCTTAGGCCACTTCGCAATGGCGGACATTGCTAGCTAGGAGGACCAGCTACCCAATCATCCCGAGAGAGAGTCGAGAAATGAAGAGTGCTAGCGAGACTGCAAGCGCTAAGTTCGCACTCTTGCCAAGAAAAGTTGTGCCTGCATCTCTTCTCAATGAATCTATGCAGCTTGATATTTTTCTTTTCTTATTTGTTCTTGTGTCTAGCTCAGCAGACGAATTGCCCACAAGGGTCCCAACCATTGCGGACGCCCTTAGAGTTCGCTCTTCGCGCCCGACATGCACGATTTGAAACCTACGTTATGATGGTTTTTTTTTTTATCAAACATGCCTGTATTAAGAGGTAAGGGAAATGTACATAGATAGTACAAATACAGATACATCAAGGATACAGGGGAGAGATGTCCCTCTAAACTTTGCATAAAGGGCGTCAACAAAAATAAAAATTACAAACATGTATCTAGACTCTCCCCTTCCAACAACGGCATCGAATGAATCCACCGTCGCCACCACCACTATCTGATGAAGCTCCATCGCACGCAGGCTTTAGCGAGCCGCAATAGCCGCCGACATGGAGGCTGGGCTGATTCCGTCGTTGAAGGAGCACCGCCGGGACGCGCCCCAAGCTTTCAGATCTCGACCGACGCCGCCGACAGTCCACCGGAAGAGAAGTCGAGGTCGATCCGCTCTCCCCGCAGTCTCACGCCACCCCCAGCTTCCTCTGCATCCACACAGAAAACGATGACACAAGCACCGCCAGTCCACCACATCGATGGAGGAGCCGCCACGCATACCCTAAAACAGGGCGGCGGCCGCCGACTCCACCTCCACGGGTTCCTCGCCGACGCCGGAGTGAAGCGTGACGAGGCGAGGGAGAGTCCGAGAGAACTTATTCCATGGCGCCGCCGGTCACCTCAACGACGAAACCAAACCCTAGACCTACTAGGACCTAACCTACCAGTCGGCGAGAAAAGCAGTGGTCACCGCCACCTCACAACGCCCGACGGGCCATCGAAGGCGGAGAAGACCACCGGATCCGCCAGCGGGGATGCGAGGACTCATTTTCGCCGCTCTCAACTGTAATAGCCGAGACTAAATTGTTAAATTGAGTTACAATGTGATGGTTGCCGAGCCATACATGGTTGGAGCCAAATTAAAAATATATACAGTATGCATGTTAGCTTGATCGTTTCCATATTTAGGCTCTCCATGTAATTTAGATCTCCCGACAGGCCTGCACGTGTACAAGCCCATAAATGCCACTTGTGGTGGGCTCGCGGCCCACATGCCAGGTTCCCCGGGCTTGCAATGAACAGCTTGAGAAACCCAAGAAGGCACGACCGTCCATGAAAACTTGGCCCATGTAAGCCAAAAGCCCATCATACCGTGCCCCTGTTCTGTGGCACCGGGGCTGTGCTCCGCCCCGCCGTGGTTGGCGTGTCAGAGCCGCGCCCGCCGGCGAAGAGGGCCGCCGAGATCCGGCCGACTTCCATGGAGCGGAACCCTAACCCACACGTCCGCGAGGGGATCCACAGGCCAGCGCACCCGAGCCCGGAGGCCGGAGAGGAGGAAGACGCCCGTGGCCCTGACGAATCCCCCGCCGGCTCCCCTGCTCTGCGTGCCTCCGACACGCCGCCGCCCCCGAGGTCAGTGGAACTGAAAAGCTTGTTTCGTTGAATTTGCTTTGCTATGTGAGAACCGTGCAGATGGCTAGGAGTCTAGTGTTGGGTTTTTGAACTACATGGAGAAGAGAATGCAGCTTAATGGACAGGGAAAATCAATTAAGCTAGCTTTTCTGGAATTTGGGGAGAATGTACTCATGTTGATAACTCCATGAACTGGAGTGACTGCTGGCTTCTAATAAACATAAAGCGGGCAGGTGGTTTTGGTCAAATAATACCTCATAGAAATTCAAGACTACACAGTTTTAAACTTTTTTTATTTATATTTCAATTCCAAAATTTATGTATGACTTGCAGCTGTATCTCTAGGGAAAGTAGGGGCATATAGAGATGGTGACGTTTCCCATCTTACACCTGCTCTGTTGCTCTTTTTCTTTGTAGTACAATAATGACATGACATGGTTTGTTGCTAGAGCGTATTCAGCATTCCACTCTTGTCAATGGCCTGCAATTCCAGTTTATGTTTAATGCTCTATGTTTGGTGTATTATGGGTTGAGACAAAGGAGTTGTCTTTGCCATACCTACATAGCAATAGCGCAACATTAACCAAGGAAAAAGAAAACAATCTACATAGGTCAACAATGGAGCAAAGTATTTTTAATGGCCCCCATGCGCATACTGATTTTCATTACATATCTCACAAATAGGGTTTTAATGCTAGGACATAGTAAGGCAATCATATGAATGATTTTGTTATTTAATGGAATTGACATTGTAGTTCAGAGGCTGTTCACTGTTGTTTAGCGAAAATGGCATGGTGCTGTACCTTTTATGTCAAATTTTATTCTTTTCTCCTCCAGATTCTAAAATTCAGAGAATTTTTGCTTTTTTTTTTTTTTTTTTTTTGTATACTGAAAGGTAGGTAATATGTGCTATGAGATGTAAAGTGGGAGGTCAGGAATACATGATTGAAATGCAGGTTATCTAGATGGCTAGAGTATTCAGTTTATTTCATCATCACACTTTGGTGTTATTGCTCAAAAAAAAAAAACATAAAAGGGGATAATGATTTGCGGTTTTCACCAAGACTTTGGTCATGAATGTTTCACATGGATTTCAAGCTGTTCTGAAAGGGCTCCAATTTTTAGGTCACCACACGATTGGGCTATGATACTTAGGGAGTTAGGGGTCACATAAAAAACATGTGGTGATTCTGAGACTTCCTTGGGCGAACCTGAGCCCACCCCGCGAGGAGCAGCACAGGCCATCGAATCTGAGGCGGGGAGAGGAAGAAGCATGTGGCCAGTGTCCCTGGGTCCTTGACAAATCCCCTGCTACCCTGCTCTGTTACTCCGACACGCCGCCAGCCCTGAGGTCAGCGGCCCTGTGTTTTTCTTTGCTTTTGAGATTCTAATAGACGACAAGCTAGCTTGCTGTCTTGAATTTGTTTTGCTATGTGAAAACTAGGTAAGACGATAGTGTTTGGGCTTGTGAAACTACATGGGGAAGAGAATGCAGCTAATTGACAGGGAAAAATGGAAAATCAATTAAAGTAGCTTTTTTTGGGAGAATGTGGTCATGTTGATAAGTGTGGCTGCTGGTTTATAAGCAGCAAGGGCTGCAGGTGTTTATAAAAAGTTTATAGTTTTAAACATTTTTAGTTTTATTTCAATGTAAAATCTATGTATGGCTTGGAGCACTCAAAAGTAGGATATAGAGATAGTGATGTTTCACATCTTACATCGGCTCTGTTGCTCTTTTTATAGTAGAATAATGACATGGTTTGTGGCTAGGAGTGGTATTCAGCATTTTAGTTTTGTCAATGGCCTGCATTTTTTTTGATGATGAATTTTATGTTTAGCCCTCTTTATTTAGTGGAATATGGGTTGAGAAAGATGTTGGCTGATGTCTGGTTCATGACTACATATACCTGCACTGTACAGGGTCTGCTGTTACCTTTCAGTATGAGGGGAGCAGCCTGGCAGAGACTGTGACCTGTTGATTGATGAGGAGAGTGTGTGGGTTTGAATTGCTTCTGGTTTACACAATGCTGTTTACGTAGCCCATTCCCAATAAAACAGTTTACTGCCTGTATGTTGTGAGTCCTTAGAAGTTACAACTTAGAATTTTACTTCGCCATTTTTTTTCAAAGAAAAAGGATCCCATACTCAATGCCCACAGTAGGCTAACCAAGGAAAAGAACAGTCTACAAAGACCAACATTGGAGCATAGTATTTTTTTATGGCCCCGACCGAAGGTCCAGGGTGTGAGCCCCAACCTCCGCACATTGCACGGTGTGCGGGTAAGGCCTGGCACTAATCACCTTTCCCCAGACCTACGCAATCCGGGAGCCTATGGCACTGGGTACGTGTCCGCTGCGCATACTGATTTTATTACATGTCTCCAAAAATAGGGTTTAAATGTTAGGATATAATAAAGCAATTATATGAATGATTTTGTTATTTATTGGAATTGGCATTGTAGTTCAGAGGCTGTTGTTTAGTGAATATGGCATGGTTGTTCAGTTGTGTGTAATTTTGTTCTGTTTTTCAGATTTCTAAATTTTAGACAAGGATCTTGCTTTTTTTCATACTGGAAGATAGGTAATATGAAATGCAAAGTGGGAGGCCAGGAAGGCATGATTAAAACATATGTTATGTAGATGCCTAGTATATTCATTTTATTTCATCAGTTATTGCTTGGGAAAAAATAAAAATAAAAGGGCATTATGCTTTGCAATTTCTAACTAAAACTTTGGTTATATATTATATGGGGGTGAATTGTGTTGTATTTTAACACTGTGGGCTTGTATAACATCACTAGTTTGATTGTATTAGTCATTATGGTTTGAATTTTTAGGTCATCACACAAATAGGTTATGATGATGCTAGGGAGATAGGGGTCACATAAAAACATGTGATTCTGAACTAAACATGCAGTGATAGAAGAGGTCATGCATACTGTTATTGACACTTGATATTGTTTCCAAGTACCACACTAAGTACGGATTCCAACTACTGCACCAGTTTCTTATACTAGGGAAAGTAGTAATACATATTTGTCCCTGGATACATATTTGTTTCATCAACTGCCTTGTACAAATCATTTTCCATATATGAAGTGCAACTGCTACAGAGCTACTATGTGAATTAGAGTAACATAGATACACTTCCCCATGAGCACAACGTTGAAAATTCTTCTTTGATGGCCAACATTTCAGCATAAACCTCCTCTGTTCTTGGCCGATCCTTCGCTGACATCTCAGAACATTTTAGACCAAGATTTGCTAGTTGCATGGCACAGTGCTGCATTACAACCATTTCCTGTCCTCCATCTTCACCTTCATGATATCCAGTGAGATTTGGTTCTAAAATGTTATGGATATTCAGTGGAAGTGATGATTCCACAAAGTTCGGATGTTTACACCATCCTTAAACATGTCATCAGTTGGTCGCCTTTCCTGTAATCATCTCCAGCAGAATAATTCCAAAGCTGTAGATGTCACCCTCAACTGAGATTTTGCACCCCACGCCGTACTCTGCAATGTTGTGCAAACCTTAGTAAGAAAGTCTTCCACTTTACTATTTCTTAAAATTGGGAAAAAATATAGATAAAGATACCAAAGCATCATTTACAGGACAAATATCATGTATCTATAAGTACAATTCATTCTGATTAAAAAAAGAGAGTGAAACATGTGCTCACCTGGTGCAATATAACCGATAGATCCTCTTGGTCCTACAGCACTGAGAGATGCAACCATTTCAACAGAAAGAAACTTTGCCAGACCAAAATCACTGAGAGATGCAACCATTTCATCATTCAAAAGGACATTGCTTGGTTTCAGATCACGATGTACCAAAGGAGGGGTGCATCGATTATGAAGATAGTCCAATGCAGCAGCAATATCCACAGCGATTGCTATTCGTGTGCCTAAACTCAATGGTCTTTTTGTGCTTTCTGTGTACTCTTTCTGATGGAGCCAGCTTTCTAGGTTACCATTTACCATGTACTCAAGAATGAGTGCTTTGAATTCATTTCCAGTTGGGTCAAACGTTGAACATACACTAATCACTCTAATAAGATTCCGATGGCGAATGTTTCTCAATGCCTCACATTCAGAAAGGAAGTTACTTGGTGCTCCAAGTTGGTCGAGCCTGAATACCTTTATGGCAACTGCACATTCTTCAACCTTGAATTGACCTTTATACACCAATCCAAATCTTCCAGATCCAACAAGACTGTTAGGAGAGAAACCATCTGTTGCTCTGAACAAATCACCATATGAGAAATTCTTTAGCTCCTTGAATGACTGGTTGGTAAGTTTCTTTCCTTCCCTTGTCTTCTTCAAAATAATGACACCAACACACACTATTGTGACTGCAGCTACACTGGCAAGTGAAACCAGAGCAGCTAAAATGTAGGCATGCTTCTTTCTTTGGGTTCTTGATGTCAAGCACTGTGTGACTTGTAGATCTGGAGACTTTGCACACAACTTATTGTTTCCTTGGATGAATACATCATTTGGTCTAGCGAAGATGCCGCCACAAGGGACAGGGCCCTCAAGGTCATTGAAGGATAGGTTCAGAATTTGTAAAGAGCTAAATGACTCCAAAAATTCAGGAATTCTAACACCAGACAAGTTATTCTGTGAAAGATCCATCACAGTGATGCCTTTTAAGCTGATGAAAGAATCTGGAATGCTTCCTTGCAGATTGTTTGCTTCTAAGTGGAGTGATTCCAGAAGAAGGCACTGGCCAAGTGTGGAGGGGATCTCACCTGATAATCGATTGTTGGAAAGACTAAGTGCATTCAGATTGATCAATCCACCAATCTCAAATGGTATGTCTCCAGTGAGTTTGTTGTTGGACAAGTCTAAGCCAACAGAAAGTGTAGATAGTGAAAACAGTTCCCGTGGAATGCCTCCGTACAAGCTATTGGAAGAAAGATTGAGTGTTGTCAGTTGTGTGCAGTCCTCTAAAGTAGAAGGTATGGGCCCGGTCAAATTATTTTCCTCGAAAAGAAGTACAGTAAGCCGCTGTAACTTCCCAATTGATCTTGGGATTTCTCCAGAAAGTTGGTTTTTGGATATGGTCAGAATGGACAAATTTTGGAGGTTCCCAAGTGTGTCTGGAATTTTCCCTGAAAGGAAATTATTATCTAACTGAATTACTGTGAGATTTGTGAACTTCCCTATCTCTGATGGTATAGAACCTGTGAATTGATTTTCTTTTAGTACCATGATCTCTAAGCTTTTTGGGATATTGGTGATATAAGTAGATATTATACCTTGAAGGTTGTTTCTATCTAACCATAAATTCGTTAACTGTGTGCAGTTGACTAGAGAGGACATGAAAGACCAATCTCCAGCTTCAAGTTTATTTGCACCTAGATCTAGGTAACTCAACAAGGTCAGGGATCCCAGTGAAGGAATAACACCTGTGAATGCATTGCTACGGAGATCTATATAGTGCAAATTTGTTGCATTGGCCAGTGAAGCTGGAATTGGACCTTCAAACCTGCTCCCTTCCAGTATCAACTCTGTGATGTTTGTAAGGGTGTTTCCAATACTGTCGGGAAGCGTACCAACAAGTTGGTTGGCCCCCAGTCCAAGAAAAGTAAGAGAGGAGATGTTATAAAGTGCAGGTGCAACAGTGCCTGACAAGTTGTTATAGCTGAGGTCTAGTGCTTGCAGGGTCTTAAGCTTACCTATGCTCTCTGGAATCCTTCCTCCTAAACTGTTACGAGAAAGCAGTAAGAAAGCCAGGGAAGAAAGATTACCTAGTGAGCTAGGAATCTCTCCCGAGAGATTATTTTCGTATAAGCTAAGGGAATTCAGTGCCATGGAAGATGCCTGTGAGAAAGGTGGTACAGACCCGGAAAGAGCATTGTGTGAGAGATCTATGTAATAAAGTGACGTGCAGTTGAACAGAGCAGGGGGTATCTGACCAGTAAGGCTGTTATTCTGGAGATCCACCCATGTCAGGTTTTTGCTCTGCCCTAAAAATTTAGGAATGCTTCCTGTGATATTATTTCTGGGGAGGAACAGTGCATAGAGATTACTGAGCAGGCCCAGCTGTGGAGGGATGGTTCCCTGAAGATTGTTGTAGCCAAGAATAACAGACTGAAGGGATGAGCACCGTGCAAGACCTGGAGGGATATCACCTTGGAGCGAATTGCTATCAAGGTCAATTATCTCAAGACGGGAACATGCGGATATTGCCTCTGGTATCTCACCATGAAGGGAGTTCGTGCTGAGGTTGAGGTAACGAAGCTGGGTGAGCTGGCCGATGTCAGGAGAAATCTGACCATCGAGCTGGTTGTTGGGCATGTGGATCCTTTCAAGGAAGCTGAGGTTGGCAACGCAAGGGAATATGTTGCCGGCGATGTTCTCGGATTCAAGATCCAGTGCAATGACACGAGATGCCTGCTGTCTGCTGCCGCAAGTCACTCCATGCCAATGGCAGAATGCAGGGGAATCATGTCTCCATGAGGCTAGCGCACCTGATGGGTCGTGGAGCTGAGATTTGAGACAGAGGAGAACACTGGATTCATTCAGTGCTGCGGGTGATGTGTATTGGCACAAGGCAAGGAAGTGGATGGAGATGAAAGCAAGCAGCGGCAGGATGGAATTGCTGTGGATGGCTATGTGAGACATTGTTTCTATGCACATATGGATGGATGCATGTCTATTCCTGCTGCCTTGGGCTGCCTTGGGCTAACCGTATATGATGAGGTTATATAGAGCTCCATGCCTTTTGCACTGCATGAATCTGACTAGTTTATAATGGATGGCTTTGTCTTGTTTGTGTAGTTCTCCGGCAACAGGACCATTCAAAATCATGCCGCAGAGAGTGAACAAAGGAGCTTGCAGAGAATTTGGACAGGTCCATCAACACCTTTCCTGAAGTATGATAAGTGAATTATTTGACCAAAGTAGGATGGCCCAGATTTGACCCCAAAAAAAGTCTCGGTCAACTACGCAAGCTCGGGAACAAGACTCATGAAAGGACCTACTACCACGGTATGATTTCTCCCACTCACACTAGACAAGTTTGGATGCTATTTAGTTCCAGGCCACTCAGACTAAACAGAACTAATCGCTTCTTTAGTTCATCTTAAGTTTAAGTTATCCAAAAAATTCGGTTCATCTGAAACTGGATGGACCAAAGAAAGCTTGCAGGGAAGAGTAAATACACCAACGGCCCTTAAATTTGGCAGAGGTCATCATCTCGGTTTCCAGACACCTAAAATGTATATCCAAGTGGGCCATTTGTGCCACTCAGCCTTGTAAGTTGCCTAGTGTGCTTCGTCGCGCATGCGCACATCGGTTCGTTTCGATCGACAAGAGACTATTGACGCAATGAGTCTTGGTCAACATGGATGGCGCAGACAAAGTGTTTGTCATGATGTGGAAGGCTTCCATTTGTGCAAATAAAATACAGATGCTCTGTCGAGTTTCACGTGGATTTGAGATCTACACTCACGAAGACTCACGGGTCAATAGTCTTCGACGTCAACGGCCACTGAGTTATTTAGGTTGATACACTAAGTTATTCCTCCGCCCAGCCAGCGAAAGAACCTTTTCTTGCTTGATTTTTATACGATTTTCTGAGCAACTAGCACGAAAGCCGTTGCGCTAACACACATCCTCTTGTTCATCGTTTAATCAACACTACTACATTTTTTTTTCGTGGTGATTCTACCCTCGTTTTAAAATCCAATGGCGATTTTGCCTCCGTTTTTTAACTTCGATATTACCCTTGGTTTTTTGAACGAACGCTCCATTGGATTTTAGTGATGTCGTAGTCCCAAGAAGCTGCTTCCCTTCTTCCACATTTTGTTGCCATTCATGCATTTGACCATTCAACAGAAGCAAGGAAGGTCTGTCATTTGAGCTTCATCATCAAATATATATATATACACACGGTTGAACTGCATGCTTCACAGACGCAGCGGTTCCAGCTCGCCTATAGAACTAGGAGGTAAAGCTCACTGTTCTCATACAATACAATGCTGCTAGGAAGGCGTTGCTTCCTTCCTACTCTGTTTCTAGTGATTCAGTTGATCCTGATAAGCATCTTCAGCCAGCAGGCTCAGGGCTTTTGTGCGTCAAGCCTAGGATGTAAGTGCCAAAGGGACTATTTGATTGCTATATTATATGTTATTTATCCTTAACGGTTTTTCTGTTAGCAAGATGAACATCAGATACTTAACGGTTTGCTTGTGGATCCTTGTGCAGGCTCGTGGACAGATCCCACAAATCCTTGCCCAAAAACTTATCAGCCGGGTCAGTGCCATCGTCCTCCGTAATGTTAAATGATGAAATGGAGTAACTGGATGATGTTGCCGATGAACCTGATAAATTGGAATTTACATTCTCTCTGATTTGCTAATGTCTCCAGATTCAGCATAGATCCACGAGCTTCTATACAAATTCTGCTACCCTACAACAATGCTGTATTATTTTGTATTTTTTAATTAAGGTGATTGATCATACGGAAGCAACTAATGAATGCACTGTGAGGTCCTAATAATACTTATTCGTGGAAGAAGTCCAGTGAAATTCCATTTGTGGTGCTGTTGTTCGTCGAAGCGAACGGTGCCTTCCAGTAGTGCCAAACTGATGCATTTTGAAAAATTAAAATAGATTGATGCCACTTGTTCTTGGCTTAAGCCTTCTAACCCCCTGGATGTCGCTAAAGACAATGGAACGACAAAAGCACACGAAGAGTGGAGCGAAATGGAGCGATTTTATTGCTTGAATGTTCTTACAACCACATTCGGGGGACTATTTATACCCGCGCATTTACATGACCATCATGCCTTCAACGGTCAGCAATCTCAGAATATTCCTGGCTTTTTGGGGGGCGCCGTCGCCAAAACGCTCATGGTAGCACCTACTCCATGTTGGGCCTACCAGGCCCGCTTGTGTCTGCCCCATGTGGGACACGAGCTGGCCCACTTGGCCAAAGTGATCAGCTGCCTTCGCCTTCTCCGTGCTCGGATTGTTTTAAAAAAAATTAACCTTTTTTTAAACAAAACATCAAGTTTATCCCAGTTTAGAAATTATTTGCACATGTATCCCTTTTGGTCACAACGGCCCCCACCGTGTTCCACGCCAGACTCGGTCAAACACATGCGACCAAAAGGATACCTGATGCAAATAATTTCTAACCGGGAATAAACTTGATTTTTGTTTAAAAAGGGTTAATTTTTTTAAAAAATCCTCCGTGCTCAACCCTGCAACAAACCCGTTTTCGCCCATGATGTTAGGTCGAGAAAATATTCGACAGCAACAAAACGCCCTCCTTTGCCTGCAGAGTAACGGTGTTTCCTTGCGCCGAAAACCAGCCGCCGCGATTCCTTGGTAGCCACTGTGCGCTCCCAGCGCCCACATGTCCGTTGTGGCAGTACGCCCGAAACTTATCACGAAGACACACATTTGCCTGATCGAATGCGTATTTTAACCATGGCAGTTTTTTACCAATGACCGACTTCAGAGGATTCTGCAATGGATAGCAGATGCAATTGATTAGAGTGTGCGTTCGTCACTACTAATTAAGGTGCACACGACTGTTAGCTAGTCTTCACCCTTTAATATGAGTTGTGGAGCATGCACCATGTCGAAACTGTACAAAGATGACACCGATTTAGGGCCCATTTGGCAGATACTCACATTAGAAAAAAGTGAATCTAATCCTTGAATTCATCGTGGATCTACCAGGGAATTGTTTGGTAAACCGCACCTCCAGATCCACCGCGTCTAGCATTGGAACTGATAAGCTCACTCAATTCAGCTACGGTACACTTTGATCAATTTAGTGATAGTAGTACCCCTTAATATAGATGGAGATTAACTAAAATGATAAGATCTTAAGCTTAGTGTTGGCATCCATCATAACCTAAGATAGTTGATAGCAATTTGTTGTTTGCATGCCAGCCAAAAAAAAAAAAAAAAAAAAAAAAAAAAAAGCTTATGTGGCAGATTTTCTCGATTTTCCGTGGCAATTTTCGTAACCGCCAACACGGTTAATGGGGCGATTAACCATAGCAGTTTTCTAACCGTCCAAAACCATCTTGGTAAATATTAACCATGGCAGTTTTTTACCAATGACCGCCATGGTTAATTGTAAAAAATAAAAAAATGAAAAGAAAAGCCTAGACCCAACCCTAACGGCCGCCTAGGCCACCGCCGCCGATCCATGCCGCCGTGCGAGCTCCACTGTGCCAAATCCGTCCCATGGTAGCCGCCGGAGGCGTAGCCACAAGCGCCATCCGTCTTGCGCGGCCGCTGACGCTGCCTTGCGCCGCCGGAGGGAGCCCCATACACCATCGATGCGCCGCCGAAAGCCCCGCGCACAGATCGGAGAGAGAGAGCCCCGCACGCTGATCGGTGGGCCGGAGATGATAGGTATCGAACTGATTTCGCACGAGGATTGCCCGATCTTCATGGCGGTAGGTCGAAGAACAAGATAACCTGATAATATGGCGGAGGAGATAGCTTTGCTCACGAAGGCAATAGAGATAACTTGTCGTAAAATAGCGGGTAACTAGCTTATACCTAGCCAAGGTTGGATGCGACCAAGTGAGAGGGAGAGAGGCACCGAAACCGCGAAGACTTCGACTCGATCTCCAAATGACCGCAGAACCACAACCGGAGCTAATTCACACAAGGCGAGGCAGCCATACTGAAACTCGCAAAGCACGAATTAGTGGATCCCAGAGGAATCTCTCCACAAGTCCAAAAAGAACAAGGAAGAACAAGGGTTGAGTAAGCACTCGGCAGCTTGGCTATGAAAATCACTTGGATTATCTTAATTCATCAAAGTTGTTGATAGCTTACACATGTGGGGTATTTATACAAGGAATAAACCTCTAAGGTAGATGTGAACTGAAGGAGCCATGTTGGAAGGTGGAAGGCCAACTGGCTAAAGCATTCACGGTGGTCTTCGCCCCCGCACGCCCCGTGGGCTTCGCACGGTGTTCAATGTCTTGGTCATAACTCCTTCTAGAGAACTTCAAATGATGTGCGACTGGATGCGTTTGAAAGCTAACTTGATAAGCTTTCACACCTCTTGCTTCACTAAGTGTTGTGGATTCGTACATTTTTGCACGGAGATTTAGACTTCAAGCACACTATTGACTCACCGACCAGACAACACTAAAACAGGTCGGGACGCCTTGATGGAAACTCAAAACTGGTCGGAGTTGGAATCATTGGAAAGTAGAGTTCAAGAGCTTTCCAACAAGTGCTCATTCACCTCGATATCATTTGGGAATGAGAAGTTATGACTATTTCTTCTTGACGGTTCTGTCACGCAGGACTGGCTCGAGCGTGTTCCTTCTTTCTGGTTCATTCTTGGCATGTTCTTGTCATCCTCTATGGTGAACCTAAGCAGTAGAAATGCACACAAATTATGTAGTATATAATTCTCACTAATGTTATAGGATTTCACAAAGTAGCGCATTCACCTTATGTTGTATCTTTTTAGCTCGACTACCGAATCAGTCCGGATAGGACTTTGTTGATTGATATAGTGGTCGAAGAAGTCACCAAGGTGGTCGACGATGTCGCTGAGGTCACCGACGCTGGTGTGGTCATATCAGCCTCCCTCCCTTGAAAAGTAGTCGCCCTCGACTCGACTTTTGTTGTCCAAATAATTGTACAAGCCGATTGACTTGTAGTCTCGTGATAAGGTCACGATATTTTTCTTCCATCATAGCAATGTATTTGAATTTGTAACCATACAAACCAAGTAGTAGCCTTGTAGGTGAAAATCTGAATAATTTGAAATTAAGTATAGCTTTCACCTTGCATCGATGCTATGAACAAATCATAAACCTTGATTGTCTTGGCATGGTCACATCATCCTCCCTTCCTTGAAGAAAAGTCGCCCCTCGACTTTTGTTTACTTGTAATCACTTTAGACAAAATAGGAGAGGGTGGATGTACATGGGAATTCCAATAATCTTTCACTTTATTCCGTTCATTTATTCCATTATAATTCATATTCACATTACTTATTTTTCCACGCATGGAACACTTACTCAACTTTGGCAAGCCTGAAAAAGTTTTGAAGATGGGAGCACAAAAATTCTTCTAAGCCAATCATTTGATTCATATTTTCATATTTCATCTTAAGTAATGTCAAGATTTTTATCAAATCGATGTTGAGCATTCATGGCATCCCAAAAATTATTGTGGCTTAATTGATTCACAGGTTTAGAAGTATACCTTTCAACCTTAATGCTCCTAGATGTGGTTGAACAACTTTTATGTGCACAAGGATTGCTTTGCACATAATTTCTTTCTCTCAATGGAATATAGGAACAAGGGAACAACATTTTATTTAGTTCTGTACATAAGTCACTAAAGAACCTTTTCATCTCAGTTTCAAACAAATATGTGTCATAAGAACTTAACTCTAAATCAGCAAGCTCGTCATAAGTTATAAAAAAATAGCACAAACTTTACTTGCATCATGATGTCCAATCAAATTGAATGTAAACTTTGCGATCTGTAGGATGTATTCAAAGATTTCAGCGATGATATCTTAAAAATATTCACAAGTATATCATTGATCTCAATACACTTATCAAGCATGACATAGAAAACACATTCAGTAAGAGATATTTTGCCAAAGAATTCATCATGAGTATATATTTTCACATTATCAAATTTCCATAGTTCTTCCAACAAGCCCACCAACTTTTGCACAAGTTCATATAGATCTTTGATCTGTAGGAATGTCCCATACCCTCTGAACCAATCCTCCCGAGTTCACCAATTGCACCAACACCGGGCGAGAGTAGGGTCTAGTTTCCATCTCTGCATCCACCCCTCTCATAGTCATAGCAGAAAGAAATTGAGATCCGTTACCATTTTGGCATTAGGAAATCTCATACTGAACTTGTTGCTTTCCAACTCCCTTGCAGTCCACTTCCAAGTTTCAGAACTTGGTAGGTGAAGAAATTGCTTCTCAATGTCAGCTCTAGTAGCGTGTCCAGATTTGACAGTGATGATAGCTGTTGATTCTTTCTCCCTAGCCATTCTTGGATCAATATCTTCCTCAACGTAGAAGAAGCTCTGGTTCTCAACTTGACAGCGCAGAGCTCATGTACATAATCCCATGGAATGCACCGAGTACAGTCATATGCCATGTGACCTTGAATTCCACATATCTCACAATTAAGTCTTCTACGGTCACTCACAACACGCACGCACACTCACCCCTATGAACACACGTCGCGCAAACCCTACCCCTATGAGCACCTCCGAAGGACCGAGCACCCGACAGATCCGGAGATTCTCGAAGTCACCATTGGCGCCTCGTTGTCGACGGAACGTCGCTACCACTTAATGCATAACGCCGAAAAATCCTAGGAAAATCCCAGAAAAAGGTGTGAGAACCAGGATTTAAACCCCGGTGGGTAGCGTCCCCACTGACCGCCCTACCATTGGACTACAAGCCAATTCGCACCGATTGAATTTGCTTCCCCACTGTTCTTCAGGTTGCTTCCGTTGATCTTTAACAGCCTTCCCACTTGCTCTATACTTGATCATCATTCTTGATTTTCAGCTCTTCACCTTGAATCGGCGTTGTTTCCTTGCTAACACAATCCCAGACAGAGAGATTGCCTCCAACTTGTCCACCTTTCTCTTCATCATTCACTTCTTTGCGCTTTGTATCATCTCTGTTGACTCTCTCCAGGTGAAGTTGCGGTTTCCTGTACGCTGATATCCTCCTCCTTGATTGGCTCCTCTGCCTCCACCACCACCCTGTCCATACCCGTCCCCAGCTCCACCGCCCCGACCATGGCCACCATCGCCACCTCCTCCGCTCTAGTCATAACCTCCTCCACCACTGCCTTGACCGTAGCCTCTGCTGCCGCTCCCACTGCCCTGGCCGTAGTTGCCGCCGCCACCTCTATTGCTCTTTCCACTACCATATCCTCCACCGCCACCATAGTTCCCCCGATTGCCTCTGCCTCGATTACCACCGCCTTGATTCATCTTGACGAAAACCTCAAGAGCTCTCACGATCCTCACTGCTTCCGCAAAAGTTTGTTGTAATGGGGTTCACCAAAAATGCCCCACGAATTTTGCGAGATTGGATCTTTGGGGTGGAGGAGGGGTTCGAATAGGGGATGACTGGGGAGTTGAATCTAGATCTTGACCCGAGGCTTGACTCAAATTCCCTGAATCATGGTGATTGCAATCTTTCCCTCACCATTGTCTGGATTTGGTCCACGAGTCTCTTCTGACGGTGGTGGGCCTAGAATCCCCGAAACCACCTGAATTTTTGGGTGGTGATCGAAACCATCTTTCCGGCTGTGCATGTGAGTTTCCAGAAATAATCTTCTGCGATTTGCCTATCACTGCCGTGGGAGACGTCGCCGGCAGTGATCGATCCTTAACAGAGTTCCAATGCAATTTGATCGAATTTTCTTGTTTTTGATAGAGTTTTCCTTGGTTTGCTTGAACGGTAACTGCCCGTTCTTGAATGCAAACTCAAACTGATTCGATTTCATATTAGTGTAGTGAAACCTCTGTCCTTGTTCTTGATTTTCTGATGGTTATTCCTGGAGAGGGTTGGGAACGCAGCTCCATCTCTCAGCCTTCCTCTTAGCTCATAATGATGATCTATTTTCTTTTTCTGCCATGGGATTCCCACCAATTTGGGGATTTCCATGATCAATCTTGATGTGGCTGATCACTGTTGATGCCTCGTCGTTCCCTAGATCCTTCGTCGTTGCCATCGCCGACGTCGCTGTCGGCGTTCCTCCAAGCTTAGCCGCATCTCTTCCCCATACTTGCCTCCAAGATCGACCACCTTCTTGGGCGTCAACTCCGACCGCCGTGACCGGTGAGTCTCCTCCCGAGATCGGCTCCCTCTGCCAGAATGTTGGCGGCGAGAGCTAGCTTTCCATATACTCTCCCATACCCAAAAAAGCTTGACGTTTAGGACAAGGTTTAGGTCAAACATTGGGAATATAAATCATCAATAACTTTTACGTTGTTGAGTTTGCAGATGTGAAACCTATATGAATAGATTTGTCTTAAGAATACTTTTATAAAAGTATACGTATATCACTCTTCGATAAATATTTTTGTAATAGCAAGAGGTCAAAGTTGTGTTTTGGAGACCGTGTTGCTGTCCTAAACGTCAAGCTTTTTAGATATGGAGGGTGTATACCATAAGGTGAATAAGTTCTTATGAAAAATATGTTGACGTGTAGAGCTAGAGATGAAGGATTGAAGTGATAATTGTATACCCTCGCTTTCATCCGGGAGATTAGCAGTAGATATAGTAGGAGTTAAGGATGACCATACCTTTTGTGGGAGATTACATAAGAACAGGTGAGAGTCACTTTCCACTGCTCCACAGGTATCACAAGGATTATCTATGTGGGTTGAGTACCTTGTTGCTCGGTCTGCCGTAGCCAACGCACGCCGAATGCGCCTCCAGGTTGGATTTGATTAGCCTGAGGGTGAATACTCCAGGGTCCATGAGCTGGTAGCAAAATAGCATTGGTTGTAGTGAGCATCTTGTAGATTTCCTTTGTGGTGCAGACACCTTTTCAGGACGGTTCCACTTGAGGATGTCATTATGATCACTAGACATTGGACAAATGGAGGAGATGGCCTGAACTTCATCATTGTCAAAAATGTTAGACAAAAGATCCATGTCCCAATTAACCATGGGAATTAGAGTAACTCCAGTCATGCCCCCAAAATTGGACCCCAAAATTTCATTTTCAAGCAGGCATGCATAAATTAGGGGCCCAAAATTGAGCCCAACTCCAGTAGAGAGAGCGGTCCAAGAGCCTATTTTCATGGACCCACTTGTCAGCTACTCTTTCCCCTTGACAGCCATGTTTAAAATAGCCCGCTATAGCTTCGCTATAGCTTTTGGAAAAGCTCGCCGCTAAGCTATTTGCATTTCCGCTATAACACCGCTATTTACAACTACTCACCGTTATTTAGCGCTATAGCGTAAGCTATTTACCGTTATTTCATATTTCGTTTTGTTACTAATTTGGCATTTTGGTCGATTAAATTTTTATGAAAAATGTTGTAATATCATATTGGTATTTAGTAATGTTATTTAGACTTGTAAAACCTTGTAAACATATTTGTGTTCACCAAATATCATATTTGCCTTGTTTTGGCATAAATAATTGGAGTTTTTTTCATAGTTTTTCTTATAAAACGCTATCTGTCATAGCTCCGCTATAGCTTTATAGCCCCTAGAAAAATGCGCCGCTATTTGCCATAGCCCGCTATTTAAAAACTTAGCTTGACAGACTGCATTTTGGCCGCCGCTCCTCGCCGCCGGGCGCAGGGTTCTCCTTGCTCGCTACCACGCCCGCCACTGGCCGCCATGGCGTTCGGGTTGGCGGGGGCGCCGCGTGGGGCCGGACCCTCTGCTCCACTAGTGGCAGGTTCATCTGCGTCACCGGCGACAGGTCGGGCCGCCTAGACTGCGTGGGCAGCAACGCCGTGCTGCCAGACACGCTCACTGAGTTCACGCTCGAAGATGGGAGCACCGGGATGGACTCCTACGATGTGAGCCTGGTCAATGGGTTCAATCTGCCCGTTCTTGTGGCTCCTGCTGGCAGGGGCGGCAACTGCTCGCCAACAGGGTGCGTGGTGGATCTGAACGTCGCGTGCCCAGCCGAGCTGCGTGTCACAGGCGCCGTGGCGTGCAAGAGCGCGTGCGTTGCATTCGGGTCGCCCCAGTACTGCTGCACTGGCGCGTACGGGAGTTCTGCCGTGGCGCAGCAAGTACGTTGCGCTTCACGGCGGCCGACGCAGCAGCTTCGCCCGGAGCTCCGGGCGCGGTAGTGCGCGTCACGGCGGCTGTTCATGGAGTCCCCTGCGCCGGCCGACGAGGATCCATAGCCCGAGCCGCGCGGGCGGCTCCGTCCCCCCGACGTGATCCGGCAGTACCTCACAAACTCTTCACGCGGCCGCGGCAGAGCGTCGCGGCGCCCCCGCCCTGCGGGGGCGAGGGGAGGCGGATTCCGCCCCCGCGCAAGAGCCAGTCCGCGTCCGCCACTATCATGCCGACCTCCTTGCGGGAGATCACGCCACCTCCTCGCGGGGATCTTGGGCACCACCACCTCCACAGGCGCCCTTCACCGCCACCGCCCGTGGTGTCTCCGGATCAAGCAGGACGGCAAGATCTACGAGCAAGAACTGGCACCGTGTGGCCCATGACCCGAGACTTCACCTAGACCCGGGCGCCTGCATCGCCGCGCACCACCGCCTGTAAAGTCGACGCCCACAAGAGTGCCAGGTGGAGCAGCGACGTGGACCGCCTCGACCGGCTTCGACGGCGATCATCGCCGCCATCCCGGCGCACACCAGCGCCGCGTGGCGGCTTCCCGCCGCCGTGCTCGGCCACCGTCACGAGGACGGTGTTGGGACATGGATCCCAGCTCGCCGGGCGGAGGTGTCCTTGAGCGGAGGGTGCGTGCACAATGACCTGCGCTAACGCTTTTGAATTGTTGTCACCATGTCGTTCTTTTCGTAAAGCGCTGCTGCCGAGACCTCCGCCACCAAGGTTGGCGGAGATCACCACCTGCGCTCGGGCGGCTCCTCGGCCGACGACCTTGCCCACCGCAGCTTTGGTGGGCGGAGGTCGCCACCTCCGCAAGTGCCTCGTTGTCGCCGGAGGAGCAACGAGGGTGGGTTCCGCCCGTGATCTCGACGGCCCGTGAAGAACAGCCGGCGGAGGTCCAAGGAGATAGCCCGCCAGCCCGGCGGGGACTTATCAGAAGAAGGCGGCGCGAGGAGTACAAGTACGCAGGGGACCTGCGTCGCGCCCAAGAAGGAAGGAATATGCCAAGAATATTAGAGGGCAAAATTGTAATCTTGTATTCATAGGCAATTGTGAGACTATAAATAAGGGGGTGACCTCCCCTTATGGTTGGTTGGTGAATACCATTTATGGACTCTTATTATTCATTCCTACGTTGTATTCCACTACGCTAGCCACTCTCCCCCGTGGCACCGCTGGGGCGGAGGACCCATCCCGTGTTGAGAACCACCAGTCCCAACAGACGGCGCGCGACCAATGGCGTGAGAGTGTGCCTCGAGGGGGTGCTCGACGCCGTGGCCAACGCCGTGTCCGCCGGCCGAGGAGGACTCCCACGCATGCGGCGCTACGGCGTGGCGGAGGACAACCGCCTCGCGCAAATCGACATCGGGTTCTCGTTCCTCAACCTCGCCCGACAACGCACGAGACGTGCATCAGCGCCGTGGGCTGCTGTTCTGCCGGCGGCAGCAACAAAGCTTCGACCTCACCATCGCCGACCTCGACCTCCGCCCCGGTGGGCGGAGGCGTCCAATCCATAGCCATGCGGCGCGCGGTGCCTGTGAGAAGGGCCGCGGGGAGGGTAGCTCGCGGGCTGCCGCGCCGACCGGGCGTGGGGAGGTGACGGCAAAGTGGGTAGAGAGGCGCGGGCCAGCGCACGGCGGGCGGAGAAGACGCCGGCGGCGGTGGTGGGTGGCGCTGCGCAGCTGGGGGGAGACGAGCGGCGCTTGGGAGCGGCGGCCGACCAAGAAAAAATGTGGGACCCACGGGAGTGGGGGGCTTCTAGATTTAGGGGTTTCAAGCTAAAATTTGGGGGTTTTTAAAGAGGTCTCATTAAGGGGCCCCATGATTTTTGTCAAAACCCCTAGAATTTAGAGTATGGGTTTAAATAGGAGGTGGGTTGGAGTTGCTCTTAGGGGTCCATTGGTCAGAATTAGAAGGAAGAGGAGCCACACTGACAGGCAACAAAAGGTGGTCATGAATGGTTTGCCACACAGGGCACCATGGTGTGGACCAAATAGAATTATTGCCTCCATGAATTTGAAGCACGGTATTGTACATGCCCTGAGCCTCTTCTTTTTGCTCAAATCGTAGCCCTGTCCAAAAAAATGCAACTATTGCCTGCGTATTCACATTTTTGGCTCCAAATTAGTTCATTGTGAAAATACTACATTTCATAATTAATCTAATAATATCTATTTGATACCATAAGTATTGATATTTTTATGTATAATTAATCAACATGGAACCGTGTGCCAGAATTACAGAGTATTCTTTCCAAAGGAAGACTCAGTACAGATGTTCTCTGCAATATTGCATCAGTGGAGAAGCCACTCAAATTCTCCTCACCAAGAGGGTGTTTAGTTCCCATTCCCCAACCCAAAAAGTGCTACAGTTCCCCGTCACATCGAATCTTTTAACGCATGTATGAAGCATTAAATTTAGGTAAATAAAAAAGCTAATTACACAGTTTAGCTGAAAAGTACGAGATGAATCTTTTGAACCTAATTAGTCTATAGTGGGACAATAATTACTAAATACAAACGAAAAGTGTTACAATACCCAAATCCAAAATATTTCATCAACTAAACACCCCCAAGACCGAAGACTCACCGTTCTTAGTCAATGATGTGTGACCGTCAATCCGTGTGGAATTTGACCAAATAGGTCATCTGCCAAACGGTCGTCGCCTGATCTGCGGTTGGTGGACGACTACGGCAAATTTGCACTAACGCCGGTCTCAATGGGGTTTCATGGATGCAAATGTAAGGCTAGTCTCAATCGAGTTTCATCTCCCGGCTTCAAGATGTGAAACTTTGGCATGAAATAAGCATCTCCCTCAATGCACGCTTTCATAGGCTCAAGGGTCCCACAACCTCAACCTCATTGCATGGTTTAATTGCATAGTTTCATGGTGAAATACTATTTGTGTCTCAATGGGGGTTTCAACCCGTTTCCAACGCATGTGAAACAAAGCCCAAAGGTTTCACCATGGTTAAATTTTTCCTTCTCTCTCCTAGGCGTTTCATGCAAAAAAGTGAAATTTTGCTGATGTGGCGCTGCATTTAATGTGCATGTAATACTCATGAAACTGCCATTGAGACTGGCCTAATAGGGTGCTACATCAGATTTTTGCATGAAACGAGAGGAGAGATAAGGAAAAAGTTTCATCTTGGTGAAACTCTCTAGCGTTGTTTCCAACGCCTATGAAACCGTATGAAACTCGCATTGAGAATCTCAGTTCGTTTCATCCGTGTGTTGCTCCATGCGGGAAGAGAGAAAAGGGAGAGGTGGTAGAACAAGTCTAAAAATAGTCTATGAAAGTGTGCATGAAACTACGCATTGAGAGAGAGCCCTATTTCATATCAAAGTTTCACGTTTTTGGAAATCGGAAGGTGTAGCCTAACGGTCACATTAAAGACTAAGAATAGTCAGTCTTCGGCTTGGTAAATAGATTTTGAGTGCCTTCTCCACTGACGCAGAGAAAAGACTATTGAAACGTTGCGTCTCAAGGAATCGTTGCCAAAAGGACAGCGACAGCTCCCAACGTGCGCTGCAAGTGATGTCGTAGTCCTGGTCCTGCTTCCCTTCCTCCACAATTTATTTGTCTCGTGCCATTCATGTTTTGACCACTTTGGATGTGGGGCTGTTCTGTCATTTCTGCCTCATCGTCAAATATATATGTACCGTTTAGCTGTATGCTTCATGGACGCAATTCAACCGGTGTTGACCCCAGTTACCCATCAGAACTAGGAATTGAAGTATTCGCACTGTTCTCATACAATACAATGCTAGCAAGGCGTTACTTCCTTCTTACCGTGTTTCTGATGATTCAGCAGATCTTGTTAAGCACCATCACCAACCAGGTGTGGTGCGTGCCCCTGTTCTTCCCTAGCCCGCCGATTGTTAAAACGACTGGATGTAAGTGCTAAGGGACTATTTGATTGTTATCGTGTATTTTTTTTTCTGAACGTTTGTTTTAGGTTGTGCTTTGGATAAGTTGATTCTCATACGTCTCAGTTTTCTCATGGCGCTTGAACAGGATTTGGAGAGCGTGTTTAGAGTGCATAGTATCTATATGTAGTATCTTTTTATAATCCATTTGAAGCTGCCCCATGGACTTGTTCATTGTATAGTAACTAGCTAGGTTTGTACGCGTGAGTTGCTACGGGTTTTAAAATCCACACCATAACATATATATGAAATACTTATCTTTTTTTTTTTTTTAGGATTATGAAGAAAGCACACGAGAAACTATATATTTTGCAGCTAACACATATATGAAATCAATACTACTCTATAGTTGAAAAGGAAGACGTTTTAGAAAAGGCTTGGGTCAAACATTGGGAACATAAATCATTAATAACTTTTAAGTCGTTGAGTTTAGAAATGTGAAATCATATCAGTAGATTTGTTTTGAAAAATACTTTCATAAAAGTATACATATATAATTTTTAATAAATATTTTTTAAAAAGAGAAATCAAATTTACGCTTTGGAGACCGTGTCGCTGTCCTAAACGTCTTCCTTTTCAACTATGGAGGGAGTATCTTTTTTTTAGGATTAAAGAAATATCTTGTGTGTATCAAGATATTTCTTACCATAATCCTAAAAAGATATATCATGGTTTTGGTTTGAGTATAGGAATAGGTAACCAAAACACCTTAATTCTAAGATTATTGAAGTCACCGCACATACCTCGCTATCGACGAGAAAATCGTTTACTAATGAAAAAAATTCTGTCAAATTCTAGAATAAGTATCTGATGTCAAGATGAAAAAAAATATTCTAAACACTTTGTTTTTATGCATGTGCAGGCACGTTTAATATTGCCCGTCACATGAATCCTTGCCCGACAGATTATCAGGAGTCTCCACCGTGCCATCGTCCTCCGAATTGTTAAATGATGAAATGAAAATACTGGTTGCTGATGACGCGCCTCGCGAATTGGACGTTCTCCCCAAATTGATCCAGTCTCCAGATTCAGCACAAATAATTCGAGTCCCTACATATACATGTTCTGCTACACTATTATCTCGTATTATTTGATATGTGAATCTTAAGGAAGCAGCTAATGCTTGTCTCATCACCGTTTCACCTTGTCTGTACACGATCTATCATACTAATTATATGTATTATAAATATTAATATCCTTTCTGTTATGAATATTGAGTCAAAGACTCAAATTAGTGGCCAATTAAATATAGAGGAGGAAGAATACAAATTAGTAACCTGACATTACTGTAGCAGGTCGGTTACTGTAGCAACCGACCTTACTGTCTATATATGGGCATCCTAGCTCATTTGTCAGAGATGATCAATAATCAGAAAGAGAAATACAGAGAGCTCCCTTTCCTCCTACATCCTGTGTTCTTATACACTGTGTTCTTGTGAGTGTGATTGTGTGTGATCTAGAGAAGTTGATTTCTAACACGTTATTAGCACGAGATTCTACAAGAGCTGAAAAGTAAGAAGGTGAGAAATCAGTTCTTCATACATGCTTGTTCTTGTATGCTGCTGAAGGGACTGAGCAAATGGAAGGCTCTGCCTCCGCTCGTCCAGGAAGCAACATCTTGGCGACTCTATCGCCGTTGCTCTCCACCCATCCGAAGGCAACACCATGGCAGCTCTGTCGACGTTGTTCTTCAACCAGCACGATGCAAGGACAGCTCTGCCTCCACCCGTCGGCGATGCAAGAACGGCTCGGCCTTCGCTCGCCAAAACATGCCCTGAAGTGCCACCGTTGTCCTGCAGACATGTATAAAACACTCACCTTCGTCAGACCAGGCATACTCCGCCCCAGAGGAGCGGATTGGTCCATCCATGGCCCGGATCCAGCGAGCCCCGGCCACCGTCATCTGGCACGGCCCTGAAGGCCCCTCACGTGGCACGGGCGCTGCTAGCGCGGCTTGCTTTTGGGTCCCCGTACGTGCAGTGGCTGGGGAGATTCTGCACGTCCTTGTGGACCAACAAATACGGGGTGCGGGCAGTGCCATCGTCCGCCATGTTGTTAGCATTGTGCAAAAATTAATGAAATAAATATGCATACTGGTTCAGTATAAACGAATAGCTGATCAGCATAAATAAACTGGACCTTATCCAAATCGATCAAGGATCCATATTCAGTGTATGCATCTATGTATTATTGAAGGTTTGCTAGTAGTTTGTAGTAATTTGAAAGATGAACTATATCAATTATATCGCGTGAAATATATATACTGCCTTCATTCTCGAAGGATTATGATATCTACTCTTCTTTTTGCACTTTATGTGAGTATTCTTTCGGTGTATACACTAGCTTTGATATAGCCATATAGGTCACTGGAGACCGTGCCTAAAGACGGCCATGTTTAGTTGGTGAAAATTTTCACCTACCACATGGAATGATTCCAGCAAATGCATGGAATATGTATATCAACAACAAAAGAATGAAATAAATGAATAAATAATTGAACTCCACTTACTTATTTTTCTATGTTGTGTGCTTTTAGCCTTTTCTAGTGTTACTTGGTAGGTTATTAGTTGATAGGATTATAATCTAGGTTACATAACTTTTTTGTGTTAGAGATAGTAACAGTTACTCATCCGATCTTGAGTAACTAAATAGGAGTCCTAACTTAATTCCCACAACTAGAAAATACTAAATTGGGACTCTACCCGACGGGACGACGTGCATCACCCCGTTAGGCTCTGCAAGACTAAGACGCTAGCTCCCCTGCTCCCCTGTAGGCATGACCCAGACAACACCTGCTCTCTCTTTCCCTCCAAATACCCCCCTTGCGGACCCAATCATAGTTCTTATAGCATCTCCAAGAGATTGGCCAAATTGTTTTCTAAAGTTAAATTTCGCTATTATTAAAGGAAACACGTCTACAAAGCAAAGTGAGAAAAAGGTAGAAGAGAGTGCTTGCTCACCATCTCGCTACAAGAAACAAAACGAGAGCACTTTGATGCATCATATGTTAGGAAGATTATCCCAAGGAAATTTGATAGCTTTGACTTCGTCCCATCGGTTGGGGCATCGGGCGTATCCTTGTCATCTGTAATAGCTCGCCTTGAGGGATGCGGTCTTGGATAAACAGTCATTTGGAACGATCGGTTTCACCTCGCCCAAAATAGTGACATCCGAAACTGACCACGATCTATGGCCCCCGCCATGAACCTGCCCGCTCCGAATACATTAATCGGTTCAAAAGGGCACACAATTATTGACTTGGATAATTGGATTTTCTTAGGGGACTTTAACTTCTATCGCTAACTTGAAAATCGTAACCAGCCAGGAGGTAACCTTGATGACACATTGATCTTTAATGATGCAATCAGTCACTTGGGATTAATAGAGTTGCCTTTAAAAGGCCGCTCATACACATGGAGTAACATGCAAATGGACCCCCTCCTCGAGCAAATAAAGACTGGTTCTTCACTTCGCCAAACCGGACACAGGATTATCCAAATACTAAAGTCCTACCACTAGCTAGAATCACATCGGACCATGTGCCTTGTCGATAGTCATCGACATCGATTCCAAGAGCCAATATCTTTCGTTTTGAGAATTTCTAGGTAGAACAGAGTGACTTCGTTGAAATAGTGCATGATTGCCGGCATCCACAAACCCAATACAGGATGCTTTGCAAAGAATATATGCATAAAATTCATGAACCTAAGATCAAGACTCAAGGTGTGGAGTAAACATTTATCCAACCTAAGATTATACATCAAGAATCGTAACATTACAGTCATCAGTTTTTCTGACAAGCTTGAAGACTCAAGAGGATTATTCTACCCAAAAATCAACCTGAGAAACATTGTCAAGGCCAAGCTACAAACTTGGCTCCACTCTAAAAATATGCACCGGAGGAAAAGATACACGGTGAACAGGATAAAACTTCGGTGACGAATGCACCAAGTTTTTTTCACAAAGATGGCTACAACATCCTATTGAAGAAACTCGATATCCCAATTTAGAAATGATCAGGGGCATTTGGGTTTAGGACCATCAAAGCAAGGATGGGCTCCTCCGGACTTCCTTTAAGAAATGGGATGGGTACAAGTTCTTCCCTAGTTATGTTATTTGATCTGACCACCCTAATCACACAAGTTGATGATCCGGAAAGTCTCACCTCTCCTTTCATCACTGATGAAGTGGACAAAATAGTCAAGCAAATGCCAAGTGATAAGGCCCCCAGATGGGTTTAATGGAATGTTTACTTGGCAGCATATCAAGGCTAACTTCTATAAGCTCTACTCTTATTTCTATGATGGTTTGTGTAACTTGGAATCAATCAATAATTCCAACATTACTTTGGTGCAAAAGAAGGATGGACCTAAATTAGTAAGTGACTACAGACCTATATCTCTCGATGAACATCTCCCCTGAAACTCCTAACAAAAATTCTCGCAGATAGACTACAATTTGTTATTCTGAGACTAGTGCATAAAAACCAATATGGTTTCATTCGGTCTAGGACAATACAAGACTGCCTAGTTTGGAGTTATGAGTACATGCACCAATGCCACCAATCCAGGAGAGAGATAATCATTCTGAAACTTGATTTTGAGAAGGTGTTTGATATGGTTGAGTCCACCATAGTTCATGTAATGACTCATCTTGGGCTACCTGATAAATGGATTCAGTGGGCCAGTATGATTCTAAATTCAGGGTTCTCAGCAGTACTGCTCAATGGTGTGCCAGGGAAATACTTTAGATGCAAGTGTGGGGTAAGGCAAGGAGATCCTTTATCTCCTTTATTTTTTGTCCTAGCAGCTGAACTGTTACAGATCCTAGTCAATCATGCTGCTCAAATGGGTATATTGGTAAAACCTATCCCACAACCCTCAGATGACTTCCCAATTATACAACATGCGGATGCCACACTAATGCTCCTTCAAGCCGATGAAGGTCAACCGCTGTTTCTCCAAGCTCTTCTACAGAACTTTGCTGAATCGACATGCCTTCGAGTCAACTTCAATAAATCACAGATGTTCCCCATCAATGTGTCCCAAGAAAAAAAATGTTAAGCTTATCATGCACCTTTGGCTGTCAGATTGGAGTCATGCCCTTCACATACCTTGGTCTCCCTATGGGGACAACCAAGCCCAGGATTGAGGACTTGTCACCACTAATGAACTGAGTAGAGAGAAGGTTATCTGCTTGCTCAGTTTGGTTATCATACAGTGGGCGCCTTGAGATGCTTAACTCGGCAATCACACCAATTGTTACCTACACCATGTGTACCATCAAGTTACCCAAAAGGTTCATCGAAAATATTGACAAAGGAAGGAAACAATGCCTATGGAGAGGCAACTCGGCAGAGAACAAAGGGGTAAATCTGGTAGTTTGGCCTGTGGTCATGCAACCCAAAGAAAAGGGTGGTTTAAATGTTATTAACTTAAGACACCAAAATGATGCTCTTCTACTGAAGCACCTAAGTAAGTTTTACAACAGGGAAGATATTCCATGGGTACACCTCATTTGGCACAAATACTATGATAACTGTGTTCCTGAAGCTTCAAGAGAGCAAGGGTCCTTTTGGTGGAAGGACGTCTTGCGTCTCAATTCTTTATTCCGACAAGTCACTGTATGTAAAACTAGAGATGGCTCCTCAGTTTGTTTCTAGGAGGATTTATGGCTAGTCAATATACTCATCAATAAATACCCAAGGTTGGCCTCACACACCATAGAGGAAGGAAATTCAGCCGAGGAGGTACTTAATGCAGATGATGTTGATAGCCTGTTTATTCTCCCCTTGTCAATTGAGGCACAACAAGAACTTGAGTCCCTCCAGGAGGAGCTCTAGGAAATGCCCTATGATGAAGATACTGCTGATCGCTGGATCCCACTATGGGGAAATCAGTACAGCTTCAGAAATTTTTATGCTCATGTGTTCAAGGAAATTGATGCCCATCCAATCTACAAAACAGTTTGGCAATCAAGGTGAACCCCTAGGATAAAATTTTTCATGTGGCTCATACTTGTAGACAGACTGAACACCAAAACTGTGCTACAGAGAAGGCATCTAAATGTTCAAGGAGGCACAGTCTGTATCATGTGCAATCTAGGTGAGCAAGAAACTCTGGAGCATTTTGTTCCGATGCCCTTTTGCACAGCATTGCTAGTCTCACCTAGGGATCACTTGGGATCTTTCATTGTCGCTGCTTGATAGACTGACACATCCTGGGGTTGCACACCCAATACCATGTCTCAAAGAGGTAACAATGATAGCAAAATGGTAGCTATGGAAGATAAGAAATGACAAGGTGTTCCAGCGGCATGAACCAACCCACAACAAATGGCTTAGCAACTTCAAAAACCAATGTTTCTTATAGCTTGTAGATTTATAGATGACCTTCGGTCAACTTTCTGTGTTTGGCTAGATGTGTTTAGTTAATTCCCTATCTAAGTACTCTTCATGTTTCCTAAAATTAATGAAAATGGTCAGCACTGTGGGGGATCTCCCCCACAGTTTTTGTTTGTCAAAAAAAAACCCTATAAAAATTTTTTGAACCGAGGGAGATCCCCCATTTCCATTAACCGATAAATTGAAAAAAGCAAGTTTTACAGACCTAGACAGATAAGAGAGATAAGCATAAAGTGTAACACAAACCAAAATTGTAGCTATTGATTCAGTCTAGACCAACCTATAAGACATAGCACAATCTAGAAGAGAGACATGACCACACACCAAGTGGCCTCATAGAGGTTTACAGACATGAAGAAGAGTGCAGTCTTTAGCTTGAGCCTCTCATTGTCTTCCATACTTCTGTTTAAACTTTAGCTTGAGCCGCTTCCTCCCTGTCCATCCTACAACATCTTGATGTATGTCTTTGCTTTCTTTTTTACTAGTTTTGCAAAGAACCCTTAGCATTGTACTGATCCCTTGCACGAGTGCTTCCTTGTCACCATCGAAGTATAACCCTGCCCAACATCCCAACTAATTCCTCTATTTTTAATAGTCTACCTCACTAGCCATAATTTATAGAATTTCTTGGAGTACTCTAGTATTTTTTATCTAATATATTTTATAGAGTAGCTAAACCAATAAATTTGCTCTCGCTCTCAATGAGGATGCCATAAGGGCCCATCGCTTTACCTCCCTTCATCCTCTTCAAAGTCTCCCTGATCTCTGCCTCCTGAATCCTCCTCACAAAACGTCTACAGGTATCGTCAAATGAGTCGTCCAACTCAAAGGTAGGACTATCATTCTCCCCATTGAACAGCTTATCGAAGTACTCTCGCCATTTTGAACCAAGGGAGATCCCCCATTTCCATTAACCGCTAACAGAAATAACAAGTTTTTGTAGACCCAGACAGATAAGAGAGATAAGCATAGAGTGTAACACAAACCAAAATTCTAGCTATTGATTCAGTGTAGACCAACCTGTAGACAGATAAGACGTATAGCGCAATCTAGAAGATAGACATGACCAGACACCAGGTGGCCTCATAGAGGTTTACAGACACGAAATAGATAAAAGTTTGGTGCAAAAGAAGAGTGCAGTCTTTAGCTTGAGCCTCTCATTGTCTTCCATACTTCTGTTTGAACTTTAGCTTGAGCCGCTTCCTCCCTGTCCATCCTGCAACATCTTGATGTATGTCTTTGCTTTCTTTTTTACTAGTTTTGCAGTAACCCTTACCATTGTATTGATCCCTTCCACGAGTGCTTCCTTGTCACCATCGAAGTATAACCCTGCCCAACATCCCACCTAATTCGCTCTCTACATTTTAATAGTCTACCTCACTAGCCATAATTTATAGAATTTGTTGGAGTACTCTATTATTTTTTTATCTAATATATTTTATGGAGTAGCTAAATCAATAAATTTGGTAGTCTTTTAGTTTTAGGCCAATCTCTTGGGTCATCTCTTAGAAAAGGCCACCCTGACGGTTCCCCATGCGGTGGACCTGGCCGTGTGCTGCCACATGTGCTCTATCACCCTCCGCGCGAGAATCAGGGTGAGCCATCAAAAAGAAAAAGGAAAATACTTTCATGTACATGCAAAAGAAACCGAACATGATTATCTACCACTGATAATCGGAAGGCTGCCTGTAGCGCGTCAATTGCCGGTTTGCCGCTGATCACGTCCAGGGTCCACAAACAAGGACAGTTTTCACCTGGCCCGGCACCTTCCTTCACCGCGTTTCCTTCGCGCAGTCCTCGGCTCCCACGACCCCACGCCCCGGTTACCACGCGCCCATGCCCTCGCCGAATCGCTGCTGTTGAGAATATTCTTAATATACTCTGATGATCAATTAGTGGAGGATAAGCAACTGCCATCGGCAGTTACCAGGAGCCCATGACGCTCCCAACTTGTCCATCCTGTACATCCAGGAACCGCCTTTGGGCATGTACTATATATGTGTAACAGTGTTCATAATAAAGATTAAGTGCTTTCACTTTTACATTGTCTCTTCTACTTTCTACTGCTCCAATCAATATTGTAACACGTTATCAGCGCTCTACAACCTGAGAAGGGCCAGGAGCAGTTGCTGTGAAAGAAGATCGCCGGAGTTCGATCACCGGCGACTGTCCGTGAAGAAGAAGGACGTCCCTGTTGGTGGCCGTCCGTGACCCGCGAAGTTGATCGCCGGAGTGGAAAGCGCAAGTGCAAGGTAGCAATGCCTCGCATGACTTACATTCCTCCTGCGATGCTTGTTCTTCGCATGATCTTCATGGTCCTCTACCGCGCCCGTCGTCTTGGCCTCGCCTTCGACGACAACTACGTCCGCAACGAAATGCTGCTCACACTGCGGAATCTCCTTGGGGAGACCCGTGGTGTCCATGGTGCTCGCTGGCGTCGTCGCAGGGGTCGCCGTAGTGCGTTACCCGTTGCGGCGCCGGCACCGTCGGTCTTGGGGAATCCATCACCGTGGCCGGACATGACCGGAATTTCAACCTGGGCACCAATAGCAGCGGCTGCACGGCTCCATGCTGCTGCATCTTCGTCTCTACAGGCTCCGCCGCAAGGTCCGTCCACACGCGCGTGGACGTATCCTCGCGTGAACGACGACCAGCCACGGGTGAACAGCCATGGCGGCCAGAGCACCAGCGGTGGCGGAGGTGATCCTTCTCCTTTTGGGGGGAGGCGCGCTCCACCTTCGTCCTGAACGCCGACGGGATAGGGAGGGGAAGCCACCGGCCCGACTTGGTTGACAGCGACTGAGTTTGGGGCTGGTGCGCGGCGCCCTTCCCCGATCTGCACCGGGCACCCGCGCCGGTGGCAGAGGGACAGACGGCGGCGGCGGGTCTATGGCGAGAAGACGGTGGCTGGCTGGCGGATCGGCGGCGGTGCAGCATGCCACGGGCCACGGAGGCTCGGCAGCGTCGCGGCGAGCCACAACGGCAGCGTCGCGGTGAGGCTCGGCGGCGGCGCGCGTGCCAAGACGGCGGCGGCGCGGCGAGCCAAAACGGCGGCGACACGATGCAGCAACGCGCGGCGGCGGCGGTTCCTACCCTAGGCACCGATCCGATTGGGCAACTGCTGCCTTATACGGGCCTGGGGAGGGACTGGGCTGGTGCTGGCATTGGGCTGCGCGGTGGTGTAGCTGGGCTGGCCCACCTCCCCTTCCCTTGCTGCTGTTGTTCCTGCTAGGCCGGATGGGCCAGTTTCTGTACATGGCCGAATGATTTCTTTTCATTTATCTCTTTTATTTAGAGTTTATGAATTTCAGCAGTTCTAGTTTAATTCTTTGTATTAGACTAAACTTAATTACTGCTATTCCATCAGTATTAGTGTCTATATTCTTGCAAAGATTAGACCTATGCTGTGATTATTTATTTGTACAAATGTGTTTGTTATATTTGTACTCAAGCAATTTCAATTCTAATATAGAATGCAAGTATTTTTGTGTCATTTTATGTGCACTTTAATACTTGATTTCGTTATTGCAATAAATTAATCACAGACCCCATCACATTGATACTCATTAGAGTTACTAGTTTTTCTTTTATTAGAGTCACTAGTTACCACTCTCTAATGACTAGTAGCAATTAATTTAGACATTTCTCTAAGTAATTTTGGGATAAAACCATTAGGCAATAGAGATCTTATCCATGTATATGGGTTTTGAAGGTCTATTGCTAAAGGTCTACATCATGCTCATTTTGAAGATTGATGATTACCTATACAATGTTCCCAAAATAAGGATTTAATATTAAAAATATTAAAATGGTTTACACTATTGCAAAGTGATTATCATTGAGAATTTTGGCTTACACTATTGTAGTGATTACCAAATTAAATGCTCAATCATCAACTTTAGTATACATATGGTGTGGTAGAGTCCTTAGCAAAGGCTGTATTTAATTCAAGATGGATTATTTGCCTGAAAAACCGTGCTTTTTGGCAAAGAATTTATTTGCCTACCATTATGATCTACTCTATGTCCTATGACATTTGAGACTATCTACCTTGTATACAAGTTGATGAGATTTAAAATTGAAGGTTTACATGTTATTTGTTTACCTTGTACCTTTCTTAATCCTTGAAGAGTTATGTTGTTTAAATTAATTTGCATGTATTACAACATTGTTTACCATTTGATTACAATTATTTCAAGATTGAATTATTAAATCGATGGTCCTACTTTGTAGGCAATGACCATGGTTAAGGAGTTCGATGAACTTGCCTTAGATGGTCATAATTACCCCACATGGGCCTCGGACATAAAGATTAACTTTGCATCCTGTGGACTCTTAGCTTACATTAATGAGCATACTTGAAGGTGTCATTTATGAAGAGCAAAAGAAGTACGGTGCCTTAATAATATTATAGTATTACATCCATAAGGAACTTAAACAAGAGTACCTTATGGAGGAGAACCCCCGTGTTCTATGGCTTGCGCTAAAAAGAGCGATATGACCAGCCAGAAGGAACTCATTTGGCCCGAGGCCAACCATGAGTGGAATCATTTAACGCTTGCGTGGACTTTAAGTCTTTGCAGATTACAATCATGTTGTTCATAAGATTTGCTCTAAGTTGAAGTTTTGTGAGAAAGAACCAACGGATGCCGATAAGATAGAGAAAACTCTTTCTACCATGCTTCCTCATGGATCGAGTCTTGCAACAAAGCAAAGACGCGAGTAATTACACTCAATATTCCCAACTTATTCATACACTAACTCAGGCCGAGAAACATGATGAGCTTCTAATGAAGAACCATCATAAGCATCCTACGGTGCAAAGACCTCTCCCCGAGGTTCATAGTGTACGAATAATAAAAGGTTCAAGGGATCCAGCCGGTGACCCGCAGAACATGCCCGATAAAACGCAAATTCAACAAAAAAGCAAAAGCCAAATCCTAAGCAAAAGGGTGATGATAAGGCCAAAAAGGACACTAAATGTCATAGATGTGGCACTTTTAATCACTTTGCTAAGGATTGCCGCATTCCTAAGCACTTGGTAGCCCTCTACCAAAAGTCCTTAAAGGAAGCAAAGCAAAGCAAAGACAAGGAAGCGAATTATGAAGCACATTGCAATGTTGCTCCATTGACTACTCAAAGAAGTGGGTTGTTCAAGCATGGCTCCTATGGAACCAAATGACAACCTTGATCTCTCGAAGGAGAAGCTTCCAAGTACAGATGACATGCTCATGGAGTTTTCCTCCAATGACTTGTTTGGAGATTTCTCTTGAAGAGTCTCAGGTCCTTGGCGTATACTTATTTAATTACAAAGTGTGGGTGTGATATGTTGTAATGAAAGTTATGTGAACTCCATGTCATTTGAGATGTAACAAACTATGTAGTGTGATGAGTGTGATGTGAGAACACATATGTATCGTAATACATAAGTGAGATTATGTATGTAATTCTATATGTTTAATAAGAAGTTCTTTTAGATTGCATTCTTATTATACTATAGATGCCTTTTTGTTATCAATCCAATGGAGGATGGAATTATGTTTTGTTTATAGTGGTACTACAAACAATATTCTTAGGGAGTAGAAAATTTTTCCGGACTCTTAACAAAAGAGAAGGAAATGTTATTATCATCATTGTATGATGCTTTAATAGTTGGTTCTGATAGAGCCACTATCATTTTTTCCTAAGAGTGCTCAATTAATGAGAGTGGATACCTTTGTATCCAGAATTAATTTGTACCCTGTTATGCTATAAAGATATCCGTAAGTATGGTCTTCATGTGGAAATACATATAGACGGGAAAGAGGAGTTAATTTACTTCACTAATCTTACGGGATATGGCAAATCCATTTATGAAAATTCTATCTCTCAAATATGGATTGTACTATACATACATAAAACTTATAAATCTTGTTGCATATAAAGTAATTTTCCAAAATTCATTCCAAGCATGGCATGATAGATTAGATCATCCTAGAGTTGGAATGATGAGGAAGATTATTGGCAATTCCATTGGTCTTGTTTGCATAAAGCAAAGTTCCCAAGAATCTTCGGATTTTGTATGCACTACATGTGCTATAGGGAAACTGAAGGTTTGAATCAAACAAATTTCTTGATAGAAATCAAGGTGAAATTTGTGGACCGATTCAAATTTTGAAAGTGGATTGTTCGATAATTCGTGGTATTGATAGATGCATCTATAAGATGGTCTTATGTGTCGCTTTTATCGACATGAAACTATGCATAAGCTAGCTGCAATATTGTCTCAACTAATACGCTTTGAGACTCATTATTCTGAACATCGAATTCAACCGATTTGAATGAACAATGCCGCTGAATTCTATCGAAAATTCAGGTTCAACATTTTGTACCATATATCCACACAAAAAATGGCTTGCCTAAGTCATTAATTAAAGAGATTTAATCTCATAGCAAGACCAATATTGGGATGAATTGCATGTTGCCTACATCGTGTTGGATCTCATGCAAGATCGCACAATCCGCCGAATCAATCTAGCTATGACTAATCGCATATTACAAAAATTCCCTTACAATTGGTACGTGGAAATTTACCAAGTATTTCCCATTTGCGTAAGTTTGGAAATGTACCCATCTCACCACATTAGCGACAACAATGGGGCCACAAAGAAATTTGGGGATCTATGTGAGATTTAAATCTCATTCGATCAAGAAGTATATAGAACCTATAACAGAGATCTATTTACTACCCGCTTTATTTGATAGTATTTTTTAATAAGGATCATTTTCCTAAGATTAAGGGGAGAATTGTACCATAGAGTTGAATGCCAGAAATTAATTGGAATGCTAAAAGCATGCCATTTTTATGATCCACGTACTATGCAAACCGAACTTCAAGTTCGAGATTTATAGATTTGCAAATGCCGCAAATAACCCCGCCGCATTTGTTTACCAATTACAAAGGTGTTGTTAAACCCTTTTATCTTGCAAGGAACATGCCTGAAAGAGTGGAATATCCTAAAGATAACCACTTTCCGAATAATCCCTCTTGGACGCAAGAGGGGAGAGGCAATTCTAAGATGCAAGATACGATATAAAAAAGAAAGTGGTAAACGAAGATCAACGTTGTTGATATAAATCTTTTAGTAATCAATTCTTTTTGAGAGAGATTTGATTGGTTACCCAGCCCACTTATGTGCATAAATGATGTGGTTGGACATCTAAAGACCCTAGATCAATTGTTTTGGGAAATCATAATGATCTACTAAGGGTTCGCCATTAATTACATAGAGACCGGAGAGTCTTATTATCATTGTCGATAGATATTTCTCTCAACAAATTGCTAAAATCCTTCAAAGTGATCCGGATCTAAAATCCATGGTAGAGTGCCCGATGCGCCGGACCGAACACGTAGAAAAGGATGCAATAGAAAAAGAGATAGCCTTGCTCACCGAAAGGGAAGTGTTTCGTGTATTGCCAACACCTCCTAGTGTCCATCCTATTTGATATAAATTTGTTTTGTCCGGAAATAGAATGAAAACAATGAAATGGTGAGATATAATGCAAGGCTAGTTGCAAAGGGCTTCACGCAAAGGCCCGATGTTGATTTTCAACGAAACTTATTCTCCGCTTATGAGTGGCATAACATTTAGATACTTATCTTTGGCGGTAAAAATCGCCTATCTATACAGCTTGATGGACGTAGTGACCACATATTTGTATGGGTCATTGGATTATGAAAATTCCTGATGGAATAAGTATATCAAATTCTAAGGCAAATAGCAACATGTTTTTTTGTGTTAAGTTGCGTAAAGTCATTGTATGACATAAAACAATCGCATCCGAATGTGGTACAATCGGTGAATATATTCCTTAAGCATAAGGGATATATAATCAATCAAACTTGTCATCATTTGAAGATGGAGTTTGAAATGAAAGATTTGGGTGAAACCAAACTTTGTTTAGGCTTATAGCTTGAATATTTTTATCTGGGATATATGTATAGCAAGGTGGCTATACATAGAAAATACAGGCTATCTATTTGATCCCCATAATAGCATATCCTGCATCGGTTTTATATTCTCAAATAGTGGAACTACTATTTCTTGAAATCTTCCAAGCAGACTTTAGTGTCTACTTTCACTAATCATTCCGAGATAAATGTATAATGAAGCATCACATGAGTGTGTTTGACTTCGCGTAATGATTGACACATATTGAGATCATGTGAAATTGGCGCACTTGATGCACCAACAATTATCTTTAAAGATAATGCTGCTTGTGTTGCACAAATAGAATCACGTTACATGAAGAGTAACTTGAATAAGCATATTACTCCCAAGTTATTAAGATTCTCGCAAACTATGTCATGTGAGTTATTCACAAAATCTCTACCATATTCACCATATTCATAAATGTGTTGAAGGAATTGGTACGAAGAGGCTTAGAGACTTGCGTAAATCCGGGAGTAAATTTGAATAAATAAATCTTTTGTGCATCATATTGTACTCTTTTCTTTATATGAGTTTTACTTTGATGGTTTCTCATATGAAGTTTTTAACGAGGCAATATCAGCATTAGGTATGTCATATCATCTTGTTTTTCCCCACGGGGGTTTTTTAGGGGATGATATTGAAGGGCATACACATGATTATCATGGTGTTTTCTCCTATATTTTCCCACTGGGTTTTAAGGAGTTTTATCCTGATATATCAATGTATATATAAGTTTTTCCCACAAGGTTTTTCAAGATTAATTATTATGATGAACACTGAAGTATCCAAAAGATAATTGATCAGGGGGAGTGTTGAGAATATTCTTAATATACTCTGATGATCAATTAGTGGAGGATAAGCAACTGCCATCGGCAGTTACCAGGAGCCCATGACGCTCCCAACTTGTCCATCCTGTACATCCAGGAACCGCCTTTGGGCATGTACTATATATGTGTAACAGTGTTCATAATAAAGATTAAGTGCTTTCACTTTTACATTATCTCTTCTACTTTCTACTGCTCCAATCAATATTGTAACAGCTGCCACAGTTGCGCTGAAAGCTCTCGGCAGCAGGAGGACGTCGATCTCGACGCTGTGAGGGCGCCTCAGCCGCACTGATCTTCTCGCCCGCTTCGACGACGATTGCCGCGGCTGCAACGCTGACCACGCCACCCGGCCTACTCCTCCCGCTGCGACACACAGATTTTTGATTTCCAAGCAGGTATCTCTTCTCCCTTCTTTTGCTGTGTACGGGTTTTGATTTCGTTGTCCAATTCTGATCTATTAAATCACGTGCAATTGGTTGCGGAACACTATTCTTGATTACCGTAAATCAATTGAGCAAATGCTAGGTGTAGAGATCATTGGGATTTCTTTTACAACCAGTTGCAAATGCTGGCAAATTTAGACTGAGCACATGTATGCAAATCTCCTCTATTTGCATTTCAGGAATCACTGGGATTTCTGAAATATAATTTTTGAAGTGTCATCAGTTCCGTCCGTCTTGCATGCATTAGGTATACCAAAACTTCAACTTCAATGAGGATGCATGGGCTTCTCATAACGCACAAAGAAGTCCCAGAACATGCAGCCACATGCTACTCTTGGTGTTCAAACAAAAATCTTAGATTAATAATGTTGTCTGCTGCTGCAACATTTTAGCTTTCAACAAATACAAATTATGTGTTTGATCCATCCATGTACGGAATTGAAGAATTCCATAATAGCAATGCTCATCATTGCAGAATGATATATTATGAGTTGGCTGCAGAACAATTTGATTTGCTCAATTTTTGAATTTATACATATACAATTTATCATTTAATTTGTTTGCATACATGTATATGACCTGGACTTTATTTTCAACACTACATGATCTTCTAAGAAATTAATGCGTCCCAGACCTATTTTATTTCTCTTTAATTTGCAAACAGAGTAGCACCACAAGTTTAAGGGCAGGAAGATGCCACGACGCTGACCTCAACAGTTGGCCTTCCCGCCCCCGCTACGAACATAGAAAAAATGAGGTGAGGAGATGAAACTACATATGAATTGAATTTGAAGCTCGGTCTCACACATATGTGAGTTTTTTTTTATTTAGTCTGACGAAATATCTGAAGAGCTCCTTTTTAAGAGAGTAAACTTGTAGATTTGATATTGTTCAATCACAAGTGAGGCGTCTCATCCAGTATGCGACAGCCAGGTGATTGCCTCTCTTTCATAACTGAAGGCCTCTCCGTGACCTACTTAGGTCCCAGAGCCATGCTTTGTCACTTCTTAGTCTTCATGTGTTCAGCTACTTGGTGTGTAAGACATGATCTGGATATACATGTTTTTGCAAGTTCTGCAGCCTTGCTAATATTGGCCACAACTTAAGTTACAACATAATTTGCAAATACTGATCCTTGGCTGGTTTATTCTCGTGATTCCAACATGAGTTCAGATCATTTTGTTATAGGCATGTCAGGTCCGTTTCTACACTAGGATCATGTGGTTTAAGTAATTGCTCTATGGTTGAGCATAATAACAAATGCATACAAGTTAAATCTTATCAATTGGGAAACAACTATTCTTTTGAGTTCAAACAAAAGGGCATATGGTTATGAGGTCTGATAAAAGGGTCTACTTTTGTGCATCTCCTGACTAGAATTTGTGGTAGTTTGTATTCTTTTGCAATAAATGATTTTTGTATGCCTTTTCTTTCTAAATGATAGCACATAAATCATAGTTAGTATATGTCCCCTTGGTGAAGCTTTTCCCAAAGTGCTTCAATAAGAGTTTTAGTTTAAGTTCCCTAATAGACGATTGATCATGGTTGATTGAAAATGTCTCATAATCTTGTGTAATGTTTTTTTTTCTTCTAAAAACGGATGACATTTGTTTGGTAGTCGTTAATGTTTTGATCAGCTAACCTGATGCCATGATTCTAAAAAAAATGTTGTAATCATGTTAATCTTATTTTGATCAGCTACCCTAATGCCATGATACCCTGTACACCAGAGCGGTTGCTGGCACCAAAAAAAAGTGGACAACGATGACAAGGCCTTAGTGTTGTTGCATGCCCAAGAATATTCTCAGTCCGCCATATGAGAGGATTTGGACCAAGTGGGTTGTTATCCGGTGGGCATGCAAAGTCCAACACCATGTCTCAAATGGCGGGCATGTCCTCTCGCAAGGTTGCACAACAAGAACAACAACAAGAGGAAGTGGAAGAAGGTGTTGCTATTGATCGCGATGCAGGTGCTCCTTCTCCTGCCCATGCTCCTACTCGAGAAGTTGGATCCCATACCACAGAGATGGGGAAGAAGTCAACAAATGGAGTTTAGCAGCTCAAAAGTGGCCAAAGATAAAGTGATCAAGCCCAAGGTGACCACACTCAGTATAGTCAAGAAGAAGAAGAAAATGCCAAAGGATGGTAATCAACATATTGGTGCTGCCAGGGTCTAATAGTGCAAGACAAAAGTTGGATTTGATTTAGATTTGCAGTCACTGGAAAGTGGAACATGTTTCAGCTGAGCCGAGTTGATATCCATTAGCTCGGCTCTACTGAAACATGTTTTACTTTCTCGATGAATGCAAATCTGAATCAAATCCAACTTTTGTCTTGCACTATTAGACCTGGCCGCACCAACATGTTGATTATGATCCCCTGACATTGTCTTCTTCTTGGCGTGGTCACCTTTCGCTTCATCACTTTATCTTTGGCCACTTTGAGCCACTAAACCTCCTTGGTCGACTTCTTCCCCCACCTCCGAAGTATGGAGTCCAACTTCTCTGAAATAGCAGTGTGGGTAGAGAAGTAACACCGTCATCGCTATCACTAGGAACACCTTCTTGCTGTTGCTGCTGCTCTTCCTTTGCAACCTTGCCAGAGGACTCGCCCACCAGTGGAGACACGGTGTTGGACTCCTGCGTGCCTAATGGATGACACCGTTCACTTGGTCCAAATCCTCTGGTATGGTGGACTGAGAAAAAATGTTCCTTGGCATGCAACAGCACCGGGGCTAGGGCATCGCTGGCCACCTTTCTGGGCCAGCAGCCACTCTCGCATGCAAAGCACTGTAGCAAGAGCCATCTATGGCGGTTGTCCTACACGCCTGGGCTGGCTTGCGGACAATATCGGTATCACCGAGGGCGAGACACAAAGGTAAAAACAGCATGGGCAACCACAGAATAGACATTTATTCTATTATATTTATTCTATTGCGAGTGCCATTTTACTTGATTGACACACTTATATTGCTATTTTCTTTTTATCAAAATTTCATGATTGATTTGCCATCTGTGTAATTGTTCACTGACTATGCAAATCTAGCACCTTCCCTGAGTTATTGCATTAACGTTCTCAAGTAGTTTAGAGAAATCAATATTGCGGTATATTTTAATTATATGTTAGATTTTGTGTTCCTTTGTTCTTCATGCGCACGTATAGGCTACGTCCGATTTGAATTTTTTGGAGCATGACATTGTAGAGGCCGTCCCCACCATGGATGGCCGCTGGCGCCACCTCCTAGTGCCGCCGCCATGTATATCCGCACCGCAGTGCCCTCGTGCCGCGCCCGACCGGGAGGGCTCGCGCGGCCACGAACTTCCGCCTCGGAGGGAGAGCGAGGGAGGAGGTGGCCGGTTGGGAGGGGCTCGCGGGCGGAAGGAGGAAGAAGTGGTGCGAGGAAGTAGTGGAGGTGCACGAGCAAGTGTTGGGCAGCCAGCGGGCGCCGGTGGAGGAGAGGACTTGTTGGAGTGACCCATTGATGACTGAAACCCTAAGTGTTGTATTTATGCTAGAGGCGGATATCGTGCCTCACCCTGGGCTTAGTGGGCTCTGCATTTTTCGTGACGGGCTTTTAAAACTGCCCGCCACAGAAAATCGATTTTGCGTGGCGGGCACCTTAACGCGCCCGTCACGGAAAATACACTATTTTCCTCGCGGGCGGGCGCTAAGTAAAGTGCACGCCACACAAAATCGATTTTTCGTGGTAGGTAAAAGATGCCCGCCATGAAAAATAAAACTGACGTGGTGGGGCATTAACCGCGGACGGGTAAATTGTGTGCCCGCCACGAAAAGATTTTCATGTATCACGCAAAAATCATTTCGTTACTAGTGACATCATACGCTACATATGGATGACCTTATTCAAAATCCACAAATGACACAATCCCATCCAACATTGTACGCGCTACAGTTGGAAAAGAGAGATTTTTTTTTTAGATATTTTTTGAGGAACCTTTTGAAGGTTGGCTTAGCCCACTACAGAGGCCTGCACACGTCGGCGACTGTGGGCTTAGCTCGCGGCCCACATGTCAGGCACGAGGCACATTTATTTTTTTCTCAACAAACCCGCAAATAAAGCATGCCCTAGCACACGGTTTCGCCAGGATCGAAAAGGGTTACGACGACATGGCGGCGGCGATGCGATCGGCCTTGGCGACGCTCGGTCGCCGCGCCTGCTGCGTCCCCGCGCCGGCGCCAAGGACGACAAGGATGCCGCCGCGCCTCCGGCGAGCCAGCGGCGGCCGTCGTCGGTCGTCGTCACCTCGAGGGCATTGCATGCTTCGGAAGATGGGCAAAAACGACTACGACTACCACCAGTCCACCAAGACGAAGTTGCTGATGAGCCAGATGAAAGCTGCTGGTGACAACAACCCGAAGACGATGTTGGTGAGCAGGTGTGTGAAGGCTATTTGGGAAGCAGATCATCATCACTACCTTTTGGCGTTGGTAATGTTGTCCGGCTCCGGCTATTTGATGGCACAGTGTTGCCGCCTCATCAAGTCGCCGGCTCCTTTTTTCGTGTTTTCTTACGTCGTCTTTGTGATAGGAATAGTAGCTACTAGACGATAGCTATATAGTCAGTAGTGTTAGTTCGTCTTGATCTGCAAAACATTTATTTTTGATAGATAGATAGATTGGTTTAATCCAGTAAGTACTCAGGATATTTCTGCAAACTGAATGGGGATAAATATAAGGCATATTGAAGACATTTGAGCTCCTTGCTTTGCTTATTATAAGAAAGCAGCCAAAGTTGAATAGATAGATTTTTGTTTAATCCATTGTGCAATTCGAATGATTTCTGGATCTGCGAAAGCACCAAAATGTACAACATGGAACGAACCACACGAAAAAAAAAAAAATCTAGGAGTAAGACCGTCTTTCTCTCAGAGCGAAAAATAAGTAAAAATCACCAAAATCTATGGCTGGAGAGGCTTGAAATAGAAACAATTAGTGATCCTATCATCGATTTTATAATTAAATAACTATACCTATGTCAGGCCTGTACTATATGCTGTAAATAGATAGAAGCAATATAAGTAAAGCAGCAGCATAGCAGCATGGAAACTTGGCCAGCATATGTATGGAATATACAGCCAAACCAGACACTGCCAACGCGTAAAGCTAGTGGTCTGTTTTCGAAACAGCCTTCACATACACCGTCTTGGTGTTACTTCACAAACACCGTCTTGGTGTTACTGCTGCTTTCCTCGAGAGGAACCTGTTGGCAGAAGTCTCGTCAGAGGAGAAACAAAACAAAACGTCGCAGGCGCCCAAAATTGATGATAGCTAGGATCACTAATTGTTTCTATTTCAAGTTATTTCAAGATATAACTTTTTTTCATCTCACGCAGAACATATTATGCTTTTCAGCAAGCATGAACAGGTTGACAAGCCCAACGAAACAGAGTCTCAATATTGACGAGTCCATAAAAAATTTGGCCCATGTAAGCCTAAAGCCCATACCAAATCCTCAGCCTCCAGCTTTCCCGTTCCGTGCCACCAGGTTTGCTCCGCGCCGCGCCCGCCGGCGAAGAGGGCCGAGATCCGGCCGACTTCCTTGGAGCGGAACCCGACCCCACAGGCGAGCGCACCAGAGCCTGGAGTCCGGAGAGGAGGAGGACGCCCGCGAGGAGCTCCACAGGCGAGCACACCAGAGCCTGGAGTCCGGAGAGGAGGAGAATGCCGGCGAGGAGCTCCACATGCGAGCGCACCGGAGCCTGGAGTCCGGAGAGGAGGAGGACGCCCGTGACCCTCGCGAATCCCCCTCCGGCTCCCCTGCTCTGCGTGCCTCCAACACGCCGCCGGCCCCGAGGTCAGTGGCCTTGAGATTCTCCTTCGCTTTTGAGGTTTAAATTTGCTTTGCTATGTGACAACTGTGCAACTGGCTAGGATTCGCTTAATGGACAGGGAAAACTAATTAAGCCTAATTGCAGCCAGGCAGAGACCTGTCGGGTTCGCATTGCTTCGCATTTTCACGACGTTTATGAAATGTTTTAGTGCTGTGCATTGTTACTCGTTACAACTGGAGTCCAAGCACCTGTACCATCATGCAGATTGAGTTTGTCCACTATTTTACTGTTGATTATCCCAAAGGTAAAAGGGGCCAGTGGCCCATACCACACGCCCACAGCGAAACAAATTGGAAGTAAAGTCACGTAGATAAGTAGGCTTTAACCAAGGAAAAAGAAAACAATCTACAAAGATCAGAATTGAGCATTGTATTTTTTTATGGCCCTTATGCGCATACTGGTTTTCATTACAATGTCTCTCAAATTGGGTTTTATTAGTGATAGGATATAGTAAAGCAATCATATGAATGATTTTGTTATTTAGTGGGATTGACATTGTAATTCAGAGGCTGTTGTTTACCGAAAATGGCATGGTGTTGTACATTTATATCAAATTTTATTCTTTCCTTCTTCAGATTCTAAAATTCAGACAAGTTTTTTCCCCCCGAAAGGTAGGTAATATGTGCTATGAGATGTAATATGGGAGGTCAGGAATACATGATTGAAATGCAGGTTATCTAGATGCATAGAGTATTCAGTTTATCTCATCATCACACTTTGGAGATAATGATTTCCAGTTTTCACTAGGACTTTGGTCATGAATGTTTCACAGGGATTTCAAGCTGTTCTAAAGGGCTCCAATTTTTAGGTCAGCACACAATTGGGCTATGATGCTTAGGGAGTTAGGGGTCACATAAAACATGTGGTGATTCTCAGACTTCCTTTGAGCGAACCCAAGCCCACCCCGTGAGGAGCGGCACAGGCCATTGAATCTGAGGCGGGACAGGAAGAAGCCTGCAGCCAGTGGCCCTGACGAATCCCCTGCTGTCCTGCTCCGTTACTCCGACACGTCGCCAGCCCTGAGGTCAGTGACCCTGCGTTTTTTCTTTGCTTTTGAGATTTTAACAGACCACTAGCTAGCTTGCTGTGTTGAATTTGGTTTGCTATGTGAGAACTAGGTAGGACCGTAGTGTTTGGGCTTGTGAGACTACATGGGGAAGAGAATGCAGCTAATTGACAGGGAAAAATGGAAAATCAATAAAAGTAGCTTTTTTTTTGGGAAATGTACTCATGTTGACAAGTGTAGCTGCTGGCTTCTAAGCAGCAATGGCTGCAGGTGTTTATAAAAAGTTCAAAGCTACATAGTTTTAAACGTTTTTAGTTATATTTCAATCTAAAATCAATGTATGGCTTTGGAGCACTAGAAAGTAGGTGCATGTAGAGATAGTGATGTTTCACATATTACACCAGCTCTGTTGCTCTTTTTTTCTAGTAGAATAATGACATGGCTTGTTGCTAGGAGTGGTATTCAGCATTTTAGTCTTGTGAAAGGCCTGCATTTTTTTAGCCCTCTTTATTTGGTAGAATATGGGTTGAGAAAGGTGTTGGCTGATGGCTGGTTCATGCCTGCATATACCTGCGCTGTACAGGGTCTGCTGCTACCTTTCAGTACGAGGGGAGCAGCCTGGCAGGGACTGTGAGACCTGTTGATTGATGAGGAGAGGTGTTGGCTGATGGGTCCAAATAATATGGGTTGAGAAAGGTGTTGGCTGATGGGTTCGCATTGCTTCTGGTTTACACAATGCTGTTTACATAGCCCATTCCCAATAAAACATTGTACTGCTGTGTCCTGTGTGTTGTGAGTCCTTTGAAGTTACAACTAAGATCCAAGCACCAGTACCATTGTACAGATTGAGATTGACCACTACTTTGCCATTTTTTTTCAAAAAAAGGATCCCATACCCCACACCCACAGTAGGCTATAACCAAGGAAAAGAACTGTCTACAAAGACCAACATTGGAGCATAGTATTTTCTTTTATGGCCCCGATGTGCATACTAATTTCATTACATGTCTCCAAAAATAGGGTTTTAATGTTAGGATATAGTAAAGCAATTATTTGAATGATTTTGTTATTTATCGGAATTGACATTGTAGTTCAGAGGCTGTTGTTTAGTGAATATGGCATGGTTGTTGTTTAGTTATGTGTAATTTTGTTCTGTTTTTTTGAGATAGGTAATATGAAATGCAAAGTGGGAGGCCAGGAAGGCATGATTAAAACACATGTTATGTAGATGGCTAGTATATTCACTTTATTTCATCAGTCATTGCTTCAAAAAAAAAAAAAGGGCATTATACTTTGCAGTTTCTAACTAAAACTTTGGTTATATTATTATATATTTTTATGGGGGTGAAGTGTGTTGTATTTTAATACTGTGGGATAGTATAACATGACTAGTTTGATTGTATCAGTCATTAGTGTTTCCCTGAGTACGTTCAAGTTATTCTAAATGGGTTCAAATTTTTTTTTAGGTCATCACACAAATGGGTTATGATGCTAGGGAGATAGGGGTCACATAAAAACATGTGATTCTGATAGAAGCGGTCATGCATACTGTTATTGACACTTGGTATTGTTTCCCAGTACCACACTTGTACTGTAGCCAGGATTGACACTTAGTACAGATTCCATGTACTGCACCAGTTTGCTTATGGATATTTATTTCATCGACTGCCTTGTACAAATCTTTTCCATACGTGAAGTGCAACTGCTACAGAGGTACTCTGCAAATTAGACTAACATAGATACACTTCCCCATGAGAACAACGTTGAAAATTCTTCTTTGATGGCCAACATTTCAGCATAAACCTCCTCTGTTCTTGGCCGATCCTTGGATGACATCTCAGAACATTTTAGGCCAAGATTTGCTAGTTGCATGGCACACTGCTGCATTTCAAACATTTCCTGTCCTCCGTCTTCACCTTCATCATATCCAGTGAGATTTGGTTCTAAAATGTTATGGATATTCAGTGGAAGTGATGATTCCACAAAGTTCGGATGTTTACACCATCCTTAAACATGTCATCAGTTGGTCGCCTTCCTGTAATAATCTCTAGCAGAATAATTCCAAAGCTGTAGATGTCACCCTCAACTGAGATTTTGCACCCCACGCCATACTCTGCAATGTTGTCCAAACCTTAGTAAGAAAGTTTTCCACTTAGCTATTTCAGAAAATTGGGAAAAATATGGATAAAGATGCCAAAGCATCATTTACAGGACAAATATCATGTATATATACGTACAACTCATTCTGATTATAAAAAAAGAGTGAAACATGTGCTCACCTGGTGCTATATAACCAATAGATCCTCTTGGTCCTACAGCACTGAGAGATGCAACCATTTCAACAGAAAGAAACTTTGCCAGACCAAAATCACTGAGAGATGCAACCATTTCATCATTCAAAAGGACATTGCTTGGTTTCAGATCACAATGTACCAAAGGAGGGGTGCATCGATTATGAAGATAGTCCAATGCAGCAGCAATATCCACAGCTATTGCTATTCGTGTGCCTAAACTCAATGGTCTTTTTGTGCTTTCTGTGTACTCTTTCTGATGGAGCCAGCTTTCTAGATTACCATTTACCATGTACTCAAGAATGAGTGCTTTGAATTCATTTCCAGTTGGATCAAATGTTGAACATACACTAATCACTCTTATCAGATTCCGATGGCGAATGTTTCTCAATGCCTCACATTCAGAAAGGAAGTTACTTGGTGCTCCAAGTTGGTCGAGCCTGAATACCTTTATGGCAACTGCACATTCTTCAAACTTGAATTGACCTTTGTACACCAATCCAAATCTTCCAGATCCAACAAGACTGTTTGGAGAGAAGCCATCTGTTGCTTTGAACAAATCACTGTATGAGAAATTCCTTAGCTCCTTCATTGATTGGTTGGTTAGTTGCTTTCCTTTCCTTCTATTCTTCAAAATAATGACAGCAACACACGCCATTGTGACTGCAGCTACACTAGCAAGTGAAACCAGAACAGCCAAAATGTAGGAATGCTTCTTTCTTTGGTGTTTCATGTCAAGCACTGTGATACTTGTAGATCTGGAGATGTTGCACACAATTTATTGTTTCCCTGGATGAACACATCATTTGGTCTAGCGAAGATGCTGCCTCCAGGGACAGGGCCCTCAAGGTCATTGAAGGATAGATTTAGAATTTGTAAAGAGCTAAGTGACTCCATAAATTCAGGAATTCTACCAGACAAGTTATTCTGTGAAAGATCCATCACAGTGATGCCTTTTAAGTTGATGAAAGAATCTGGGATGCTTCCTTGCAGATTATTTGCTTCTAAGTGGAGTGATTCCAGAAGAAGGCACTGGCCAAGTGTGGAGGGGATCTCATTTGATAATTGATTGTATGAAAGACTAAGTGAATTCAGATTGATCAATCCACCAATCTCAAATGGTATGTCTCCAGTGAGTTTGTTATTGGACAAGTCTAAGCCAACAGAAAGTGTAGATATTGAAAAGAGTTCCAGTGGAATGCTTCCGTACAAGCTATTGGAAGAAAGATTGAGTGTTGTCAGTTGTTTGCAGCCCTCTAAACTAGAAGGTATGGGCCCGTCAAATTGTTTTCCTCGAAATGAATTTCTGTAAGCTGCTCTAGCTTCCCAATTGATCTTGGGATTTCTCCAGAAAGTTGGTTTTTGGATATGGTCAGAATGGACAAGTTTTGGAGGTTCCCAAGCGTGTCTGGTATTTTCCCTGAAAGAATATTATTATCTAATTGAATTACAGTGAGATTTGTGAACTTTCCTATCTCCGATGGTATATAACCTGTGAATTGATTTTCTTTTAGTACCATGATCTCTAAGCTTTTTGGGATTTTGGTGATATAAGTAGATATTATACCTTTGAGGTTGTTTCTGTCTAACCATAAATTTGTTAACTGTGTGCAGTTGACTAGAGAGGACATGAAAGACCAATCTCCAGCTTCAAGCCTATTTGCACCTAGATCTAGGTAACTCAAGAATGTCAGGGATCCCAGTGAAGGAATAACACCTGTGAATGCGTTGCTACGGAGATCTATATAGTGCAAATTTGTTGCATTGGCCAGTGAAGCTGGAATTGGACCTTCAAACCTGCTCCCTTCCAATATCAACTCTGTGATGCTTGTAAGGGTGTTGCCGATACTGGTGGGAAGCATACCAACAAGTTGGTTGGCCCCAAGTCCAAGAAAAGTAAGAGAGGAGATGTTATAAATTGCAGGTGCAACGGTGCCTGACAAGTTGTTATAGCTGAAGTCTAGTGCTTGGAGGGTCTTAAGCTTACCTATGCTCTCTGGAATCCTTCCTCCTAAACTGTTACGAGAAAGCAGTAAGAAAGCCAGGGAAGAAAGATTACCAAGTGAGCTAGGAATCTCTCCGGAGAGATTATTTTCGTATAAGCTAAGGGAATTCAGTGCCAAGGAAGATGCCTGTGAGAAAGGTGGTACAGACCCAGAAAGAGCATTGTGTGAGAGATCTATGTAATAAAGTGACGTGCAGTTGAACAGAGCAGGGGGTATCTGACCAGTAAGGCTGTTATTCTGGAGATCCACCCATGTCAGGTTTTTGCTTTGCCCTAAAAATTCAGGAATGCTTCCTGTGATATTATTGCTGGGGAGGAACAGTGCGTAGAGATTAGGAAGCAGGCCAAGCTGTGGAGGGATGCTTCCCTGAAGATTGTTGTAGCCAAGAATAACAGACTGAAGGGATGAGCTCCGAGCAAGACCTGGAGGGATCTCACCTTGGAGGGAATTGGTATCAAGGTCGATTGTCTCAAGATGGGAACATGCGGATATTGCCTCTGGTATCTCACCATGAAGGGAGTTCATGCTGAGGTTCAGGTACCGAAGGTGGGTTAGCTTGCCGATGTCAGGGGAAATCTGACCATCGAGCTGGTTGTTGGGCATGTGGATCCTTTGAAGGAAGCTGAGGTTCGCGACACACGGGAATATGCTGCCAGCAATGTTCTTGGATTCAAGGTCCAGTGCAATGACTCGAGATGCCTGCTGTCTTCTGCCGCATGTCACCCCATGCCACTGGCAGAACGCAGGGGAGTCTTCTCTCCATGAGGCTAGTGCACCTGATGGGTCGCGGAGCTGAGATTTGAGACAGAGGAGAGCACTGGATTCATTCAGTGCTGCGGGTGATGTGTATTGGCACAAGGCAAGGAAGTGGATGGAGATGAAAGCAAGCAGCGGCAGGATGGAATTGCAGTGGATGGCTATGTGAGACATTGTTTCTATGCATATATGGATGGATGCATATGTGGACTGTCCTGCTGCCTTGGTCTAACCGTATATGACGAGGTTATATAGAGCTCCATGCCTATTGCACTGTGAGAATCTGACTTCACAGTTTACAATGGATGGCTTTGTCTTGTTTGTGTAATTTTCCACATGATACAAGCCTGTCACCCTCTGCTTCTTCAGCAATAGGACCATTCAAAAGCATGCTGCAAAGAGTGAATAAAGGAGCTTGCAGACAATTTGGACAGCTCAGTCAACACGTTTCCGGCCGGAAGGTAGGCACCACGCTATGTCGAAGTGTCGCCGCTGGTTTCAAAAGTGGCAGGAGGCCGGGGATAAAGAGGCTAGACGTCCAATCCAGCACATTCTGAAATCACTAACTACCGAGGGTGTGTTTAGATCCCAGATTCCCCCTAAATTTCACTATGCAAAAAGAAGATTTTCCATCACATCAAAAATCTTTGTATATCACGTAAGCGTCAAATATAGGTAAAAAAAATAACCCAATTTGCACAGCGGTTTAGATGTACTTCTGGCGATCTAATCTTTTGGAGTCTGGTTTTGCCATGGTAGGATAATATTTATCACAAACAAACGAAACGTCTTACAATTAAAACGATGTGACATACCCTCCAAAATTTTGGGACTAACTTTGGGATCTAAACACACCCCGAGACGACGACTCACCTCACCTCACCAGTCAGCCTGGGCAATCGGTTTTAACCGACAATTCGGTTCGGTTTAATCGGTTGTCAAAAACTTCGGTTTGTAGAAACTGACAACCGATCGGTTGCCCAGAAAATCAGGAACCGAGGAGTTCGGTTTCGGTTTGTTTTTTCGGTTTTCGGTTATAACCGAACAAACCGATGAACGATAACACAACTCGAGAAACATGTAAATCAACGATCAGTGTTGATGCCAGGAAACTGAATTCAGTAGATGAGCACACGAACACTTCGATTTAGGGAAAAGAAAGCAAGCACAAAAAAGCAAGCAAGCAAGGAGAAGCAATCACACAGATCTGAGAATGCGTTCGTTAGCTGCAGCTGCTCCCCGTACGGCTCGGATCCGTGGACGCACCACTGCGCTTGCACCGCTGCTGCCCGTGGCTTGTTCATGCGACCGTTGCCGACCTGCCGTGTGCGCCGCTCCGCCGCTGGCCTGCCGTGTTCGCCACTGCCGCCGCCGCCGCCAAAGGATAGAGTTAGGTTAGGTGTATGCGGTGTACTGGTGCCGAGTGTTGTTGGGTTCCTGCGGCCTGCCTGCCTGCCTGGTGTACGCGTGAGGGCCGGGGTATGTGATGTTGATTGGTGGGCCGGCGGGGGCTAGGCCACAACTGGTGGGCTGGCTGCCACTCGACTGCTGAGTGTGGACTGGACTGTGTTGCCTCACGAGACAAACATCGGTTTCTCGGTGAATCGGTTTTGTTTCACGTAGCAACCGAAGCCGAAGCCGAAGATTGTAGTTCCCAAAACTGAAAACCGAAACCGAACCGAAAAACCGACAATTCGGTTCGGTTTCGGTTCGGTTCGGTTCGGTTTTCGGTGAAAATATGCCCAGGCTGACTCACCAGCATCGGATCAACACGGCATGGTGTGCCAGAATTACAGTGTCTTCTTTCTAGGACGGAGGATGTGCCTGCTATTCACCAACTTTCCAAACGAAGACTCACTACGTTCTTAGTCAATGATGTGTGACCGTCAATCAGTGGAATTCGACCGAATAGGTCATCTGCCAAACGGTCGTAATTGCGGCTGGGCTGGTGGTGTCAGCTGTTGGCATGTGATTAATTTCACAAGTTAATTCTCTCCTGTCACTTTCGAGACCTCATTCAACGATGGACGGCTACGGTAAATTTGCACTAACGGTCACATCAAAGACTAAGAATAGTGCAGTCTTCCGTCTTTGTTTGTTTGGTAAAAAGATTTTTGAGTGCCTCTGTAACGGGTCAGCATGGCTCAGAGAACGTGTGCTTGGCATGAACATGTTCAAAACCAGAGGCTCAGTCCTGTATCACGTAGAAATTGACACACACTACACACAGCTTATCTCATTTGACGTAGTGGGTGTGTTCTACTTCATTTATACTACTACTAGGTTATCTATGTAGTCTACTTACATTTGTACGAACATGGATGTGTACTTTCTATCGACATGATTTGAATTATCGTCAATCTCTTTTTATCGCATAAGTATTTTTCCATGTATATAGACTTTTTCACATTCATGCATCTGAAATTTAAAGTATTAATTTTGAAATAGATTTGTAAAGATGGCTAGGGATAAGGGCCGCATGTCTGGAAAATATATATGCAGCCTCTCATAACTTTCAAAACATTTCCCTAGATAAATTTCTTGCCAAAAGGACAGCGGCAGCTCGCTCCCAAATGTGTGTGTCGCAAGTGATGTCGTAGTCCTGCTTCCCCTTCTTCCACATTTTATTTGCCTCGTGCCGTTCATGGATTTGACCACTTTGAACGTGGGGCTGTTCTGTCATTTCAGCTTCCAAACGCCAACTATATATACCGCTGAGCTGTATGTTTCATGGACGCAAAGATCCTCATCAGAACTAGGAATTGAAGTTTGCACTGTCCTCATACGTACAATACAATGCTAGCAAGGCGTTACTTCCTTCCCGCCGTGTTTCTGATGATTCAGCTCATCTTGTTAAGCATCGTCAGCAACCAGGTGTGGTGCATGCCCCGGTTCCTGCCGGAGGGCAAATTACCGCCGTCGCCGCCGCATGGATGTAAGTGCTAAGGAACTATTTGATTGTTGTCGTGTTTTTTTTTTCTTTTCTTTCTGAACGTTTGTTTTAGGTTGTGGCTGTGGACAAGTTGATTGTCATAGGTCGCAGTCACACAGACAATTCAAAATAGAAAATACTATCATTTTTTGTTGTTCAACTGTAATGAACAACTTTGTGTAACATAATATGAGCAAGAGCAACTGATACTTAACGGCTTGCTTTTCGGTCCCCGTACCGTACGTGCAGGTGGCTGGGGAGATTCTGGACGTCCTTGCGGACCAACAAATACGGGGTGCGTGCAGTGCCATCGTCCGCCATGTTGTTAGCAGTTTGTGCTTTTAAAAAGTAATGAAATGAACATGTATACTGGTTCAGTATACATGAATAATTGATCATCATAAATAAACTGGACCTTATCCAGATCGATCAAGGGTCCATATTCAGTGTATGCATCTGAGTGTCTATATATTATTGAAGGTTTACTACAATAATCCCTGTACTAGCGTAGTTTGTAGTATTTTGAAAGATGAACTATATCAATTATATCGCATCAAATATATACACTGCCTTCATTCTTGAATGATTATGATATCTACCATTCTTTCTACACTTTAGTCGACTATCTCCAACAATAGAGACCTAAATAAGAGACCCATCTCCTCTTTTGAGTCATGTACAATAAAAGTCTGTGTCACCCAGTTCTTTCAATCTCCAACAGCGACCCCATCCCTTCTCCCCGGGTCTCATTCCTTTGCTAGGGGCGCCTTCGCCTCGCCAGCCATGCCCGCCCTCGCCCCCTCCACCATCGAAGCGGTAGGCGATCGCGGGCGGCAGCGAGTGGTGGCACCCCGGCGCAGAGTGGGTGGCGGCGGCGAGCAGCTGCAAGGAGCGCCACGGTGAGTGGCGCGGCGGGATAGATGCAGCGTGGTGTCCTTGCCCAGGGCGTCCGACGGCCGCCGCGCGGCAGCGGCGGAGGACGCCAGATAGGCCTCTGAACGCACACCGCCCCCAGTCTTCCTTCTTCCCGTCGCGCGGCACCTCGTTAACCGCCGTCGCCATCCCCGTCGCTGGGCTCGATTGGGCACCACCATGAGCAGCGCCAGCATCGCCCGTCGCCGACCACTCCAAATGAACTTTAGCACGGTGGCGGCCAGATCCGCGACCTCCAACTTGCGGCGCGCCCTTGTGTCACACTCGGTCAACGCGTCGTCCGTGAAAAGCGTAGTGGCTGAATATTTAGTTATTAAATAGCTTTATTAGCAATTTTATTCAATACAAATTAGAAGTGAGCTTGAAAAGACTAATGGGCCTGGCCCGTTAGCAATTGTAAACCCCTCATATAAATATGGGGGCAACTATTTGGATTTAATCAATCAAGAACAATTTAGGGTTTATCCCTTCCTCCCTCGCTCACGAAGTCGCCGCCGCCCTAGCCCACCGCTGCCGCCGCCCTAAGCCGCCGTCGCGCCCGGCCCCGCCGCCCTAGGCCGCCGCCGCCGTCGGCCAGCGCGCCGTGCACCACCGCCCCACCCGCCCCTCACGCCGCCCCCTCGCGCCGCCCTCCACGCGGTCGCCCACGCCGCCGCCGCCGTCGCGGCGTCAACCGCGCCGCCGTGCCGTCATCCTACGCCACGCCACCCTCATCTTCCTCCTCGCGTTGACCGGAAAGTCGACACGTGATGACAGATTGGTATCCGGAGACCAGCGATCAATGACCTCTCGACCGGTGCAAGCAACTTTGTGAGGACGACGACGGAATAACCAACGACTACATCGCAGCCATGGAGGCGAAATCGACACCTCCCTCAGCTAAGTATCGTTCCACCCTCAAAACACCTTTTCTTGCCTACGAGACACCGATGACTTCACCACCCACCATGCCACCACTCCAAAGAAGCGATGCAGACGGTCGCGGAACTTCCAAAAGAAGTGCGAACAATGTCAAATTACTATTTCCAGAGTTCGATGGCACAAGAGATCCTTCGACCGGCTGTGTAAATGCAACAATTTGTTTTCTCAATCAGGACACCAAGGACAGTGATCAGCTACAGCTTGCGCCGTTCCACCCGCAAGAAGACGCACTATCTTGGTTCATCCGTTGGGAAACAGAGATTGGCCAGCCGTCTTGGCCAGAATTTTCAAGACGATTTGGAGTGCCTATGCAACACAACCATCTGGGTGTTTTGACTGATACACGCCAACTAGGGGATCTGGACACCTACACTAATAAATTCACGGCAATACTCAACAAGGTAAAGCAACTATCACCTCAACAACAGGCCATCCTCTATGTCACCGGATTGTCACCATTACTTCAGCTAGAAGTGCAATTGCGTCGCCTGCCAGACTTGGAGACTGCCATGGCACTAGCCAGACGTTTCTACGTATCTTCTTCTCGGCGGGCAGCAAAAGGTACATGTCAATAAAACCAATGAAATTCAGATATCAGTCCACACATTAACTGGTATTACGACATGCCCAACTATGCAATTAATGATATCAATAAATGGAGTTCAATTGCATGCTTTATTGGATTCTAGATCAACACACAATTTTATTGACTCGATCTGGCACAATCAATGAACTTACCAAGCTCACCATCAAATGCATCTCTGAGAGTAGCACTTGCCAATGGAGACCACATATCCAATGTGGGGAGGTATGATAATATTGAGTTTTCTATCACTAATGAATGCTTCAAGGCTGATTTCTATAGTATCAAACTGGGCGGCTATGGTGTTGTTCTCAGCGTTCAATGGTTGAGTTCACTGGGAACAATAGTCTGGAATTTCAACAAGCTCATTATGAAATTTTGGAGACATGGACAACCAATCATTTGGCATAGCCTATCAACGGCCACAGATATTTCGCTAGGTATTCACGTATTATCTTCTGATCCACCAATTACTATACAAATTCAGCGGCCTGTTCAGGTAACCCTCAGGCTTACCACCGCAACGAAGATATGACCACAGAATTCATTTAAAGGATCCATCTCGACCAACGGTTGTCCGCCCATACCAATACCCTCAGATACAGAAGAATGAATTGGAACAACAATGTGAAGCTATGCTTTCTCAAGGAATCATCCGGTACAGCACTTCACCCTTTTCATCTCCTGTTCTCCTAGTCAAGAAGCAGGACAAAACATGTCGATTCTATGTTGATTATCGTGCTCTTAATGATAACACTCAAAAGATAAATTCCCAATACCTGTCATTACGAAATTATTGGACCGAACTACAAGGAGCCAAATTCTTCACAAAATTGGATCTCCGCTCGGGCTATCATCGAATACGCATGCACCCACCGAAATCGAAAAAGACGCTTTCAGACACATCATGGTCACTTTGAATTCTTGGTTATGCCCTTTGGTTTATGCAATGCCCCATCTACCTTTCAAGCACTTGCGATGAATGATATTACGGGACCGTATCTACAGAAATTTGTTTTGGTCTTCTTTGATGATATACTCGATTAGAATCTCGGTTACATAACTCTTTTTTTCATTAGAGATAGTAACAGTTACTTATGCGATCTTGAGTAACTAAATAGGAGTCCTAACTTAAATTCCATAACTAGAAAATACTAAAAGTGGGACTCTACCCGACGGGATGACGTCGTCACCCCGCTTCACTACAAGACGCGACGCTAGCACCCCCTCGTAGGCATGACCTAGACAACACCTGCTCTCTCTTCCCCTCCAAATACCACCCTTGCAGACCCAATCTGAAAGCATCTCCAAGAGATAGGTCAAATCGTTTTCTAAAATTAAATTTCGCTAGGAAACACGTCTCCAACAAACTCTAATTTTTTTTTGAACCAACGGGGATCCCCATTTCCATTAACTAATAACAGAAATAACAAGTTTTTACAGACCCAGACGGATAAGAGAGATAAGAAGAGGGTGTAACACAAACCAAAATTCTAGCTGTTGGCCTCACATAGAGGTTTACAGAGTAGATAAAAGTTTGGTGCAAAAGAAGAGTGCAGTCACATCGACTATCATCAAGCTGGCCCTCTCAGTGTCTTCCATACTTCTGTTTGAACTTCAGCTTGAACCGCTTCCTCCTTGTCCATCCTCTTTGCTTTCTTTTTTACGAGCTTTGCAGGATCCCTTGGCATTGTATTGATTCCTTCCACAAGTGCTTCCTTGTCACCATCCAAGTATAACCCTGCCCAACAAACTCTATAAATGACTCTAAATTTATTAGCTATCTATCCCACCTGATTCGCTCTACTTTTTGATAGTCTACCCTCACTAGCCATAATTTACAGTATTTTATAGAGTAGCTAAATCAATAAATTTGGTAGTCTTTTAGTTTTAAGCCAATGGCCCTGTTTGGATCCAGGGCTAGAGGTAGTTTGGGCTAGTTTGGCTCAACTAACCCCAAAGGGATCCAAACATGAGGGGCTAGATTGGGCTAAATGCAATTAAATTTCTCCTAAAATAACTAGCCCATCCATGGGGTGCATATTGGGGCTAGTTGAGGACTGGTTTTGGCTGGGACCACATAAAAGTTCACTTTTCTCTCTTTTGAGCCACTATAAATAATTAAAAAGATGCATTTAGTATCAAACTAACTGGCCCAAGGATCCAAACGCATCTAGAGCAAGAGGTTTGGAGGAGCTAAAAGCTGAGCTAAAAAACTAACTCTAGCTTTAGCCCGGCTAGAGAGTATCCAAACAGGGGCCAATCTGTTGGGTCATCTCTTAGAAAAGGCCGCCCTGACGGTTTCCTCACTAGCACCCCCATGCGGTGGACCTGGCCGTGCGCTGCCACATGTGCTCTATCACCCTCCACGCGACAATCACGGTGAGCCATCAAAAAGAAAAAGGAAAATACTTTCATATACGTGCAAAAGAAACCGAACATGATTATCTACCACGTCGGTTGTGATTTTAATTTTTTCCTTCCATTATGCATGCAAAAGAACCAAAGAACCAAATCCGATTACCAGAAGGAATGTATGTATACTATCTATAATTGCCGTGCAGTTATCGGAAGGCTGCCTGTACCGCGTCAATTGCCGGTTTGCCGCTGATCACGTCCAGGGTCCACAAATAAGGACAGTTTTCACCAGGCCCGGCACGTTCCTCTACCACGGCCCTGTTTGGATCCCAGGGCTAGAGCTAGTTTGGGCTAGTTTTGGCTCAACTAGCCCCAAAGGGATCCAAACAGGGAAGAAGCTAGAGTGGGCTAAATGCAATTAGCCCTCCAAAAACACTTAGCCCACCCAAGGGGTGCTAATGGGGCTAGTTTTGGTTGGGACCACAGAAAACAATCATTTTCCTCTCTCTTTTGATTGAAATGGTGTATTTATTAAAAACTAGCTCATGCATCCAAACATCTCAAAGCTAGAGCTTTGGTTTGAGAGCTAGAGCTAGAGCTAAAAAAACTTACTCTAGCTCTAGCCCGGCTAGGATCCAAACAGGGCCCACGTTTCCTTCGCGCAGACTGATGCCGCAGTCCTCGGCCCATGCCCTCGCCGAATCGCTGCCACAGTTGCGCTTAAAGCTCTCGGTGGCAGGAGGACTTCGCGACGCCGACCTCGGCACCTGGCCTCCTCCTCCCCGCTGCGAGGGCGCCCCAGCCGGAGCCCCCAGTCGTCCTGCGTCCCTTGGCACCAGGAGGACACGCCGTGACGCCGACCAGGCCTCCTCGTCCCCGCTGCGAGGGCGCCTCAGCCGCACCACGAGCTGCCTCGATCTTCTTGCCCGCTTCGACGACGATTGCAGCGGCTGCGACGCTGACCACGCCACCCGGCCTACTCCTCCCGCTGCGACACACATATTTTGATTTCCAAGCAGGTATCTATTCTCCCTTCTTTGCTGGGTACGGATTTTGATTTTGTTGTCCAATTCCGATCTAAATTACGTGCAACTGATTGCGCTATTTTTGATTACCGGTAAATCATTGGGATTTCTTTCTACAACCAGTTGCTGGCAAATTCAGATTGAACACATGTATGCAAATCTCCTGTATTTGCATTCCAGGAATCACTGGGATTTCTGAAATACAATTTTTGACAGTTCCGTCCGTCTTGCATGCATTAGGTATACCAAAACTATGCATGGGCTTCTCAGAACGCATAGAGAAGACAAGCAAGCAAGTCCCACAACCTGCAGCCACATGCTACTCAGGGTGTTCAAATAAAAATCTTGGATTAACAATGCTGATTGTTGCTTCAACATTTAGCTTTCAACAAATACGAATTATGTGTTTGGTCTGCCTATCCATACATGTACGGAGTGGAAGAATTCCATAATAGCAATGCTCATCATTGCAGAATGATATATTATGAGTTGGCCGCAGAACAATTTGATTTGCTCATTTTTGAATTTATACATATATAATTAATTATTTAATTTGTTTGCATACATGTATATGGCCTGGACTTTATTTTCAACACTACATGATCTTCTAAGAAATTAATGTGTCCCAGACCTATTTTTTTTTTTTAATTTGCAAACAGAGTAGCACCACAAGTTTAAGGGCAGGAAGATGCCACGACGCTGACCTCAACAGTTGGCCTCCCCGCCCTGGCTACGAACCTAGAAAAATGAGGTGAGGATATGAAACTACACATGAATTGAATTTGAAGCTCAGTCTCACACATATGCGACTTTTTTATTTAGTTTGACGAAATATATGAAGAGCTCCTTTCTTAAGACAGTAAACCTGTAGATTTGATATTGTTCAATCACAAGTGAGGCGTCTCATCCAGTATGCAACAGACAGGTGATTGCCTATCTTTCATAACTGAAGGCCTCTCTGTGACCTACTTAGCTCCCAGAGCCATGCTTTGTCAGTTCTTAGTCTTCATGTGTTCAGCTACTTGGTGCGTAAGACATGATCTACATATACATGTTTTTGCAAGTTCTGTAGCCTTGCTAATATTGGCCACTACGTAAGTTACAACATAATTTGCAAATACTGATCCTTGGCTGGTTTATTCTCATGATTCCAACATGAGTTCAGATCATTTTGTTATAGGCATGTCAGGTCCGCTTCTACACTAGGATCATGTGGTTTAAGTAATTGCTCTGTGGTTGAGGATAATAACAAATGCATACAAGTTAAATCTTATCAATTGGGAAACAATTATGCTTTTGAGTTCAAACAAAAGGGCATATGCTTCTGAGGTCTGATAAAAGGGTCTAATTTTGTGCATCTCCTGACTAGAATTTGTGGTAGTTTGTATTCTTTTGCAATAAATAATTTTTGTGTATGCCTTTTTTTTTCTAAATTATAGCACATAAATCATAGTTAGTATATGTCCCCTTGCTGAAGCTTTTGCCAAAGTGCTTCAATAAGAGTTTTGGTTTAAGTTCCCTTATAGACGATTGATCATGGTTGATTGAAAATGTCTCATATTCTTGTGTAATCTTTTTTTTTCTAAAAAAGGATGACATTTGTTTGGTAGTTGTCAATGTTTTGATGAGCTAACCTGATGCCATGATTCTAAAAAAAATGTTACAATCATGTTAATCTTATTTTGATCAGCTACTGTAATGCCATGATACCCTGTACACCAGAGAGGTTGCTGGCACCAAAAAGTGGACAACGATGACATGGCCTTAGTGCTGTTGCATGCCCAAGAATATTCTCAGTCAGCCATATAAGAGGATTTGGACCAAGTGAGTTGTTATCCGGTGGGCATGCAAAGTCCAACACCATGTCTCAAATGGCGGGCAAGTCCTTTGGCAAGGTTGCACAACAAGAGCAACAACAAGAGAAAGAGGAAGAAGGTGTTGCTAGTGATAGCGATGCAGCTGCTGCTTCTCCTGCCCATACTCCTACTCCGGAGAAGTTGGATCCCATACCGCAGAGATGGGGAAGAAGTCGACCAATGGGGTTTAGAGGCTCAAAAAGTGGCCAAAGATAAAGTGATCAAGCCCAAGGTGACCACACCCAGTATAGTCAAGAAGAAGAAGAAGAAAATGCCAAAGGATGGTAACCAACATGTTGGTGCTGTCAGGTTTAATAGTGCAAGACAAAAGTTGGATTTGATTTAGATTTGCATTCACTAGAAAGTAGAACATGTTTCACCTGAGCCGAGTTTATGGGTAACTTGAAGTTTGTCAACTGAGCCAACATGTTGATATCCATTAGCTCGGCTCTACTGAAACATGTTTTACTTTCTAATGAATGCAAATCTGAATCCAAATCCAACTTGCGTCTTGCACTATTAGACAACATGTTAATTATCATCCCTGACATTGTCTTCTTCTTGGGCGTGGTCAACTTTGGCTTCATCACTTTATCTTTGGCCACTTTGAGCCACTAAACCCGCTTGGTCGACTTCTTCCCCCACCTCTGAGGTATGGAGTCCAACTTCTTTGAAGTAGCAGTATGGGCAGAGAAGCAACACCTGCATTGCTATCACTAGGAACACCTTGTTGTTGCTGCTGGCTCTTCCTATGCAACCTTGCTAGTGGAGACACGGTGTTGGACTCTTGCGTGCCTAGTGGATGACACAGTGCGCTTGGTCCAAATCCTCTGGTCTGTCGGACTGAGAAAAATGTTCCTGGGCATGCAACTGCACCGGGGCCAGGGCATCGCTGCCCACCTTTCCGGGGCCAGCAGCCACTCTCAGAACACTGTAGCAAGAGCCATCGCAGTGGTGTCACCGAGGGCAAGACCCAAAGGTAAGAACAGCATGCGCAACCACAGATTAAACTAACATTTATTCTATTGCGAGTGCCATTTTACTTTATTGACACACTTATATTGCTATTTTCTTTTTATCAAAATTTCGTGATTGATTTGCCATGTGTGTAATTGTTCACTGACTATGCAAATCTAGCACCTTGCCTGAGTTATTGCATTAACGTTCTCAAGTAGTTTAGAGAAATCAACATTGCCGGTATATCTTAATTATATGTTAGATTCTGTGTTCCTTTGTTCTTCATGCGCACATATAGGCTATGCCTGATTTGAATTTTTGGAGCATGACATTGTCATTACAACAATAAGACAATATTCTGTTTACCAGCATGTTCTCCATCTCTGAAGATACCGAGGCATGCACTTGGGAAAGATCTTAGGTGACCAATTTGACTAAGGGCCCTTATGTTACTACTATGCCAATGTCTAGCAAAGTTGGACCTAGAATAACATTGTATATTTGTCATCGAGAAACACTTTTGATGGATGTTTGCTTTCACGTACAGGTTCAACAACCATTAGCCAGGTCAGGGCAGCAAGTGGAAGTTTAAAAGGAAAAAACGGTGGGAGCCGCAAAGTTGATTCATGTATTTCAGTGCAGCACCTCAGGCTATATCGATATGTATGTTTGCCAAGAAGAGGAATGTACCTTGCATAAGTGCTTATAGCCTCTGTACAAACTATGCAAATGACAAATTTTGAGCTCGCAGCCCTAGCCAAACATTTCCTTAGCCTGTTTCGCAAAAAAAAAAAAAAAAACATTTCCTTAGCCCTTGGTAATGTCAACGTTCTGTTTTGCGGGACTGCCTTGTGTTCATAAACTCGTTTTTAATATTATTACTAGAAACATTTTTTTGCTTTGCCACTCCTACATATTTGGGCCAGTGTAACATTTTCTTTGTTTGCCTTCACCTCTCTGTCCTATACCTCAGTTAGGAGCAGACTCCATCTCATGCACACGTTTAGCCCAAGTTTGTTCTGTCCTCTCTAGTGTCTCCATAGCCTCCTTTTCTTCTCCTCAATGGCTCCTAATATAGAAAAATATTGTATTAGTTAATATCTATAGAAAAGGGACTTGTACAAACCAAAGAGAAAAGCTGGGCAGAGATGAAATGAAGTAGTTTTGAATCTAGGCGATGGCACATAGGCTTTCAGTTGCTGAGATGATCACAGCTGCTGCTGCTTCCAAGCTTGGCCCCGTTATTCTGGGCCCTACCGGATTCTTGAACGCCTCGGTGCAGTCGCCTACCGCTTGTAGCTTCCACCAAAGGGACGCATCCATGATGTCTTTTATGTTGCGTTAATAAAGAAGTTTGAGGGCGCTCCCCGACTGGCCTCATGCCATTGTCACCTATTATTCGGGGCCGTGTTGTGCCTGCTCCTTCTTAGGTGGTCTGCTCCCGTCTGAACTGTGGCGTTTGGGAACTTTTGGTTCAGTGGGAATGCTGTTCGGTTGTTGATGCTTCTTGGGAGCCCCTTGTTGATTTTAAAGAGCCATAGCCAGCATTTCAGCTCGAGGACGAGCTGTTACTTGGGGTGGAGGGAAATGTTGTGGACTCCTTTGTACACCAGCAATACAAGCGCCGACCAAGGAGGGCCACAACTCGTGGGACGGCCAGCAATGGCTAGGGTCGTCTTAGTTATAGAAAATAGAATAAATAAGGAGGATTTATAGAAATAAAATAAATAAGAAAGATTTATAGCTTTGGTTTGTTAGGAAGTAAGATATGCCCCTGGACTATAAAGGAGGCAATGAGAGATTAATCGGGCATCGAAGGAAATAGAATCTCCCTAGGGCAGGGTGGGTTCTCCTTCGACGCCACCACGTGCACTTCAGCCGTGGCTGCTGGCGGCGAGACCTCTCGCCAGATTTCCTCGCTACTCCCTACGTGCTAATCCCTAGGCTCAGCTCTTCTCTCCTCTGCGTACTCCATGGCGGCCATGCCATAACACATTATGAGGTACATTTTAGGTCAATGGAAGTTGTGCACAACAATTATCACTACAATGTTGATGACAAAACACTACTACAGAATAAATCTTATATTTTCCGACGATAACTAGGGCTTTTAATTTTTTCCGGCGACATTTCGATGACTTTTACTCCCTACACGTCGATGAATCTTATTGTTTCCGATGAATGCTAACAATTTTGGTTTTTGTTTTCTAGGTATAGATGGCTGACCCGAGAGGCAACGGCGACGACATGGAAGAACAGTTAATGATGATAGCACATAAATATGTAATATGTGTCGGAAACATCGGAAACTCTAGTTATCGTCGCTAAGCACGACATGACATGACTTGAGGAATTATATATATGTGTAACATATGTGTACTTTAATTATATTTGTGTAATATATGTGCACCTCTATTATTAGTTAATATGTGTATAATACATGTATATGTAATTTGAAACAAAAACAAATCATTAACCAAAGTGAAACCATAAAAATCATGAATTAATTAAAATCAAAAGAAATTAGGAATTTAAATGATGCACCAATCGGGAGTATAGCTCTCTGGCCTGCCACGTGCCTAGTAGGAGCTTTACTCCAGGTTGGTGTTTCAACCGAGTAAATCTGCACCTCTATTGCAGATCCCAAACCCTTTACTCCCCAACTCGTATCCCGGGTAGCATAACCTGGAGTAGAGAGGGGATGGAACCTGAATAAATCCTCAGCCTGTACAACATACAAGAGGTCGATATTTACTTATTATTTCAGCTTGTGTGAATAATTGAGATCACCAGGCTTCAGGTCAGAAAGAAGTTTAAAAACCATGCTGACTGTTCTTCAATAAAATTAGTTATTAGTCATTATAAGTATTATTTTCCTCAATATATGAAATAGGTAAATAGGTAAATGATGCATTTGTCAGCTTATATATGAGTACATTTTCTATTAACTATCAGTCAAAAATATATTTAATGACATGTGGTGGTAACATGCAGTAGATCGATAGATGAGGGTAAAACTAAACATAGGGTGACATGCTCTTTTTTAAAGCATGTGATAATTAAGAGCTAAAGCAGTGGCAAGAATCTCTTAAAATACAATGTTCCTTGTTTGATCAGAACAATTAGCATTGTCATCTACAGATAAGATGCTGAAGCCTTTTTTTTAAGTCACACGAAACACAGCTTCAGACAATTGATCATGACTGAAAACGCTACAGCTGACAGGTCTATCCATGACAGTTTCAGTGTAAGACAAAGTGAAGATATGACCACTTGATATAGACCAGCTTGAGTTCCAGACTTCCAGTTATGATCATTGCTTAGATTGCCATGTCTACCAATGTTGTTACTATATGGCAAGTTCTATTACAAAGATAGTTATACTGATCTAAGTCTCCTAGCAACATAATAGGTACTCGCTTGTTCAGATTAGCTTGTGGTGTGGCAAACTATTGCTTTGTCGATTCCAGCTAGATTGGGCCGGAATTGACACTGATTGCTGATCGACGGCGATCTTGATGGCGATGACGAAGGCGTAGACGGGCGTGTTGATGACGATTGGTGGCGGGTGGCGTGGATTGATGACGATGACAAGGTAGTAGAGATATAGAGAGAGGAAGAGAGGAGGGGGCGGTGGTGGCGGCCGGCAGCGAGGCAGCGCCCGGCGGCGGCGGGGCGCGACCTGGGGCGCCCGGCGCGTGACGAGCAGGGGCGGCGGCGCTGGTGGTTGCGGCGCACGTCGGCGCGAGGTGGGGAAGAGAGATTGAGAGCTGGAGAGTGGAGAGTTTTGGGTGTTACCCCTTTAATTTTTCGATTAAGATTCAACCGATTACATGCCCCTTGTATTTATAGTCCGAGGGAGACTTGCACGCTAAGAAATATCTATGAGGTTTCCTTATAGATTGGAATACCTCTTGACAAAGCAACCTATTTCTTTCCTAATTATTTATTCCCTAATATTTATTTTTAGAAAAGATTGGATGATGACGGACCGTGGGCGGGCGGCGGCCGGTCGGGCCAGCGCACGCGCCCGCACCCCTGGCTGCGGGGTGCCCTTGCATGCGGCACCGATGGGCCATGGGCCCCCCTCTAAATTGGTTCATGACATCTCTCCCCCCTTTTCCAAACAGCGCGTCCTCGCGCTGTGGTTCTGCACGGCTGGCTTTGTTGATGGGGTGATTGAAGCAGCACGGCCTGAAGATTGGTGCATCCACTTGTGTCGGGGAAATGAGCTGGGCGAAGAAGAAGGTGCTGACCTTTGTTGATGCTGGATCCATGGATAGAATTCCATTGCTCTCTGGAGGTGGTTGCATCGGTGCCGAGTACGTCGAGGGGTGAGAGCCAACCTCATGTGTGCGCAAAATTATCCCACCTGGTTCGAGGACATCCCATAGAACCTTGGACAATTCTGAGGCGCAGTAGTGGTGGTTGTCGAGGAAGAAGAGTGGCTCCTTAAGTGGCCGGTTGCTGGTCGGGAAGCCCGCACGAATGGCGAAGTCGCCGGAAGGTGGACAATCACTCCGAGTGTCGCCCAAACTGGTGCTCCTGCCTGAAGCTTGTTGGTTCCGGCTATGTCGTGTAGCTCATGATCCGTTGATGTAGCAAGTTGAGGTGGAACGAGAGCCTCCGAGATGTTGACGAAGTTGACGAGGTAGGAGGTTGATGTCGGTGGCATGTACCTCTTGTCGCCGCCGGTGAAGCTCACAAGTCGAGGCTTGCTGAAGATGGAACCGTCCAACTCTTGGGCGAGGTGGATCACCGTGCTCCCATTAGGTACAGTGTCGCCTGGTGCATTGCAGTCCACGGCTTGTTGGCGTAGTCATACCGGGCGTAGATGTCATCGAGGAACGAGGGATCCGACCGGGTTTGACTGCGAGTCGTCCCCGCTACCGGCCGAGTTGTCGATGGCCCGATGGTTGTGGATCGGTGCCGTGGCGTGTAAGCCCATGTTCTGACGTGAGGTGTCAAGGCCATAGGTGTAGTCGATCAAGGCGCCGTTCGTCGGGGTAGCGCGAAGTAGTTGTTGTTGTCGCCATTGATGGGCGACCGAAGGCTGCGAAGAAGACACCGTGTGGAGGTGTCCCAGTACTCCCGTGTCGTCTGGGTTGACATGTAGACGAACCAGAGAAGGAGGAGTGCCGCTCTTGTCAGAAGTATGGCGGTGTACCTGATGTTCTGCTGACGTGGTACTGATGGTGGCGCCTTTGTTTGGTCTGGAGGTTGCCTGATGGTGTGTTCCACCATTGTTGATTCCGGAAGGATGTCCAAACGGTGTAGCAGATTGTTGTTGTCGTCTGTCGGCCGGTGAATGACCGCTTCGTCAGTGGTGCCCGGCGGAACGTCGGTGTTCTCATCATCGTGGCGGCGGCCGTTGGGTTGACGTTGTGGCTGCTGCCGGTGTCGAGGTTGGCCGCGAGGGGGTCGCCGTGGTTCATGCCCTTGTAGTTGTTATCGATGATAGGCATGGCGGCGACGTTGGTTGACGCCGGGGTTTGTCATCGGCGTTGGCGTCCCGGAGGGCGTCGCCTTCGAGCATGGCGCCTATGGTAGCATCGTCGTTGTCGATGGTGGCGCCCTTGGGAGGGGCGTCGTTGCCGTTGGAGTCCTTGGTGGCAGTGTCGTCCAGGATGTCGATGCCAGCGACGTCGATGTCGACGTCAGGTGATGTCGTCTTGTCGCCCCTAGTGACGTTGACGTTGTCGTTGATGCAGAGGACGTCAAGGTTGGCTACGTCGTGGTCGTTGCTGATGTTGTTGGGGCTGCCCTTGGGGGTAGTGTCGATGTCGAGGACGTCATGATTGAGATCGCCGACATCGGCGTTGACGTCGGGCGACGTCATTGGGTCGTCCATGTTGGCACTCCAGATGTTCCCAATGTTAAAGAGGGTGTTTGTAGTGACCGGGAAACTTATCGTGCCATTGTAGTAGCCACGGGACGTTGGCCTAGTTGGGTAGGCTTTTCGAAAGCGGCCGGTGGACGCCTGTGGTAGCCTCCCGACCTGATCCCGATCCGGGTCGCAGCAGCTGGGGCATTCTTGGGGTAGGCGTGCTCGTTGCTTGCAGCGTTGATGATCTTGGAGGGGGTGACGTGGCGGCGCCTGAGAGAGCGACGTCGCCGTCGGTGGCGCCCGTGGCGTGAGAGCGGCGGTGATGGCAGGGATGACGCCGGAGGCGCCGCACGCCGGGTAGGTTGGTGTACTTATCCGATGACGAAGCTGAAGTTGCCTCCATGGCTTTTGCTTCCACGGCTGCGATGAGGTCATTGATGATTTTGTTGAACTCCTCCATGTCGGAAGCCATCGGTGGTCGGAATCGCCCCGGTCTCCGGATACCAGCCGTCCGATTCCAGCTAGATTGGGCCGAATTGACACTGATTGCCGATCGACGGCGATCTTGACGGCGATGACGGTGACGTAGACGGGCGTGTTGATGACGATTGGCGGCGAGGTGACGTGAGATTGATGACGATGGCAAGGTAGTAGAGAGATAGAGAGAGGAAGAGAGGAGGGGGCGGTGGTGGCGACCGGTAGGCCGCGCCGGGCGGCGGGCGCGACGGGGCGTGCGGGCCCTGGGGGCGCGCGTGCGTGACGAGCAGGGGCGGCGACGCTGGTGGTTATGGCGCACGCGCGCGAGGTGGGGGGAAGAGAGATTGAGAGCTGGAGAGCCGGAGAGTTTTTGGGTGTTACCCCTTTAATTTTTCCTCGATTAAGATTCAACCGATTACACGCCCCTTTGTATTTATAGTCCGAGGGAGACTTGCACGCTAAGAAATATCTATGAGGTTTCTTTATAGATTGGAATTCCTCTTGACAAAGCAACCTATCTCTTTCCTAATTATTTATTCCCTAATATTTATTTTTAGAAAAGATTGGATGATGACGGACCGCGGCAGGCGGCGGCCGGTCGGCCAGGCGCGCACGCGCCTGCACCCTGGCTGCGGGGTGCCCTTGCATGCGGCACCGACGGGCCATGGGCCCCCCTAAATTGGTTCATGACAATTGCCGTTCAATGAGTTCAAGATCTCAACAAGATATACTAAATCAAACGAATCGTGTGTACTTCGTCCTTCAACTATCTTCTCACACAGCTGACATTGCTTTTCATCACCGGATTGAAGGGAGACTACATATGAATTGATGGCATATTTATTGGGCTAACAATTAGCTAACTATTAGTAGATCCAAGAAACTAATCTTTAGTAGTCGCGTACTATGGTTTTCTACAAGTATGCTTTTAAGGATCAATAAGTGTTTTAAGTTTTCCTACTTTACTGATCCGCTCTTATAAGATACTGCAGTCCCTTCAAGTGTCTCGAGTGTGCAAAATCCCACAGTTATTAAGGTTTGATGACTTACATCGAAAGAGTAAACTTCGGTTGGGTGGGGAAAGACCACCCCACCGGTATTGTTCTTAAGAAGAAACCCCGGTTTTCCCGACCGATAAAATCCCCGAACCCCAGTCTCGCCTGACATTAGGAGCCTTAGCCCATAAGAACTACGATCCTCAATCCTTCGGAGAGGACCCAGGCCTGTATCCACAGAAACCCTGGGCGGTATACACCGCCGCCCACAGCCCGATCCTTACGGGACCTGGGCTGGCTCTTCACTATAGCTTTGGCACACGGGACTAATTGAAGCTCCCGGTACGATGTTAGCAACATGTTGCTTCATATTTCTGGTGATAAGCATCACCAACCAGCAGGCTCAGTCAGACTTCCTTCCGCGGGGCGTAGGATGTAAGTGCTAAGGGTCTTTTGATTTTTATCATTTTTTTTCAGAACCTGTCTTTGGGTAAGTTGATTCTCATACATTTTTCGTGGCGCTTGAAATGGATCTGCAGAGTGTGTAATATTATAGTGTCTCTCGGGCATCGGGGAACACAATCTATTTATAATCCATACGAAGCTCTGCCTCTAGGACTTGTTTATTTGACAAAATTATTAGAAAAGTCATGGAGGCAGAATTAACATGTCCTAGACAGGGGTCCGGGTCCGCCGCTTGTCGTATAGGCAGAGTTAACAAGTCCATTTTTATGATTGCGATGTACCTTTGGAACCTAATTAGGAAAGAGCATTTCCAAGAGTTTGCCAAGTTTAACTTGGCAAATCTTGAGTTTTGTCAACTTCTAAAAAGATATGTCAAGTTAAAAAAGAGCTCATCTCCAATATTTGCCATAATTCATTTTTCAATAGTTTCGCATAATTCATTTGCTAAACTCATATATAAATTACGTCAAAAACCTGAGAGAGAAATAAAATTATGTTTATGCCCTTCCACCTTTTGAAAACTTACATGAGGACCCTCAAACAGAAACAAAATATGTTTATACCGCTCCAACTCTTCTAATACGGACGGATACGCCGCGAATACCAACCGGACGGGGTGCAATTATGCGCCAAGGAGTCTGGATTTGCCAACTCCTCCAGAATGCCAAAGACAAATGTCATACTATTGAGCATCAATTTTGAGCTTTACGCCAAAAAAAAAAAAAAAAACAAGAATGTCAAACACAATTGCAAAACTGTTGAAGTTGCTCCAATGTTTTTTTTATAGTTTCTCTCAAAATTGAGTTTCTACAAATGCATTTCGATCGCCATTAAGATATGTATTTAATTTGACAAAGTTATTAGAAAGCCATCTTGGCTAGTTTTCACCCTTATGAACGCAGATGCTCCTACATGTCCATACATTCACACTTGTGAACGCGCGAGTACACATCCTACCACTACCGACACCTCTACTAAGCAATACTGAACCAATAACAAATTCTAAGATTAATGAAGTCACCGCGGATACCTCACTATCGACGAGAAAATTGTTTAGTAATGAAAAAATAATTCTATAATATTGGCGGTCACATGCATCCTTGCCCAAGAGCTTTTCCGAAGCCTCCACCGTGCCATCGTCCTCCGAATTGTTAAATGAAAATACTGGTTGCTGCTGACGCGCCTCGTGAATTGACGTTCTCCCCAGATTTATCCAGTCTCCAGAAATCAGCATAAATAATTCGACTCCCTACATATACATGTAAATAATTCGACTCCCTACATATACATGTTCTGCTACACTATTATTTCGTATTATTTGAAATGTGAATCTTACGGAAGCACCAAATGCTTGCCTCATCCCTGTTTCACCTCGTCGGTACCCGAACGATCTATCTAATTGGTGTACTAATTATATATTATAAATATTAATACCCTTTTATATGTAATTGGTTAATTTTTTTTAAAAAAATTGACTTCTTAACACTCATGCTGTCCTATCAGGACTTTTCTTGATCATGTATTGCGGGAAAACTTTACCCACGTTGCAGCTTCTTGCTGTAATCTATAAAGTGTGTTCTTATAAAAAAAAAAACTATCGATAATGACATTTAAGCCAAGAAGGCCATTTTTTTTCGAGATCGGGGATATAGCCCGCTTTTCATTAAGCAGAGGGAATGGTTAATAGACCTACACATAGTTGATACAACAGGGTTTGTAAGTAATCCAAGGATTACCAACGCAACCCCAAACACAGACATTTAAAGCAAGAAAGGCGAGGGGCGAGGACCCTCCACCTAACACCTCGCAAGCTAGGCCTAAAATAAAAGAAACTCAACACCTAGGTAGCCAGCAGTGAATGGAGCCAAAGATTTAAAACAAAGAACAAATGCAAAAAAATCATCCGCTAGAAATCCTCGACGGCAAAAGCATCCGCCAACGAACAGGGCGGCAAAGCATCCGCCAACGAACCCAAGGGCGGCAAAGCATCCTCCAACGAACCAATATCCAACACTCCCCGGCAGCTCGGCCGCCCGAGAGGAGCCAACGACCGAACTTGGTGGCAAAGCGTCCACCGAAACTTAGAAGACCACCTCGGCAAAGAAAGCATCTGCCGAACGACCGCGACGATGGCCGGACATCCACTAGCTAGACAAACCTAAAGGAGGAGGAGCGTGAAGCACATATAGGCACAAAGAAGAGAGCGAGTCGACCGAGAGACCACGGAGGAGGGGCAGCGCCATAGAGACTTCACCCGGCGCCGATGACGAGGACATGAGACTCGAAGACGACGCCTTCAAGAAGGGTGAGACGCCAAAGGCGCCACCGCCGTCCGCCCGACCGCGATCGCCGGGCCTCGCCCGAGCTCCATGCACGGTCACCAAGGGACGAACGAATCGCCGCCAACCACGCCACCATGGCGCCGCCGACGCGACATCCAGGTCCGCCCACACCACCGCGATGCGAGACGACGGAGCAATCGCCACGCCTCCCAAACCGCCACTCACCCCAAACCGCAGAAGCTCCGCCAACCTTGCCCAAGCCCTTCTCGCCGATGAAGGACAGCGCCGCCGCCGCCGCAAGCACAACCAGCCCCAGCCGACGCCGCCGGCGGGGTGACGGACAGAGGCCGGGCCGGCGGTCGCCAGATCCAGTGGCACGAGGGGCCGATCCAGCCGGTCGCCGCCAGCCCGGCGCCACCCACCGCCGCAGCCGCCATGTGGGTGGGGAGGCCGCCCAGCCGACCGGAGCCACGCAGGTCGAATCCGCTGCGCCACGCCGCCAACCCGGACGCGTCGGGGCGGAGTTTGCCATGGCCGCCCGCCATGGGGCGCCGGCAACATGAAAGGAAGGTGTGGAGGTAGGAGCCGCGCCGGTCGAGATCCAGGCCACCGGGGCCGGATCCGGCGGCCGGCGCCCCCCGCCGCCAAGCTCGCCGGAGAGGAGTCGAGGGGGGGGAAACAGAGGAGCGCGGGGGAGGTGGGAAGCAGTGAAGGACGCGCGATCCGGCCATTTGGGGGTCGCCGCCGGGCCGCCGCCGCCGCGAGGGCGGCGACGGCGGGGCCGGGGAGAGCAGGGGTGGGGGCTACCGGGCGGCGTGGGTCGCCCGAAGGCGCCCGCGAGCGGGCGCCGGGGAAGGGGAAGACGGTTAGTCCGCCAAATCTAAGCCAAGAAGGCCATATAAGCCAATATAAGTCAAAAGCCCATATAAGCAAATATAATAGGCTGAAACTTGGCCCATATGAGCCGAAAGCCCAAACCTCAGCTGCAAGCTTCCTGCTGCTGCCTGCGCCGCCGCCCGTAGTAACACGCCGACGAAGAGCCGCGCCGGCGAACAAGGCCAGTTCCGGTCGGCTTCCTTGAGTGGAACCCGAACCCACGCCAGCGACGAGCGCCACAGGCCAGCGGACCCGAGCCCGGAGAGGAAGACCCCGTGGCCCTGAGGAATCGCCTGGATCCCCTGCCCGTGCCTCCGACACGCCGCCGGCCTCAAAGGTCAGTGGCCTTTAGATTCCCCTTCGGTTTTGAGATTTGAGCTCAAGATTAGCTTGCTTCCTTGCTGGATTCAATTTGCTTTGTAATGTGAGAACTAGCTAGGACCATAGTGTTGGTTTCTGAAAGGGAAAATCAATTAAACTACTGTAGCTTTTTTTGGGAGGATATACTCATGTCGAGAACTCCATGAACTGGTGTGTGCCTGTGTGGTGTTGCTGCTGGCTTCTAAGAAGCACGCAAGGAGTGAGATTCAGCACTGTAGTCTTGTCAATGGCCTGCGATTGTTTTTAATGTTTTGATCGAATGATGATGTTTATTGTCATTCCTCTTTGTTTCGTGTAATATTGGTTGAGAAAGGTGTTGCTTTGTCCACACACCTGCACTGTACAAGGTCTGCTACCACATTTCAGAGTTTCAGTATGAGGGGAGCAGCCAGGCAGAGACCTATTGACTGTCGAGTGAGAAGAGTAGGGATTACATCGTTTCAGACTTTCAGGTTTACACACCGGTGTTTACCTGGCCCATTCCCAGTAAAACAATTTACTGCTGTGTGTAATCACTAACCAGTCGTTACAACTAGAGGTCCAAGCACTAGTAACCATTATACAGATTGAGATTATCTACTACTTTGCCATTTTTATTCAAAGAAAAAAGGAGCCTACACCCACAGTGAAACAAATTGAAGACAAAAATTGAGCATGGTATTTTTATGGCCCCCATGCATATACTAATTTTTATTAAGCGCCTCCCAAAATAAGATTTTAATGCTAGGATATAGTAACTCATTTATATGAATGATTTTGTTATTTACTGGAATTGACATTGTAGTTCAGAGGCTGTTGTTTAGTGGAAATGGTATGGTATTCTTCAGTTTTGTTCTGTTCTTCAGATTTCTAAATTTTAGAGAATGTTGGTCATATTGCTTTTTACATACTGAAAGATAGGTAATATGATACAAAAATGTAAAGTGGGAGGCCATGAACACATGATTGAAACACAAGGTTATCTAGGTGCCTAGAGTATGAAGAGCCGCGCCGGCGAACAAGCCAAGTTCCGGTCGGCTTCCTTGGAGTGGAACCCGGACCCACGCCAGCGACGAGCGCCACAGGCCAGCGCACCCAAGCCCGGTGAGGAAGGATCCCCTGCTCCGTGCCTCCGACACGCCGCCGCCCCAAGGTCAGTGGCCTTTAGATTCCCCGCTTTTGAGATTTGAGCTGAGGATTAGCTAGCTTCCTTGCTCGATTCAACTTGCTTTGTAATGTGAGAACTAGCTAGGACCATAGTGTTGGTTTCTGAAACACCATGGGAAACAGAATGCAGCTTAACTGACTGGGAAAATCAATTAAACTAGTAGCTGTTTCTGGGGATAATGTACTCATGTCGAGAACTCCATGAACTGGTGGTGTTTATTAGGAGTGTGGTGTGCCTGCTGGCTTCTAAGCAGCACTCAAGGAGTGAGATTCAGCACTCTAGTCTTGTCAATGGCCTGAGATTTCTTTTTCTATTTTTGAATGGTTTGATTTAATGATGATGTTTATCAGTAATTCTCTTTTTTGATGTAATATTGGTTGAGAAAGGTAATACCTTGTCCATGCCTACACTACACATACCTACCTACACTATACAGTGGTCTGCTGCCACATTTCAGAGTTTCAGTATGAGGGGAGCAGCCAGGCGGACCTGTCCTGTCGAGTGAGGAGAGTGTGGGGGTTCACATGGTTTCTGGTTTACACAACGCTGTTTACACGGCCCATTCCCAGTAAAACAGTTTACTGCTGTGTGTAAACAGTGGTTACAACTAGAGGTCCAAGCACTACAGATTGAGATTGTCTACTGCATTGCGATTTTTATTGGAACAAAAAGGAACCTATACCCTACACCCACAGTTGAACAGATTGGAATTAAAACCAGATAGATAATAGGCTGTAAGCAAGGAAAGGAAAACAGTCTACACTGATAAAAATTGGATTTTGTTATTTACTGGAATTGACATTGTAGTTCAGAAGCTGTTGTTTAGTGGAAATGGCATGGATTTCTAATATATGATACGAAATGTAAGTGGGAGGCCATGAACACATTAATGAAACACAATGTTATATAGATGCCTAGAGTATCCAGTTTATTTGATCATCACACTTTGGAGTTATTGCTCGAAAAAATAAAATCAAAGGACATTATGTTTTCAAGTCTCTATATAAGACATTGATTATATATTATATGCCGGCTAGTATAACATCACTAGTTTGATTGTATTAGTCATTAGTGTTTCACAGGTATTTCAAGCTGTTCTAAAAGGGCTCCAATTTTTTAGGTCAACAGACAATTGGGCTATGATGATTAGGGAGTTAGGCGTCACTAAAAACATGAGGTAGTACAAATGATCATGTGTACAGTTATTGAAACTTGGTATTGTTTCCCAGTACCACAATTACCACTGTAGCCAGGGTTGACAATACGGATTCCAAGTACTGCACCAGTTTCTTATACTCTAGAACAAGTACTAATACATATTTGTCCCTGGCTACATATTTATTTGACCAACTGTCTCTCGCATAAATCTTTTTTCCATACATGAAGTGCAACTGCTACAGAGGTACTATCTGAATTAGAGTAACATAGATACACTTCCCCATGAGCACAATGTTGAACATTCTTCTTTGATGGCCAACATTTCAGCATAGATCTCCTCTGTTCTTGGCCAATCCTTGGGTGAAATCTCAGAACATTTTAGACCAAGATTTGCTAGTTGGATGGCACAGTGCTGCATTTCAACCATTTGCTGTCCTCCGTCTTCACCTTCAGGATATCCAGTGAGATTTGATTCTAAAATGTTATGGATATTCAGTGGAAGTGATGATTCCACAAAGTTCGGATGTTTACACCATCCTTAAACATGTCATCAGTTGGTCGCCTTCCTGTAATAATCTCCAGCAGAATAATTCCAAAGCTGTAGATGTCACCCTCAACTGAGATTTTGCACCCCACGCCATACTCTGTAATGTTGTGCAAACGTTAGTAAGAAAGTATTCCACTAAGCTATTTCAGAAAATTGGGAAAAATATAGATAAATATACCAAAGCATCATTTACACGACAAATATCATGTATATATAAGTACAATTCATTCTGATTTAAAAAAAAAAGAGAGTGAAACATGTGCTCACCTGGTGCAATATAACCGATAGATCCTCTTGGTCCTACATCACTGAGAGATGCAACCATTTCAACAGAAAGAAACTTTGCCTGACCAAAATCACTGAGAGATGCAACCATTTCATCATTCAAAAGGACATTGCTTGGTTTCAGATCACAATGTACTAAAGGAGGGGTGCATCGATTATGAAGATAGTCCAATGCAGCAGCAATATCCACAGCTATTTCTATTCGTGGTGCCTAAAACTCAATGGTCTTTTTTGCGCTTTCTGTGTCCTCTTTCTGATGGAGCCAGCTTTCTAGGTTACCATTTACCATGTACTCAAGAATGAGTGCTTTGAATTCATTTCCAGTTGGATCAAACGTTGAACATACTGATAGGAACCCTGGTCCTACCTCGACTGAGCGAAGGTTGTAGTGGTGGGTGATCGGTGGCTGAGGCTTGAATCGAGAAGGCCGGGCGCTGGGGCGCCGTCGCTGCTGCAAGGAGGAAGAAGACAGGGGCGGCTAGGGTTGGGGAGTCCGGCTCCTAGGGGGAAGCCGGCAACAATTAGGTTGCAACTCAGCTTAATTCCCAATAATCCAATGTTTACAAGTATTTATAGTTCTCTCAAATAAATCTATAATAGATAAATTGGGCCTAGCCCATCTAATATGACCGGCTGGAGCTTCTTATGCGCCTCTAACTAGCCACTATTAGGCCCACGGCGCAGGTAAGTCTTGCCGGTCATAACATCTCTCCTCGCCGCAAAAAACAGCTCGCCCTCGAAGCCGAAGACGGGTACTGCAGCTTGAAGTCCTCCAGCAGCTCCCAGGTAGCCTTCGCCATGCGCAGCCCGCCACCACCGAATGAGTACACGCTTTATGCCGCACGCTGCTGCAACGAAGTGCAAGCTCCGCGAAGGAAGAAGACGACCGCCGAAGACCGGGCGGCAGCAGTCCGTGCAGCCGGTGGATCCCCCCGCGGGCGCTTGAGTAAGCCCACATGGAAGACATCATGAAGCCCGAGTCCGGAGGCAGCCGCAGACGGTAGGCCACCGAGCCAATGCACTCGCGGATTCGAAAGGCCCGCATACCGAGGCCCCGCCTTGCCCCTAGCACGAGGGTCAAGCGAGCGAGTAGTGCGGTGGAGCGTACCGCAGCCACACCCGTCATCCACTTGAACTTTTCATCGCGGTGGCCGGCATCATAGTACTTCTTGGCAATGTGCGGGTTCGAGCGCCGCCGGCCGACCTCCCTCGCGCCTCGTCGCGAGAGGACAGCAGGGAGTCCGCCAATCCTGCCTTGGCCGACCCCCTGGCATAAGGCAGCAAGGGCGGGCGGGGGCCGACCGTAGACGCACTCGGCGGGCGTGGTCCGAGGGCGGAGTGGAAGGACGATAGCAATACCCGCCCCACGAGAGCCACCCACCCAAGCACGAGGACGATCACCGCCACACAACGCAGATACATAGCAATTATTTTGTTAACGACCGACCGCCATCCGTCTGGGGGTGGAATGCCGCGGCTCATCTTGAGCTTCACGCCGCCCATGGTGAACAAGTCATTCCGTGACGCTGCCGCTGAAGACGGGGTCCCTGGTCCGACGATGGAGGAGGGGAACCCGCGGAGGCGCACCACACCGCCGGTTAGGCTGCCATACACCGAGGCCGCCGTGGTACGGGTGGCCGAGCGCCGATGAAGTGTGCATACTTGGAGAACCGGGCCGACGACGGTGAGGATGACCGATTTCCCATGGACCTTGGGCAGCCCCTCGATGAAGTCCATGGAGATGTCCGCCCACACCGGGACGGCACCTCGAGGGGTCAGAGAGTGCATCGCCGGGCGGCATCGCTCCGCCTTGTTGCGCCGCACGCGGTGCAAGACCGACTCCCCCCGACCAAGGTCCGATCGCGGAAAGTAGAAGTCCGCGCGGGAGCTTCTGGGTAACGCCTCGACACCTCATGGCAGCCGTATACAACCGATGACTCCGCTACGCGAAATCGCAGAGTCCCAAGACGGACGCTGGGCCGTAAGTGTGAGCAGCCGCCATGGACGCGCCAGGGGGCAGCAAGCACGCTCCTGAGCCGCCGCAGCGCCGCCGCCCTCACGATGCCGCTGCGGGCCGCCCCGGGATGTCGCCCAAAGAAGGGAGAAAGAGGGCCCCGAGAGGGCGCATGCATGGCGAGCGTCACCCTCCCCTCGCTGGTGAGTGCCGTCCTCGGCGTCACGGGCGGATATAGCGATTCCGCCACCGTGTTCAAGCGGCCCGGCCGATACCCACACAGAAATCGGGTTTCAACAACTTGCCGATCCACCGATGGCCGCTGAACCGTGGAGAGGCGTTGATCAAGCAAAAATTTCAAACTATAGTGGTCGCGGCGAACCAGAAGGACGCCCCCATAGGTATGGGCGCCAAGGACGAACGGCTCGCACTAAGCCGATGAGTTCGCTTACCATACGCCGCCAACTTGAGGTGGCGAGCGGCGAAGGGCTTGCCGGGCACGCCAGGGGGCTGCCGACCGATCAAAGACGGCGCCAAAGCCAACCCCCCGACGCCGCAGCCACAACGAAGGGCCGGAAAAAACCGCATCCAAGAACTGCCCGGTGGGTGAGGGCGCCTTTGAGCGCCGCTGGCGCCCAAGGTTGCCGCCCCAAATTAACGCATCTCGCCGCAAGAGACGCTGGGCCGGGGGAGGAGCCCGGTCCCGGATGAATTTCCTGTAGTAGCCCGCGAGGCCTGTGAAACCCGGAGGCCGCGCGGGCGGACCGGCCGCGGCCAGCCCACCGCCGCGATCTTCTCCGATCCATGGCCACGCCCGCCTCTCGAGATGACGCGGGTTCTGGGCGGTGCTACCCTCGCCGCCCCGAACGCACACTTGGAGCGCTTGAGACGAGGGGCGGTGCACGCAGGGCGCTGGAAGACGATGCTAAGGTGCCGCAGTGCTCGCCCAAGATCTCGGCCAGAAATTAAGATGTCATCAAAGAAAACGAGCACGAATCTCTGCGGAGGTACCACCGAGCACGCCGCTCATCAAGGCCTCGAAGGTTGCCGGCGCGGATGCCTCAACGGCATCACCAGAACTCGTGAGTGGCCCCTCGTGGGTGCGAAGGCGGTCTTGTCGATGTCGCCCGCAAACATCCGCGACTGGGTGGTAGCCGCATCGAGGTCCAAATTTTGAGAAGAACCGCGGCGCCATGCAAATTTCGGGCCCGTGAGCTCGCCGACCACGGATCGAACTTGTCCTTTGAAGTCTTGGCGCTGAGGGCGCTGGGTAGTCGGCGTAAGCGCCAAGATTTATCCGCCTTCTGACAAGGAGGACCGAGCGGAGAACGCCGGCGTTGGGGCGGATGATGCCCCAGGCGAAGCATGGCCGCACACCGCGCTCCGTACCGCCCTTCGCTGGGGTAGCGGGGAATGCACCGCCACCGGTCCGCGCTGCAACAAGTGGATCCGTGGGAGGGGCGCGCCGGGCGGAGCCCCGTTGGCTCGCAAGATGGCACCGGCCGGGTCCAAAGAAGGCATCCAACATGGGGGCTGGTCGCGCTCGCTGAAGGGTCGGGCCGCGACGCCGGTGCAGCCCGGGCGTCGCCTCGAGCGCCAAGACGCCCGCCACTGCAGCGCCGCCCCGCGCCAAAAGGCCACCGCCGTGGCCTCCAAATCCCAAAGAATGGGGCCAAGGGTGCGCAGGAAGTCAACGCCTGGATGTACCGGGCCACCGAGGTCGATGGCGGCGCAGACGGAGAAGCTCGCCCCCTCGATGGTGATTGGCACGTACGCCACACCGCAAGATATCATAGGGTCACTGCTGCCACTACCGACGCTGAACTTGTCACCCCGAGGTGGCAGCCCCAACGCCGCGATCGCGGTCGCCCGATGAAGCTGTGAGTAGACCCGTGTCGAGGAGGGCGAGGAGCCGCCTCCCTTGATGAACACCGAACCACCATGGAGTTGGTCGACCGGACACCGCAAAGAGCATAGAGGGAGACCTCACCAATGCGCTAGCCGCCGGTGGGCGGGCGGCCTCCGCCGCGCCCTCGTCGGGCGGCCGTGGGTCGTCCGAAGACTCGAGGATACCGTCGCGGGCCTCAAGGTAGTAGACCCGCTTGGTACCGATGTTCACTGGGACGAACTCGCCATCGCAGTTGTAGCATAGGCCCGGCCGGGCGGCGCCTTGCTGTTCTACCCGGTGAGGCGACGGAAAGGGGCGAGGGGCCCGCCGCATACCGCAGCTCGCCCCGCCCCCCCGCCGGAGTAATCGTGGGTCGGCATCACCGCCGTGGAGGCCGAGGCGGGCGCTGGCCGAGGTGGTCGCGCGATGGCCACCATTGCGCTGGCGCCAAGCAGCCGAAGCCCGCCAAGTACATCGCCGCCGGAAGGTCTCGGGTGCGCGATCGCGACATCGACCTTTGATATGGGGTCGCGGAGGCCGCCACGAACAGCTCCGCCGCCTCGCACGCTAATCGGTCGATGTTCCGCGGCGTGGGCGCATTTAGGGCGCTTGAAGCGCCGGAGAAGTCCCGGACGGAGCTGAACGGAAGGGGCGCCGAGCTCCGCCAAAACGCCGAAGTCGCTGCACCGGGAGGCCCGAATCGGGAGGTGGCACAGCTCCCTTGAAACGCCCCATCGGCGGCATCCCCTCGCTCCGCCGAGGGCGAGGTACCACGCCCCGGGCGACGCCACGAGATGGTACGAGGCCAGCCACGCGCGTCCGGGGTTGCGTCCGCTGCCCTCTGAAAAAAATTGCTCACAATGATTGAGCCAATTCAGCTGGTCTTCGAGCCGCCGTGACGTGATGAACTCCGCTTGTAGAACTTGGGCGCGTAGCGATCCCCCTCGGGTGGCAGCGGGCAGCGGGCTGCGCGGTCGTGATGGCGCGCCCCACCGCTGTAGGAGGCCGAGAGGGACTGGATCAGCGGCCGTCGCCGACCCCCGTGAGAGTCCCCGAGGCTGGTATACGCCGAAGAACTGGGAACGCCGCGGCGCCGAGGATCGGGGCACCGCCGTCGTGATGGGTGCCGTGTAGGTGGCCCCTGCAGGTGGCAGCGAGGCGGCGCCCAAGCCGGTATCCGCGATGGTGACCGGGGCCGCTTGATCGCGTGGATCGACACCCGCCGCTGGAGCCGGCCGTGGGTGGCCACCTCCGAGACCGGGCGCTGCCGAGGCCGGGCCTCAATGGCTGGCAGGGAGGGGCGGGCAGGGCTGCCGATGGAGGCAGGACACCTGCGAAGAGGCTCTTGATGGCCGCCATATCGACCTGCAGAGTTCCCATCTGCGTCTGCATGATCTGGAGGTTATTGGAGAAGTGGATCAGCGACTCGGTGAGTTGCTGGTTGTTCAGGGGCGGGATGGAGGGCTGCACGCCGAGAGGGGCAGCGAGGGCTGGATGATTGGCGTTGGTGGTGGTGGGGGGCGGCAGAGGAAGATGGTGGTGGCGCTGGAGGGGGTGGCCAGGGCAGCGGTGGTGGTGGCGGCGGTGGTGGGGAACTCATGGTGGCCGGGAAGGATCGGGTCTCGTACCAAATTGATAGGAACCCTGGTCCTACCTCGGACTGAGCGAAGGTTGTAGTGGTGGGTGATCGGGTGGCTGAGGCTTGAACCGAGAAGGCCGGGCGCTGGGGCCACTGCTGCAAGGAGGAAGATGACAGGGGCGGCTAGGGTTAGGGGAGACCGCTCCCAGGGGGAAGCCGCAACAATTAGGTTGCAACTCAGCTTAATTCCCAATAATCCAATGTTTACAAGTATTTATAGTTCTCTCAAATAAATCTATAATAGATAAATTGGGCCTAGCCCATCTAATATGACCGGGTGGAGCTTTTATGCGCCTAACTAACCAGCTATTAGGCCCACGGCGCAGGTAAGTCTTGCCGGTCATAACACATACACTAATCACTCTTATCAGATTTCGATGGCGAATGTTTCTCAAGGCCTCACATTCAGAAAGGAAGTTACTAGGTGCTCCAAGTTGGTCGAGCCTGAATACCTTTATGGCAACTGCACATTCTTCAACCTCGAATTGACCTTTGTACACCAATCCAAATCTTCCAGATCCAACAAGACTGTTAGGAGAGAAACCATCTGTTGCTTTGAACAAATCACCATACGAGAAATTCTTTAGCTCCTTGAATGAATGGTTGGTAAGTTGCTTTCCTTTCCTTGTCTTCTTCAAAATAATAACAGCAACACACGCTATTGTGACTGCAGCTACACTGGCAAGTGAAAGCAGAACAGCTAAAATGTAGGCATGCTTCTTTCTTTGGGGTCTTGATGTCAAGCACTGTGTGACATATAGATCTGGAGACGCCGTACACAACTTATTGTTTCCTTGAATGAACACATCATTTGGTCTAGCAAAGATGCCGCCTCTAGGGACAGACCCCTCAAGGTCATTGAAGGATAGATTTAGAAGCTGTAAAAGAGCTAAATGACTCCAAAAATTCAGGAATTCTACCAGACAAGTTATTCTGGGAAAGATCCATCACGGTGATGCCTTTTAAGTTGATGAAAGAATCTGGGATGCTTCTTTGCAGATTATTTGCTTCTAAGTGGAGTGAGTCCAGAAGAAGGCACTGACCAAGTGTGGAGGGATCTCACCTGATAATTGATTGTTGGAAAGACTAAGTGAATTCAGATTGATCAATCCACCAATCTCAAATGGTATGTCTCCAGTGAGTTTGTTATTGGACAAGTCTAAGCCAACAGAAAGTGTAGATATCGAAAACAATTCCTGTGGAATGCCTCCGCACAAGCTATTGGAAGAAAGATTGAGTTTTGTCAGTTGTTTGCAGCCCTCTAAACTAGAAGGTATGAGCCCGTCAAATTATTTTCCTCGAAAAGAAGTTCAGTAAGCTGCTCTAACTTTCCAATTGATCTTGGGATTTCTCCAGAAAGTTGGTTCTTGGATATGGTCAGAATGGACAAGTTTTGGAGGTTCCCTAGTGTGTCTGGAATTTTTCCTGAAAGAAAATTGTTATCTAGCTGAATTATCGTGGAGATTTGTGAACTGTCCTATCTCTGATGGTATAGAACCTGTGAATTGGTTATGATTTAGAACCATGATCTTTAAGCTTTTTGGGATATTGGTGATATAAGTAGATATTATACCTTGGATGTTGTTTCTATCTAACCATAAATTCTTTAACTGTGTGCAGTTGACTAGAGAGGACATGAAAGACCAGTCTCCAGCTTCAAGCCTATTTGCACCTAGATCTAGGTAAGTCAACAAGGTCAGGGATCCCAGTGATGGAATAACACCTGTGAATGCGTTGCTACAGAGATATAGATATTGCAAATTTGTGGCATTGGCCAATGAAGCTGGAATTGGACCTTCAAACCTGCTCCCTTCCAATATCAACTCTTTGATGCTTGTAAGGGTGTTGCCGATACTGGTGGGAAGCGCATCGACAAGTTGGTTGGCCCCCAAGTCCAAGAAAAGTAAGAGTGGAGATGTTATAAATTGCAGGCGCAACGGTGCCTGACAAGTTGTTATAGCTTAGATCTAGAGCTCGCAGGGATTTAAGTCTACCTAAGCTCTCTGGAATCCTTCCACATAAACTGTTATGAGAAAGGAGTAAGAAAGCTAGGGAAGAAAGATTACCAAGTGAGCTAGGAATCTCTCCAGATAGGTTATTTTCGTATAAGCTAAGGTAATTCAGTGCCAAGGAAGATGCCTGCGAGAAAGGTGGGACAGACCCAGAAAGAGCATTGTTTGAGAGCTCTATGTGAGAAAGAGATGTGTTATTGAACAGAGCACTGGGTATCCCTCCAGTAAGACTGTTGTTCTGAAGATTTACCCATGTCAGGTTTTTTGCCCTGCCCTAAATATTCAGGAATGCTTCCTGTGATATTATTGCTGGGGAGGAACAGTGCGTAGAGATTGGGTAGCAGGCCAAGCTGTGGAGGGATGCTTCCCTGAAGATTGTTGTAGCCAAGAATAACAGACTGAAGGGATGAGCACCGAGCAAGACCTGAGGGATCTCACCTTGGAGCGAGTTGCTATCAAGGTCGATTGTCTCAAGGCGGGAACATGTGGATATTGCCTCCGGTATCTCACCGTGAAGGGAGTTCATGCTGAGGTTGAGGTACCGAAGCTGGGTTAGCCGGCCGATGTCAGTATAAATCTGGCCATCGAGCTGGTTGTTGGGCATGTGGATCCTTTCAAGGAAACTAAGGTTGGCAATGCAAGGGAATATGTTGCCAGCGATGTTCTGGGATTCAAGATCCAGTGCAATGACACGAGATGCCTGCTGTCTGCTGCCGCAAGTCACTCCATGCCAATGGCAGAATGCAGGGGAGCCATGTCTCCATGAGGCTAATGCACCTGATGGGTCGCTGAGCTGAGATTTGAGACAGAGGAGAGCACTGGATTCATTCAGTGCTGCGGGTGATGTGTATTGGCACAAGGCAAGGAAGTGGATGGAGATGAAAGCAAGCAGCGGCAGGATGGAAATGTTGTGGATGGCTATGTGAGACATTGTTTCTATGCATATATGGAAGGATGGATGGATGCGAAGGTCATCCTGATGCTTTGGCTAACTGTATATGATGAGGTTATATAGAATTCCATGCCTATCGCACTGTATGAATCCGACTTTACTGTAGTTTTCCACGTGATACAAGCCTGTCACCCTTTGTTTCTTCAGCAATAGGACCATTCAACATCTTAATGGAAAGAGTCAATAGTGGAGCTTTTCTATGCCTCATGTGCCCTGATGTACAAAATAAATATGCTTGCAGGCAATTTGGACCAAAGTAGGATGGCTCAGATTTGACCCCAAAAAAAGTCTCGGTCAACTACGCAAAGCTCGAACAAGACTCATGCAAGGACCTACTACCACGGTATGATTTCTCCCACTCACACTAGACACCAAGTTCCAGGCCACTCAGACTAAACATAACTAATCGCTTCTTTAGTTAATCTTAAATTTAAGTTATCCAAAAAATTCGGTTCATCTGAAACTGGATGGACCAAAGAGAGCTTGCAGGGAAGAGTAAATACACCAACGGCCCTTAAATTTGGCAGAGGTCATCATCTCGGTTTCCAGACACCTAAAATGTATATCCAAATCTTTGGTATCCTGTTTTAAGATGTTGGAAATGTGCTGGCACTGAAACATCCAAGCCTCTATACTTATCCAAACGAATCTGTTCTCTCTCTCGAGAAGGTTAAAAATAATTCATTCAAATCTGATAGACCTCTTTCGTATTCCCATGAGTCAACATGCTTTTAATGAGGTGCAGCTTCTGGAAGTGGATGTTATGTCCCTTTCTATGGACTCCTCTGATGAAAATGATCACTGGATTTTGATTTGGGGAAAGAATTATTAGTCGGCTAACAGTTACTATCATCACTTCCACAGCATTGTTTCTCCTCAACCCATTTGTTGGATTTGGAAATCTAAGTGCATCCTCGCATCAAATTCTTTGCTTGGCTTTTGCTAAATGACCGGCTTAACACTCGCAACATTCTTAGAAGAAGAAAAAGTTCCTGCAAGAAGAATACAACTGTGTTCTCTGTCAGGATAATGTGGAAGAAACAGTCCAACACTTATTTTTTGATTGTCCTGCTGCTGTTAGTAGATGGTTTTTGTTTTTTTTTTTTTTTTCTGTCTTGTTTTCTTTTGTTTTTTTTTCTTTCTTTGAGTGAGTTTGGGTGGCGAACCTGTTCCATTTTCAGTTCACTGCAGTTTCTTTGGGTTTTTTGCTAAAAAGATGGACAAGTGCCTTGTGAGTTGCCTAGAGTGCTTTCGACGCCAAGATGCGCACATCGGTTCATTTCGATCGACAAGAGACTATTGACGAATGAGTCTTGGTCTCAAAGCCGGCTGGGTCAACATGGATGGCGCAGAAAGTGTTTTTGTCATGATGAAAGGCTTCCATTTGTGCAAATAAAATAGAGAATAAAATACGATGCTCGGGAATGGAGCCGTTGGAACCTCCCGACCCGCCTCCCACCCAGCGACGGCGGGGGGCGCCTGCCTACGGCCACCGCTCCGATCTCCCCGCTGCCTAGCTCTCCTCTCCCCCCCAACCCCCGGATCCGAGCAGCCCGCCTCGATCTATCATTCCATAGGTGGGACTTAGCCCCACCCCGCCGGGAGCACCCTCCAAATGCCGGCCGCCCACCTCTGGCGGCGCCATGGCCCCCTCGCCGCCGCCATGGCCGCGCCGCCTCTCCAGTTCCTTGGCAAGCACGTGTTCTATGGTGCTGCCCCCGAGATGTTGGCTCCCGAACCGACGCCGACGCCGCCGCGCTACGTCTCGGCGTCGCGAGACGGTCCGTGCGGGTCCCCCGCTTTCGCCGACCGCCGGGTAGAGCCGCTCCTTCGTACGACCGGCCGGCCTCTGTCGCCGTCGTCGCGAGGAGGCCGCTACCGGATGGAGTCGCAGCTGGTGGAGGACTCGGCCGGGTCTTCGCCGCGACGACTTCGGCCGTAGGCCGACGACTTCGGTCGTAGCCGCCCGCTGGAGCCGCCGACGACTCTCAACCTCGCCGCCCTCGCCGCCTTTGTTCGCCCTCGGCTCGAGCGGGGCCGGATGCACGAGCTTCGACGGGTCGACCATCGGAGCCGGAGCCCATCGTCGCCTCGTGCGTGCCGCGGCGCCGTGCTTGACGCTGCTTTCGCCGGGCGACGGCAGCGAGTTGAGCTTTGGTCGCCACCGCGGGGCAGCCGCTGGAGGGGTTGTTCCCCGACGCCGCCCTTCCCTTCCGCTCGGTAGGTCCGGAGCGTTGGTCGGGTCGCTTGTGGACGGCTCGACTCTGTCTACGAGCCCTCTCGGGCACTCCCCTTGGTTGCCTCGCCAAGGCGCCGGCCCGCCACAAGCTCGCTGGGGCGCCCGCCGGTCACCAGGACTCGCGGCCCTTGGCGCCGGCCAAGACGCTCAACACCGCCCCCGCCGCCGGCTCAGCCTGGTCGTGCACCCCCCGATGTTGGGGCAGTGGAGGGTTGTTCCCCGGCTTCATCTCCGCGCCGGAACACTACTCTTGCGCCAGGCGGGCGTGTCCATCGCCGGCCGAGGCCTAGGACGCGCGTCACGCACGTGCCTCCGCGGCATCGCCGCCTTGGTCCGCCGCTGAGGAGAGGGTCCCAAGAACGGGCGGCCTTGGCCCGCACCCTCCCGGGCTTCGCTGTCCGTCCTCGCGGCCGCACTGGCCGGACGCCGATGGTTTTACTCTGTTGTAAGCCGCCGGCGAGACGGCGCCGCCGGCTCAGGCCACCCTCGCCGCCGACGGGTCGGTGCCGAGTTCACTGTCACCGCTTCAACCGGCTTGATGGGGTCACATCGCCGCCCGGTGCACCTCCCCGTCACACGCTGTCTTTTTCGCCCCGGCACGCAGGCACCGGGCCAAGGATTGCAAGCGCCGGGCGTCAACACCGTCTCTCCCCGCAAGGCCTTCGCCGAGTCGCAGCACTTCCATGCCGCGGACGCCGCCAATGGTGGTGGTGGCCACGGGCTCCCCGCGAACGCGACCGCGACACGCCCAACTCTTATTAGCTATCGTCCGGCCCCCGACATCGACGACGACGCAGTACCATCGACGACGCCGCACCTTCCTCGGGGGCGCCCCCACGGCGTCAGCCGACGCGAAGCTCCTGCGGGGGCTACCGCGGTCCGCCGCCGTCGCCGGGCGGGCGCGGGCGGTGCGCGCCGCAAACGCAGCTTTCAGGAGCTTAGCCTCGTCACCAACATTGATGCCGCAGACCCACCGACGCTTTGTTCGGCGAGGGTGCGGACTCGCTGGTTGGGTTGACCCGATGTTGAGGAGCTTGGCGCCTCCTGTCGAGGCGCCCATCTACCCTATTAGAGATCCCACCGGAACCGGTGGATCCCCTTCGCCACTACGTAGTACAGCTCGGCTTCGTGGATGCAAAATTTGAGCCGGGCGGTGAGGTCGCCCGTGTCAGGGGCGTCACGCAGCCACCTTCCCCGCTCCCGCCCCGTGTCGCGGCGCCGACGCTGGAGCCTTCGGTGCAGGGTGGGCCTGCCGCCTACTCTTGTGCCGCCTCCAGCGTCTTCCGGTGATGATTCTAACACCGTCCAACACAGTCAGGCGTCCCTGCAGCTAGAGATCGGCTCGGTTGTGTGTGCCGCGGTCTTCGCCATTGATCAAGTCGGGCCGCGCGTTCAAGCTTGGCCGCTAACTCCGGCGTCTACCCTGCGCCCGTCGCGCCGTTGTCGGCGTCGCGGCCTAGGGCGGCTAACGCGACCAAGCAGCCCGTAATCTTTTTCGAAGTTGGGCGTCGTAGTGGAGGCGGCGAGGCTCCAGATTCTTTCCGAGGAGAAGGTCGGGGGCGTCTTCGAGGAAGGGGTATGTCGCAGGCTAAGCGGCGCCGCTTGAGACTCTTCTCAATGGGGCATTCGACATCTCCACCCCGGCCTCAACATCGAGGGCCTAGCCGACGGTCGCCAGCGCGTAGCTAGTGTCGGGTTGTTGGGTCGCAAAGCTGCCAAGATGTAGTCCCTCGTAGTGTATCCAAAAGTTGTTAGGTCTCGCGATCGGGTAATCGCTTGGTTACCGTTGCATCTTGTTGTTTGAACTTTATTCTCCGCTTTAATGAAAAAAAGCGCAACGGCGTGGTCACAAAAAAAAATACGATGCTCACCGAAGTTTCACGGGAATCTTATAAAGGCACAAAATTTTTCAGTACAAGTGGTTGTACCTTATATTTGAGTGTGAACAGGGTACCTCAGATCAGCGGGGCCAGCTCGCTGGAATTGGAGAAAGATGTGGCGGTTGTTGCCGAGCTGATTATGTTAAGTTGAATCTGAGGTGGATTCGAGTTGATTAGAAGGTGAAACTTTCTTCTTCTCTCTTCTCCCAATTTCATGCAAAAATCCTCTTTTAGTCGTCGTGGTGCCCTAATTATTGTGCATGACACTCTCATGAAATCCTCATTGAGACTGACCTTAGAAGGTGTTTGGTATCCTGTTAGGATGGACAAGTGCCTCTAACAAGTGGGCCATTTGTACCACGTGGAGTAAGTGTTTGCATGCACTCAGCCTTGTGAGTTGCCTAGTGGATCTTTATTGCTCGTGAGTTGTCTAGTGGTGTCATTTATTTATAGTGTATCCAAGAGTAAATTAAATGTTGCAAACTTTGATGATTGGGGAAATAAATGACAATGATGACATCCAAACTTGTCTTTCGACCTATAGGTGTCCAACGGGTCGGGCCGGCCGCCCGGCCATGGTCACGCCGGTCACGGGCCGTGCCTCCACCGTGCGGGCGTCCCTCGCCCATGGCCCGTCCGTGGGCCATTTTACGGCGCCACGGGCTGGTCGGGCCAGCCGGCCACGGCCGCCCACTGGCGGGACATGCTAAAAAAAACCCCGCAGACATGGAGTATGATGGGCTGTTTTTGTTTGGTTACATGGGCCTTTAGTTGTTTGGGCCACAATTGCTTGGGATTTCCCTCGAATAATGATGGGCATTGCTTTGGAATTTTTTCCACCGGCCGCCAGCGGGCCGATGGGCCAGGCGGCCGGACGGGCGACACCGTGCCACGGGCCGAGGCAGCGCCCATGGCCCGCCCGCCACCGGGCCATTTTTGCGGGCGTCGCGGGCTGCGGGCCAAATGGCCAACTATATTTCGACCCCTCTTCCACTTTGGCTTTGTCCTGGTGCCATGCATATTTGACCACTCAACGGGAGCACTAAATAAAGTGTTTTATGCATGGAGCCGGAAAGTTCCTTCATTTGGACCTCACCTTTCATGACGACAGTTCTCCCGCTAGAACTAAGGGTGTAAAGGGGTATGCTTTAAGTGCACCTTCAAACTTCTTTAGTTCAAATATTATACTCACCCCGTATGCAGTACAAATACTTGACTAAACAGGTTTGAAGGTGTACCTAATTGTCACCAATTTGCATCCATAGCAAGAACTACTATAGGAAATCAAGCTCCCTTTCTCGTACATTTGGATCTGTATGTGTAACTAAATGAAAATATACTGAAAGAAAAAAAAAAGCTGTTCTTTGTTTATTGGTGTTAGCTTCGACGACACATGGGCACATCGGGTGTGGAAGCAGGAAGGTGGACCGGCCGAATAATAGCCAAGTCCGTCGATCCAATCCAGCTGACCATAGACTATTGACGCAACGAGTCTTGGTCTCAAAGCGTTTGGAATAACAAAGTGTTTGGCATGATGTGTGAAACGCATTCATTTGAGTATCACGTGGAATTTATAAAGGCACATTACAAGTGACTGTACCTTATATTTGAGTGTGAATAGGGTACCTCATCACTTCATCAGATCGACAGTATATGTATTGATTTGTCTAGCTAGTGTCATTCATGCATGCATTTGACCGTTCAACACAAAGCAAGTGGACCTTATGGACGTGGGGTACTTGTGTCATTTCAGCTTCGTCATCAAATATAAATACGATTGAGTTGTACACCCCAGTTTGCCAATCAGAACTAGGAAGCTCACTGTTCTCATACAATACAATGCTAACAAGGCGTTACTTCCTTCCTATCTTGTTACTGGTGATTCAGCTGATCCTGATCAGCATCCTCAGCCAGCAGGCTCAGGGGAGGCGTTCTCCGGATGGTCCTGCATGTAAGTGCGCTGAGGGACTACTTGATTGTTATCGTGCTTTCTGATGAAAAATTGTTTTGGCTTTGGATAATTAAGTTCATACTTATTGGTCTTAGATTTTTTATGGCGCTTGAATTGGATCTGCAGAGCGTGACGAAAGTGTAAAATATATTTATATAGTACCTGTTGGGCATCAGAACACTATCAATTTAATAATACATATGAAGCTGTGCCTCTAGGACTTGTTAATTTATATTAATTGTATACTAATACATGATGTAGCTTTGTTACCTAGTCTCCCCAAATTGTTGAAGTTTTATTTTTCATTTGACAAAGTTAGCACATCTTGGTATTTTTTTAAAAAAAAATTGGTAACACATTTTGGTATGCTTTTCACTCCAACTAAATCGGGGCCTATTTGGATCCTTAGAATTGAATTCATTAATTATAGTTTAGGCACACATATTGGGCTAGACTATACCTGGAATGGAATGAAATGTAGTTGGCGTGTGTAAAACATAGCATGGTGATCTATAAAATCCATTTCCCATCTGTGACCCTACGAATTTGATATAGGCTTAAAAGTGAACTTTGAAAAATGGTGGAATGTTACATTCCAAGCTAAATAGCCTATTTTGTTATAAAGATTTCAATTGCTCCAAAATGAGGGGATCCAAACAGGCCCTCACAAAAATTTAAAATTGATTTTTTCACTAGATTATTTTTATATATAGTTTTCACTAGAGAGCAAAGTTGGAGAGGCCTTTTTGGGATGGCGGTTATCTCTCCCCCCTCCCTCGGCCGCTTGGCGGCGATTGCCTCGCCGGCGACCCGCCCCTCCTCCCTCCATCCACAGCATGCTCCTTCCGCCCCTCTCAGATACGCCGACGACCCTCCCCCACGGTTCCACCGAGTCGCCGCTGGAGTTCGGCTGGATCCCTCCGCTTCCGTGAGGCGGAGCTCTGATGGAGGTGAAGGTACGGCTTCAACTTCCGATGAGCCTCTTCACAGTATCCCTACCATAGAAGCGATAGCTTTTGATTCCAGTAGTATTGGGTCATCAGTAGCTTCAATTGCTAGGGAAACACCACAAATCCCGAATATGGGAGTTAGGGATTCAGGTTCCTGTTCATGTTTTGAAATTGATATGCATGCCAATATAACTGAGGTTCTCCCTAATAAGAATATGATTCCATTAGATTGCAATATGGATAGTCCTGATAAACAGTTTGAACTGATTCAAGGTGTCGATAGTTGTGATTTTGCAGTGGATCAATCAAATGATTGTACATCTACCATTCTGCCCAATTCCTCTTCGAAGGAACAGGGTGATTGTTTCATTTTGCCTCCCATTGGTGATATTGCTTCAGGCTCAGGCAAATGCTATGAATCAGCAAACCTGGGGAATGACTCACTTAATAATGTTTTGCTCGATAGTCAGACTAGTATTTCTGACTTGCAGAGTGACTCTGACAAAAACAGAGGACATACTTGCATCGAATTGCAGTTGATATCAGTTACCAGGCTTGTAATCCTGGTAAAATAAACATCAGGAAAACATCCTCAAAGAGGATTTATTATCCTGTCAAACAATATATTACAAATAAGACAGAGAAGAGGTCTAGAAAATTTGGCCCTCCCTTTGACCAAGATGACAGATACTTTAAACATATGATTAGAAGAAGTGATTTTCCCTTTGATAAAATGGAAGAAAATGAGATGAAAGTAAAATCAATTCCAATCCAATTTCAATGGAAAAGTCATAATGATGGCTATCACACCAATCCTGATTCAAGTTCTGAACATAAAGAATTAGGAAGTGACAGTAAGATTGATACTGCAAGCAAAGAGGAGGATTTAGCAAACGAAAATACAAACAGACAAGGGTATAATGGGTATGTTAAATGGTTCAGGCCACCACCCAAGGTACGCATAGTACCTGGAATCCTAGGTGCAAAGCCAGCTGGATGGAGAGAGGAAAAGGAGAATACCCAGAGTATCCAGTCACCGGGAGGTCAAGGGACTCAAGCTGAAAAAGCAACAGAGCCTCTTCTCCACCCTCCTCGTGACCTCTCCCTTTCCATCCAGATCTGAACCCTCCTTCTCCAAAAACCTAGCTAAATTTGCGAAACACCTGTGGAGCAACAAATCCAAAAAGTCTTACGCATCTGCAGTAAGATTTGAGGCAGCCCCAACCGTGGTTGTGAGTATGCAACCTCGTGGTCCTCGTCGTGGAGGTCCAGGCCGTGATGGAGGCCGTGGTGGCTATGGTGGAGGAAGGTTTGATCGTGGCCGTGGACGCACCACATGGCACCGCAGAGAAAACAGATGCGGTTGAAGATCCACAAGAGCATGACTCCAAGGTAGATGAAGAGGTTGAAGCAAGATGGGAAGGCAAGAAGAAAGCTGAAGAGACAAAGGAGCAGTGGGGTACCAAGAAAGCTGCAACTTCTGAAGGGGAAAATAGTTCTCATCAAGATGAAGGTAAATCAGGCACTGCAGACCCCAAACCTTATCCTCAGTTGCCTCCTTGCGAAGTGTGTGGATTAACCAATCATGCTACTAAGGATTGCCGTAGAGCAAGATGTCTGATATGTGCCAATCAACACCCTATCTGGGACTGCCCTCGCCTGCTTGCCTGGAATGTAGGTCCTGAGTTATGTGCTGTGCAAGTAGAGGATCAAAGATTCTTTTACATTGATGAATATGTTGATGCAAGTATTGCTAAAGAAAAAGCTAGTACTGCTGTGTTATCTGTGATCAATGGTTCTGTGACAGCTCAACAAATTGAATGGGAGTTTACTAATCTCATTGGGGTGGAGTCCTGGGTTTGGAAGGCAAGACAAGTTGTTGATGATAAATTCTTGATGAGATTTCCTACTGCAAAGATGGCCACTCAGTGGTGTAACATCAAGAATCTGACTCTGGAAAATGAAGCTCAGATCAGTATTGAAAGCTGGACTCCCAGTACTGGTGTTAAAGGAATGCTCCAGGCTGCATGGTTCAGGGTGAGCAATATCCCTGCTGATCAGAGATCCATGATGACATTAACCAGGGTTGGAGGTCTGGTGGGCAAGGTCATTGATCTGGATGAGAAGAGCAGGTATAGGTATGACTATGTCAGAATGAAAATAGCTTGCAGAGATCCATATAGGGTGCCAAGATATGCTGAAGCAACCTTGGGAATGCAGATCATTAACTTTGGCTTTGAACTTGAGGTGGAGGAACTTGTTGCAGCAAAATCACTTAAGTCTGCAGTGATTCTGGCTGAAGACCAACAATCACCAAGTAAGAAGCCTAAGGCTGATACTCCATCCAGGAAACCTGAGCCCAGACCCTCCACCTCTAAAGGGGCTGGTCCTGGTTCTGGTTCATATGGAAAGCAAATTCTCCAAGAAGCCTGGTCTGCCCCCCCCCATCAATTTCAGGCGCCGAAGTGAAAGCAAAAAAATATCAATGATGCCCAAGGAAAGCTTACTGGAGAGGAAGACATGACTGGACTTGAGAAAGTCTACATTCCTGACACTCTTGAAGCATCTGATTCTGAGTCAGATGAAGACTCTTTCCCAAGAAGGGTTAAAAAACTGGTGGGAATTAAGCAAGGTCAATCAAGTAAACAGGGTGATGGTTCTCCTAAACAAATCAGGTTTATGACTGGCATGATCTTGGAGAAAAGAACAACCTTCTGCCCTTTTGCCTGAGAAATGTGATATCTCATCTGTTGTAGTGAAGGATAATGATGTTGTTACTGAAGAGACAGATAAGGTCCAGCCACAGAGTATCTGTCATAACTCTCCTGAGATTTTCATCAGTGATGACAACATTGTCAACACATAGGAAGTGTTGAGTTGTCTCAAGAGATGATGACTGAACATGTTACTGGTGATCTCACTGATGGGGAATATCTGACTCAATCTGAAATCATCTGGTACTGCCTACCAGTCAGGATGGGGGTCAGGTTAATATACATCTGTCCTCTTATACTGCAAATGCACTAGCCTCTGATAAATTGCAAGACAAGAACAGTGACCAAGTTACAGATCCTGAACTTGTCAAGGAAGTGGAAGATCCAGGCATTAGGAGAAGTGAAAGGCTGAAGAGAGTCACTAATCTTCCAACTATGGATAAAGTTCAGAAGCAAGCTAAGAAGAGAGCCCTTGAAGGTACATCTAAAGAAATTTCTGCAAACTTTAATTCCTTTTCTATTTTGCAAAATGATGAATTAGTTAAGAATGCTTCTGATATGGGTGTTGAGATTAAAATTGATGATTTCGCCACTTTCAATCTGATTAGAGATCTAGAGTTAGCTAGAAATGATATGTTTATTAAACAAAGAAAGGCTAAAACTGCTGAATGTATTGATCCTACTACTAGTGATGTTGATAATAATCAGACTCTTCAACTAGAATGGTTACATGAGGACTCATCTAGTTCTGAGGAATTCATTGTTGTTGAATCAAGAAAAAAGAAAAAAAAAAAAAAAAGAAAAAGTATTGTATTATCCTTAAGGGTAAAGCCTAAAAAAAGTGGGCTTAGAAGAAATTGCTCCTACAAAAAAAAAGAGGCAGGCCTTGTAAAGCCACCCTTGAGGCAAATGCTAAACAAAAAAAAAAATCATGATATCAATGAATGGTCTTATTTGGAATTGTAGAAGTCTGTTGAAATCTGGTGTTGCTACTTTTCTGAAAAATCTCATATATGAATATCAATTTGATTTCATTGGTCTCCAAGAGACATTGGTTGAAAATTGTGATGAAAGAATTACTAGAAGGTTTGATTCCAATAAAGACTACCACTGGCATAGTAATCCAGCAAAGGGTAAGTCTGGTGGAATTTTAGTTGGAGTTAAATTGGAACTGTACGATCTTGGATCCTTTCATCAAGGTGATTACATGCTGCAAATGAACCTCTGGGACAAAATAAGAAAAATCAAATGGAATCTTCTTATTGTATATGGTGCACCTCATGATGAAAATAAGACAGATTTCCTGACTGAACTATCCAGATTCTGTTCTAATAACTGTGAACCACTGATGATAGGTGGGGATTTTAATATCATCAGGTTTGCTTATGAAAAGAACAAACCAAATGGTCTCCACAGACATTCTGCTATGTTCAATACTCTTATCAATTTTTATGAATTAAGAGAGATTGTTATGACAGAAGGTTTATATACTTGCACTAATAATCAAGAGGATCCAACTCTTGAGAAACTTGATAGAATCTTAGTAACTCAAGAATGGGAGGATATATTCCCATTAGCCATGGTTTTTTTTTTTTTTTTTTTTTTTTTTTTGAGATTGACACAACGCAACGCACACTCACAACACGCACGCACACTCACCCCCTATGAACACACGTACGTAAACCCTACCCCTATGAGCACCTCCTCCGGGACCGAGCACCCGGCAGATCTGAGATTCTCGAAGTCACCATTGGCGCCGCGTCGTCGACGGAACATCGCTACCACTTAATGCATAACACCGGAAAATTCCAGGGAAAATCCCAGAAAAGGTGCGAAAGCACCAGATTTGAACCCTGTGGGTAGGGTCCCACTGACCGTCCTACCATTGGACTACAAGCCAAGAAGCTCCCAAGAGAGCTCTCTGACCATAATCCTCGATAATTTCATCCGGTCAGACAAAAAAATCCAAAAGTATTCAATTTAGGTTTGAGTTAAGTTGGCTTTGTAATCCAGACTTTCTTCCTAATGTCCAAAAATATGGGATAAGCCTTGTGGAGCTAAAACAACCTTAGATAAAATCCAGCAGAAACTCAAACTTTTCAAACAGTATTTCAAAGGCTGGGGCTTTAGCATCCAAGGAGAGTTAAAAAAGAAAAGGATAAGCATTGCTGAAATATTAAAGAATTGGAATTGCTGGAAGAAATAGATGAGCTAGATGCTGCTCAATCTTTGTGGAAATCTCAATTATTAAAAGAAAATTTTTCCCTGCTAGAACAGGAAGAGCTGTGCTGGTTTAACAGAAGCCATGAACAATGGTTATTAAAAGGAGATAATAATACTAGCTACTTTCATAAAATAGCAAATGGAAAAAGAAGGAAAACAAACATCATCTCTTTTGAGAAAGATGGGAATATTATTGAAGGAGACAAAGAACTCTTGCATCATGCAACTGAGTATTATTCTGAACTCTTTGGCCCTGAAGAGAGTCATGATATTCATCTTGATACATCTCTTTGGGATAATCTGCCTAAGCTAAATGACTCTGACAATGACAAACTAGAACAACCTTTCTCTGAAGCTGAAATTAAGGCAGCTCTATTTCAGATGGAAAAGAACAAGGCTGCAGGCCCTGATAAAATACCAATAGAATTCTATCAAAAATGTTGGCATATTATCAAAGATGATATCATTCAACTGTTTGAGGATTTCCACAAAGGCAGAGTCAATATAAGCAGGTTGAATTATGGGATCATAACCCTGTTGCCCAAAAAATCTGATGCTACCATTATTCAACAATATAGGTCAATCTGCCTATTAAATTGCTTATATAAGCTAATTACTAAGGTGCTCACCCTAAGGATTGAAAGTATGGCCGATAAGCTGATTCATAATAATCAGACAGCTTTTATGAAAGGAAGAAATATAATGAGTGGAGTCATGATTTTACATGAAATCTTGCATGAAACAAAGAGAAGATCAGAACAGGGCATAATTCTTAAACTTGATTTTGAGAAAGCATATGATAAAGTTAAATGGAGCTTTCTCTTTGAGATATTATCTGCTAGAGGTTTTTCCAAACAATGGTGTTCATGGATTGAACAAGTGGTATCTGGGGGGACAGTTAGTGTCAAATTAAATGATCTAACTGGTCCTTATATCAAAAGTTATAAAGGGGTTCGACAGGGAGACCCTCTCTCCCCAATTCTATTCAACTTTGTTGCAGATGGTCTTACTAGAATGATTGTTAAAGCCCAAGAGAATAGGCTTGTAACTGGTTTAGTTGATCATATTTTTGACAAAGGAATTGCAGTCTTACAATATGCCGATGACACTATTATATGTCTCAAGCATGATTTGGCTGGTGCTACAAATATGAAAATGTTGCTTTATACGTATGAATTAATGGCTGGGTTAAAGATTAACTTCAATAAAAGTGAAGTTGTTGTTATTAATGATAATGACAATTTGGCTGAATTTTTATGCTAATATCTTCAACTGTCAAATTGGATATTTTCCAATCAAATACCTGGTGTACTGTCAGCCCCAAGAAGCTGCATATTTTCTGACTGGTTACCTTTATATGAAAAGAGTAGTAAAAAGTTGGACATTTGGAAAGGTGGCACAATGACAATTGCTGGTAGGAAAATTCTGATTCAAACAAGTCTTAGTAATTCAACCATCTATCATATGTCCATGTACTTATTCCCCAAGACCATTGTCAAAAGCTGGATCAGCTATGCAGAAGCTTCTTTTGGCAAGGGGGTGGTACAAAGAGGAAATACCATCTAATAAAGTGGGTGATTATCTGTAAATCAGTAAAGAAGGGTGGTTTGGGAATTAAGGATATTAGAAAGATGAATATAAGCCTTCTATGTAAATGGCTCGAAATTGGAAAATGAGGAAGGGATCTGGCAGGAAATTATCAGATTTAAATATCTGAAACATGATACCATTACTACTATCAAATCTAGACAATCTGATTCTCCCATTTGGAAAGATATCCTTTTTTTTTTTTTTTTTGAGGGATTTGGAAAGATATCCTTAAGATAAGGGACATATACCTACATGGGAGGAAGTTTACGGTGGGCAATGGGAAAAAGATTTTATTCTGGAAAGATAGATGGTTATATGATAGTTCTCTTGCTGATTTATATCCTGACCTTTTCATTATGAGTCAACAAAAGAATATTACAGTTCATCAAGCTCTAAGTAATCTTGATAGTGTAACTTTTACCAGATTCCTGGTTGATAAATGGAAAACACAATGGGATAATGTGCTAAAGGATGCTAGTATCATCATTTTGACTAATCAGACAGATAAGGTGATCTGGAGATTTTGCTCTAAGAAAACCTTCTCTGTCAAATCTGCTTATGATATGCTGACAGCCACAGATAATGGTTGTTATCATAAACAAATCTGGAAATGTAAAATTCCAGCAAAAATTAAAATCTTTCTGTGGCTCATGATTAACAATGCTATTTTAACAAAAGATAATCTCATTAAAAGAAAATGGCAGGGCAACCCTGAATGTTACTTTTGTCAAGAGCATGAGTCCATTCAACATTTGTTCTTTCAATGCAATATCTCTAAAGTAGTCTGGGCAACTTTTGCCACATGTCTTGGTGCATCTGACATTCCCACAAGTCTTGATAATTGTTGGGTATGGTGTAACAAATGGATTCCAAACAGAAAAAAATTTCACACTCTTGGTATTGCTGCTATTGTCTGGGCAATATGGAAGTCCAGAAACTCTGCTTGTTTTGATGGAAAAATCATAAGGAGTTCTATGTCTATTATCTGTCATGCTGGAGCCTTAATCAAGTATTGGGCAGGATTCTATTCTGAAGAAGAGGAGAAAGAGATTATCAGCGGCATCGACTCTGTTCTTCAGTTCGTGACTCAGCTGCTGTGCAAGAAGCCGAAGACAGATGGCAAGCCCCTGAATCAAGATGGAGGAAGCTCTCAAGACTGATGATTTTCAAGCGCAAGCCCAGCTAGAGACACTTGGTGTACCGTTCGAATCAATGATCTCATGTTCTGGTTCATGAACTGTTTCAAACTTGCTTGTGTACTTTCCTGATACTCTGTCTATGCGTCGACCGGTGTATGGTCACGTTGCGTAATCAGAGGTGGACTACCTCCAGGTTTTTGCTGTCGCCGACCGTAGATGGCTGTTGCGGTTGTCTTGATACTTTGGTTTCTTAGTTACTGTTTCTGGTCTGTATCTGTATCTGCAAACAATGTATTTCCGTTATCTTTAATGGAAATGGGAGGTCCCCGGTTCTAAAAAAAAAATATAGTTTTCACTCCAACTCATAATTAACAGGATACCAGAGTAGCCCACACAAATAAGCAGGGTACATAGGTCACACAAATAAACAGATACTTAACGGTTTGCTTTTGGATCCATATCTGCAGGTGTGTGGAATGACGACGATCCCTGGAGTCCTTGCCCACCAACTTTCCAGACGCCTCGGCCGTGCCACAATCCTGGGAGTTGTTAAAATGAAGTTACTGGTTGTGGCCTGATGACCCTCGTAAATTGGACAATCTCTCTAAATTGATCCGGTCTCTACATTAAGCATAAATAATGTTTTTATACCCAAGTTTGGTTACAATACGATGATTCAGCATAAATATCTGTCTCTCTATATGCAAGTTCTTCTACACTATTATTTTGTACTAGTATAATGTCCGTGCTAACGCTACGGCGACATTTCAAGAGTACACATGAAAGTTTCACTCCAAAGTAGAAGATTCAATAATCTCTTTCAAACTAAAACACAAAGGTTCGTAAATTGACCGTTCTCTCTAAATTGATCCGGTCTCTACATTAAGCATAAATAATGTTTTTATACAAGTTTGGTTACAATATGATGATTCTGTCTCTCTATATGCAAGTTTTTCTACACTATTATTTTGTATTTGAAAAGATGAATCTAAAGGAACCAGATAATGCATGTATGGTTTCAATGATGACTTGGTGGAAATTGATTGCCTCATCCTGTTTCAGCTTGTTTGTACTGTACACGATATTGGGTCTAGACATCCAGTTCTATTGGATTCACAAAAGTTACTTCACGGCAACGCCCTCGCTCGCACCCACGGCCAGTGTGACACCCTCAGACCACTCAGCCGCGTTGTGCCAGGCACCAGCTTTCACTAGTACACAAAATCTTATACGTGACACCCCCAAAAGGAACCAGTGGCGGGCACACACTTTTGCCCTCCACGGTTAATGCCCGATTAACCGCGGCGAGCATTTTTTATTTTCTGTTGCAGGCACTTTTGTCTGCCACGAAAAATCGATTTTTCGTGGCGGGAAGGTTAAAAGGTCTGTCACACAAAATGTCGGCCCAATTACAGGCACAGACAACCCGATATGCCACTCCCAGTATATAACCAATGAAACCCTAGAGTCCTAGTATCCTCTCTCTCTCTCTTCTCTCTCTCTCTCGTTCACTCATGAGCGGCCGGCCCCTCCCTCCTCCACTTTTCTCCCTTAGCTCGGGACCGAGACCGATGGAGCACCACTCCTTTGGGAGACCGAGACCACCGCCTCCTCACCTCTTCCCTCCCAAAGGCCCTCCCCTCCCTCCTCCACGCGCCGATCGCCGCCGGGCGGATCCAAGGCGGCGTGGAGCACCGGGCGGCGTGGATCGGCTCCACCGGCGGCGGGAGAAGCACCGTGGCGGGATCCGGCCCGGGCGAGGGCGGATCCGCTTCGTTGGCTACTGGATCTCGGCAGTTGCTCCCTCGACCTCCCAGCGGCGCCTTCTGGCCTAGCCCCTCCCCCACGCGGTTCGGCAAGAGTGGCGGTTCCCGACGGTTCGACATCGGCCTCCACCACGGCGGATCCGACGATGGCGGCCTCAACGACAGTGGATCTGGTGTTGGCTAGTGTGGATCTTGCAGTGGCGGCCTTCACTACGGTGGATTCGGCGGTGGCGGTCTCAATGACGGCGGCGGTGGCCTCAAGAACGGCGAATCTGGCGGTGGATGGACTGCGGTGGTGGGATGCAGGTCGCGCCCCATCCGAGCCCGCTTTGACCTTTTTTTTCTTTTTTTCTTTTTCCACGATTTGCCGTGGGCAGGCGTTTGTGCTCGCCACCGTGGTGTTCGCGTTTACCGTGACCCTATTTGCATGACGGGCTAGTTTGCCCACCACGCAAAATAGTTTTTGCCCGCCACGCAAAAAAATCTGTGTTATAGTGTTTCTTCACCATCTTTTGCTCGGGTTTCAGCGCCCAACGCCCTCTTTCTTCAACATTTTGGGTGGGTTAGAAGGGGCCGACTAGGGCAGGTAGGCTGCCCCGATAGTGCGGAAGGACACGGGTGGTTTGAGGCCCTAGAGGCGGTGAAGGCGGCCAGGCCACAAAGAGGTTTGAGGGGCGTCATAGATGGAAAGAGCTTGTCATGGTCGGAGGTCAGCCACTAGTACAAAAAGGCTACTGTGGGGACGCCTCCCTTTTTGAGTAGGGGTGGTTCTTGTTTGGAGCCGCCCCTACTATGGTATGAGCCGTGGACACAAGACCAGCCGCCCCTATAGTGTCCACAGTAGGGGGTGGCTCTATATTGAGGCGCCTCTACAATGGGTTCCCGAATTTTAAAATGAGGCACACAAAAAAATTTGATCTCAAGAAGTTGTAGAAGTTATAACACCCCGAATAAGAATTGTATATCTCAAGAAGTTATAAAACTTTGTAGTTGACCACTTTTTGTTTGACTTAATTTGATGTCTCAAAATGTGGGGTTTGAATGTTTAAATTTCGAAATTTGAATTTTTCAAATGACCTCAAACGGAGAAACAACCTAAATGAAAATTGTAGATCTTGAAAAGTTATCAAACTTTGTAGTTGACAACTTTTTATTTTGGAACCATCTTGTCATGCAAAAAAAAAAAAACGCCGTTCAGATGTGTCAAATTTGAAATTGAAATTTCGTAAACGACCTCGGACGTAGAAACACCCTAAATGGAAATTGTAGATCTTGAAAAGTTATGAAAGTTTGTAGTCGACCACTTTTTGATTTGAATCTATTTAGGGCCTTAAATAGTCAACTTTCACTCTAATTAGTATAATATGGGGGACGCGGAATGAGATATGAACATGTACACATGTGTAGTCTAGTGGAGGGGAGGTATTGTGCATGAGGGAGAGGTCCTTGGGTCAAAACCCTGTAGCTGCAACAATTACAAAAACCTCCAATATTTTTTTTGAAATTTGAAAATACGATTTCTAAAACTACAACTCCTACTGTGAAACCACAGTGGCTTACGCGCCCCTATAATGCCTTTTTGTACTAGTGAACGTTGCATGAGGGGAAAGGGGATGAAGGTGGTAGCTGTAGGTGCCCTAGGGCTCGCTAGAACACCGCGACCACGGATGTGACCGTGGAGCTTTGGTGAACCCTTGCGCGCCACGGGCGTGGGCAGGGGCCGTCGTCGTGAGGAGGATGTGGAGGAAGGTGGGGTCCTGGAGGCGAGGCTGGACGGTGCCGAAAAAAAGCTCTTCTCTGTTTCTCGGTATCGGCTTTGACGTGCATGGGCACATCGAGTGTGGAAGCAGGAAGGTAGGCACCATGCTGGAGGGTCGTCGTTTGCTTCTCAAGTGGCAGGTGGACGGGAATAATAGCCAAGTCGATCGATCCAATCCAGCTGACTAGAGACTATTGACGCAATGAGTCTTGGTCTCGAAAGCCGCCAGCAACATGGAGCAGACAAACTGTTTGGCATGATGGATGTGAAATGCAGATGCTCTGTCTAGTATATATATCACGTGGAATCTTATAAAGGCATAAGACTAAACCATCCATCTATTACAGACAATCAATCGTGTTTTTTGTTTGTTGGCTAGGTTAAGCCTGGCTATCTCAACCCAACGAGGCTAACTTTAACCAGGCTAAACCAAGCCAAGATGGACTTGTTTAGTTGTCTGTGTTCATTTGTTTTTAGATGGAGAAAGTACCAACTGTCACGCTATGCTATTGCAACAATGGAAGCCATTCAACATGGTCACGAAGACTCACTGGTCAATAGTCTCTTTACGTGAACGGCACTGATTTTGAAAGATTACCAGTATAGCTACTGATTTCATAATATGATGGATGACTGGTCATGATGCTGATGTATGTATGTCTCTTTAATGACCTAGACTTTGTTTGTTTGACCACTCAACAGGAGCAATATATAAGTGAACTTTGTAGACGCAGAAATTTCCTTCGTTTGAACCTAATAATGAAATCAGGTACTTATTCCATTCCAAATTATAAGTCATTCCATTTTTTTTGGAGAATCAAAGAAGCATCTCAAGATGCAATGACTTACAGTTTAGTATGGACTCCCACAAAGAACTAGGAATTGATGAATGTTCTGTTTTTCTTTCGAAAAAAAGTACGGTTCACGTATCATGTTAGCAAGACCTTGCTTCCTTGTTCTTCTGTTTATGGTGATTCAGTTGATCCTAATATGTATCAACAGCAAGCAGGCTCACGGGAGTGGCAACAAGATTGTCAAGGATGTAAGTGGTAAGGGACTGTTATATTTGATTGTTATTGTTGTGTTTTTTTTTTTTCCAGAATGTCTTTGGAGAAATTATTTGAGATGGTAAGGTTTATGTCTCTCATTCCTTGTTTAGAGTAATTTAAGATAATGTCTGTCGTAGCTTTTGTTAGAGGAACCTTCCCACATAAGTTCCTATATACTGCATAGCATACCCATCTTAGACAGTTCCAACAGATAGGGTTATAAAACTCATTTAGTGTACTAGAACTTTGAGCAATCACTGAGACAAGTCATCACATGTGAAGCATTTTAGTTGACCGAGATGATAGAACAACCATTTTGGATAGTGACAGAGACAAATCAAAAAATTAAGGTAATGGCTGAGACGACAAGTCAAGTAACTGTATCATAGGGTTTCTATCGGTAACTTCATGGTTACCGTGTAACTTGTTTGAACTTTTTCCTTCTTAATGAAATACGCGCAACGGCGCGGTCGCGAAAAAAAAATATTGTGAAAGAAAAAAATAGATTATACTCCGGCGAGTTGAGAGATAGGCTATAATAAAGATCCATACAACCTGAAAAATAGTTGTGGCTCTTACGGCAGCTCTTCCATCAGCTCCTCAGGTGGAGTGGATAGAGAGCCACACCAAAAGCTCCCGCGCGGTGAAGTGCTCTCACTGGCAAAACACAAGGAGACAAGCGTTTTATTATAGCAGCATGGAGGAGTCACACTAAAAAGGCCCATAGTACAAACACTACAACCTGCTAAGCTCCACCGTTAGAGCCGGTGATCTATGTTGTGTGCTTGCTTCGCCCGTTCTAAAGCATCTCGCCTAAAAATAAGCGAAGTCGTGTAACAAACTCCTTAGTTCCTTTAAAGCAATATAAGCATATGCGTGATTTCCTTTAAAGCATCTCGCCTAAAAATGAGCCCAATGCTTCACTAGATTAAGGCCATGATTGAGGCTGAAGAATTCAAAGTCGCCGGCGTATCGGCCGGGAAATTCAAACTGCTATTTAAATGTTATTCAAATATAGTTGCCTCAGAGGACAACGAGATACCTCAGATTTCGTTACTCTTCTTGCCAAAGGGGACAGTGACAAAACACACCAAACGTGTCTTGGAATAAGTGATCGATGTCGCAGTCCCAAGAAGCTGCTTCCCTTGTTGCACATTTTATTTGTCTCGTGCCATTCGTTCATTTGACCATTCAACAGACGCAAGTGAGCCCTTTGAACGTGGAACGAGGGGCAGTTCTGTCATTTGAGCTTTCATCGATCATCAGTAAATAAATATATATACGGTTGAGCTGTATGCTTCTTCATGGACGTGGCTATTCCCTCGTAACTGGTATTGACCATACACACCCCCCACTTTGCCCATTAGAAGTAGGAATTGAAGCTCAGTATTGACTGCTCTCGTACAATACAATGCTAGCATGGCGTTACTTCCTTCCTACCGTGTTTTTCGTCATTCAGCTGATCCTGATAAGCATCATCAGCCTGGAGGCTCAGCCGCGCGGGCCGACTTCTCATTGTCGTACGTAAGTGCTAAGCGACTATTTGATCGTTATCGTCGTGTGTATCTTTTTAATTTCTGAGCATTTTTTTTAAAGATGTTAGGCACCTCTCGGACATCATAACACTATCTATTATAATTCATCCATAAAAAACGGTCTCTAGGACAGGTTAATTTTGTATTAGTGCTATACGTATACTTGGTGTAGCTTTGGAACAACCTATAATGATGGACTTTTCCTAATCGGACTCGATTTTTCTTATGCCTTTCCGATAGGCGGTAGTACTAGTATTTCTATATGTATATCTTATCAATATTTATATCTATACCTACTAATAAAGCAAGGAATTTTCAGTCCACCAAAATTTCTTTCACCTTTTTTTTTTTTAGAATAAAATTTCTTTCACCCTTTATAAAATATATACACCTTTAAAATGATTCCGGTATGAATACACTTTTACAGTCCTTAACCCAATTAAAATATAACAAAATAGGAAAGACATTTTTATTGAATGAGCACTGCATAATGCGATCCCATGGCAACGCATTTGAGCACTTTTACTAGTACCTATTAACGAAGAGGAAAAAATTGTGCTCACCTTTTTTCTTCTCCCAATCCGTGTTAAATATGCGTGCACCGATTTCAGTCAAAAAAAAAAAAAAAAAATATGCGTGCACCGATCTATCACGCAAGCCCCGTGGCTCTAGGCGGTTTGGGGGAGGGAAGAAAAAAGAAATAGAAGAGAACTAAGGGTTCCAGATACAAATGTGCTAGAAAGAAAGAAAAGATGAAATAAGGATCTACAATAAATTTGAGAAACTCAGAGATTCCAGATGTAAACGTTCAGCCTAGGGTCTCGTACAAAACCCTGTTTGCTTTAATTAATGTTGTTAAAGATGAAGATCACATACTTACACGGTTTGCTTTTGGATCCATGTGCAGCTGGCTTTGGTCAAGATCCTACAAAACCCTGCCCACCAACTTTTCCGGGACCGCCATGCCATCAGCCACCATGTTAGGAACCTATATGCCATTTGATGACATGAAGAAGTTACGGGTTGCTCTGAGTAGCATCCAAACCAATTTGGGTTCGACTCCCGTGAGAGCAAATTTAAACAGGTTTTATATTATTTAAAAATAAAAAAAAATAGGTTGAGATTTCCCATGCTGACTTTTGGTAAAAAAAAAAAAAGGTTACTGGTTGTTGCTGATCGGCTTAATAATAAATTGAAGGGGCAATTATTTCTATGGCCCTCTGAAAGTTCACGTGTATCTCTGTGGCCTTTTTTTTTTTTTAAAGTTAGCTCTATGGCCCTGAAAAAATTTGTGTTAGCTCTATGACCTTCCGTTACCTTTTGGCACTTGACGGCGTTAGTCTTGAGGGAAAAGACCATTATACCCCTAGACGAAAAAAAAAATACATGATTTTGTTTTTTTTTTAAAATCTGGATATATATATATATATATATATATAGGTAAATTTTTTTCCTACACCCTAGGTGTAGTTACACCCTCTCTAAACCAGGCACAGATACACCCCGCCTCCTTACGTTGGACCCGGCAGCATTGCTTAAGCGGTTAATAAGGAGACCCGTTTAGGAATATACGATCCTAATATCTAGGATCCTGAGGCCGCACAAATACACGCGCCTCTCTCTCTCTGCTGCTCTCTCGGATTTCTCTCATACCTATTTCTAGATCTCACGCATGCGGCAACGGCGGCATCGACTTTCCCTTCGCCCGCGGCGGCGCACGTCTCCTCCATTAGCAGCGGCGCACATCTCCTCCAACAGCCGGTCGCCTTCTCTCCGGCCCATGCATTCACCAATGGAGGTCGCACCCCATCTCTACTTCACCAACAGCGGCGGGTGCCCATCTTCCCTTCACCAGTGTGGTCGTGGGGCCACGGCGGTGGCGGCCCATGGCCTGTTCACATGGCGGCGGCGTCCACCAGGTTGCGATCTCCATCCCCATCGTGGCGGCGCTAATCCCCTGCAACGGTTCCAAGCCTCCAATGACGGCATCACATCATCCTGATGCGGCTTCTTCGGTTGATGTGGTAGTGAAGGCGCGCGGCTGTTTCAAATAACTTTCGACTTTGATTTCTGATGATTTGATTTGTGTGAGAATTACACTAGTTTTGTGAAGAATAGTATATACACATACTCCCTTCTCACAAATGTATGTACATATACTCCGACGTACATCTCCATACGTGAATGTATGCACATATACTCCATATATGTATATTGAGTATGCACTAGTACTATATATCTAAATGGCATGTATGTAGGCGTATGTAAGTATATACTATTAATGTATGCACATACACTCGGTATATTTGAGTACTGGAGTATGCTCATACACTAGCTTGTTGGGATTTTTTTTTCTCTTGAATACTCTAATTGGTGAAGTACGTACTAATATACTATCCTGTTAAAAAGTATGCAAGCATACTAGCATATGTACTGATACTCGTGTCAAAAATTATATCCACATACTAGCAAATTATTTTTTCTCTCCTAAAAACTGCTGCATGCGTATATGGATTTACTCCCAGATATAAGTATGTGTCAATACTTATTCACGGCGAGCACATAACCAAACCTGGTCAGCATGTTGTTCAGATTAAACAATTAGCATTAAACAAAGTATGATACCAATCGCCGAAAGAAACAAAGTATCTATACATACTTCTAAAGAAACAAATAAGTATATACACGCACATAAATATTTTAAAAAAACGTAACTACGGCCTGCAATTCCGTGACCAGCGCCTCATTTTCCGGTAGACAAGCGTGGCAATTGGATTGCATGCAAACCCGTTACCTCCAGTCCTTGCGGCACCCACAGCACCATCGGCCCGTTAATTGGGTGCACGCGGGACTCGTTGGACCTGAGCGCTGTATACTCTCAGGTGGGTGTAGTTACTCCCCGGGTGTATAGAAAGTGCACCCTATATATATATATATATATATATATATATATATATATATATATATATATATATATATATATATATATATATTGCACACAGGACACATATTTTGACATAATCAAAGTAGCAAATTTCATTGTCACATAAATGAGCCCACACAAGGTTCCCAAATACACATACATGATTTAATTAATAATTAAGATTGAAGCAGTGTATATATGTTATCAATTTTCACATGAATGAAATGTTGAACACTTGACAAATTAACCAGATGCGGACAATGGACATTGCTAACAGAGAGCCTTCTCTAATAATCACTAACAGAGAGATTCACCTTCACCAATGAGCAATGAACAATCATAAATAAAACAAAAATAAAGACAAACTTCACCAGCAGCCCCCCCATCGATGCCCTCCCGTAGCAGCCGCCCAGGCCTCCCGCCACCCACCGGATGGCCCGCCCCTGCCCTGCTCGATTTGGCGCAGCAGCAGCCAGTGGTGCTCCCGGCCGGAGCTTCGCGGCCAGCAGGGCCCCCCCGCCGGAGCTTCGCAGCCAGCAGGTGCCCCGGCCGGCGCCGCGCCCGCCGATTTGGCTTCACAGCAGCCAGCAGGTGCCCTCGCTGAGATTTGCCATGCGGCCGCCACCAGCCAGATCTGCCGCCGCCGCCGCGAACAGAGTAACAACACGGGGAAGTGGGGAGCGCGGATCCGGCGCTTGACCCACGGCGGCGCCGGTCTCCATGGCGGCGGCGGAACTGCAAGCCCGTGCCCGCCGTTCTTTTTTTTTTTTTTTTTTGTCGCGAAATTGGTCCGCTCGACGGGAGAGACGAGGGAAGTGGGGAGCGCTTCGGTTCAGTCTGTGGCAAGGCAGGGCTATTTTGGTCATTCTTTCTCTCTAACAGTGTAAACCTAACGTACTTTCCTTCCAAATCTAACGGAAGGCCATAGAAATAACCAAAATATTTCTCGAGGGGCCATATAGTTAACTTCAAAAAAAATAAGACCATAGAAATCAATACTAACTTTGAGAGGGCCATATAGATAATTCTCTCTAAATTGAACCTTCTTCCCAATTGATCCAGCATGTAGACTAGATTCGGTACATATCCGAATTTCTATATAGCTCTGCTAGTATCGCTAATATGTATGAATTTGTATTTCGAATCTGAATAATATAAATAATATTCATTTTCTGAACATAGTATAAATATTATTCTGTCACAGACACTACATATCTTTAGAGAAACGATTACCTTGTTTACTCTTATTTTCGTGGATGGGCTTCTTTATATACTCTTTAAATGTCATTTGCTGGCTTTATAATTTGCAGTTGTGGACACTCAGTGGCGCAGATCGATCTAGAAACGGGCCAGGGGGCTAAATAAGAGAAGAAGGCTAGAAACAGATGATCTACTAATTTGATAGGTTACCACTGCCAGATTTCGCGAAGATCATTTCTGCAGAGATGGAGCTACCATTCCTGCTACCAAACATGCGGACAAATTTCTGAATGATACCTGTTGCATTCTTCCCCAAATGAACTCTGCATGCAGTGCGTGCTAGCTATAGTACGCAAACATAAGTGGCCCAGGCTTTCTGCTCTTCTCGATCGCCTTGCTGCTGTGCCAGTTCTGGCTGCCTGATGCACCTGACAGCAGCCGAGCGGGCCGGGGTGGAACCCGTTGAGCAGTGGTCGGGGCCGGGCTGGCAGTGGCGAGACCGCGAGACGGCAAGTGGCCACGGCAGCGGCGGCCGCCGGCCAGTGGGGCTGAGCGCGAGCGCAGAGCAGGTGTCGACTGTCGACTACTCGACAGTTGGTGAGAGGACGGTGGCTGCAGCTGGGCGAGCAGGTGTCGATTGTCGACTACTCGACTGGTTACACACGTGCGGTCACCGTTGTTGAGATGAGTGCTCGACGGTTGAGGCAGCAGGGGCGCGAGGTTTGTGGTCGATCACCTTCTTGGCTTCCTACCATGGAGTCACAGTCAAGGAGAGGAACACTGACAGTCAGAGTCACGCAGTCCCAGCAAACAAAGACAAAGGTGCCAATTCGACTGTCCAGTCCAGGTGTAGCTGATCAAGTATGAGCTCAGTTATAATATCCAATCTTGTTTAGTCCCAAGAAGCTGCTTTAGTTGCTTGGCATCTTGTACTACCTGATTTGTCTCGTGCTATGGATTTGACTATTCTCAAAATGACCAGCAAGTGTCCTTTCAGTGGAAGTTCTTCATTAGAACCTCATTCTCAAGTACATAATTAATAACTGAGAACGAGAGAGATCACGCCCTGCCTCTTTACTTTTTGACCAATATATAGACCCTATTCTCCTTAGGACTCAAACTTTTCCTAACACTAGCCAACGAGATAACTTCACTGAGAGAAGTTGGCGCGTTCCTGATCCCCGAGCGCTCCCCCAATGGGCGACTCAGGGGGCACCCCACTGGCACCACTAGGGCGCTCTGCCTCCGGCCTCCACTCCGGTCACCATCGCCGCCCCTCCGGCATGCGGCAGCGGCGGCCTGCACTCGCCCCAAAAAAACAGCTACCGGCGCTTTCTCCTCCTCTAGCTCCTCCTTGCCCTGAAAAAAGTTTTTTTTGAAAAATTTATATATATTTAGTAATGTTGCAAATACGCTTGTACGACATTGTAAGAGAATCTCCAAGAGAATAGCTAAAAAGACTAGTTAAATTTACTGATTTAGCTACTCTCGAAAATAGATTAGATAAGAAAGTACTAAAGTACTCTAACGGACCGTGTAAAGGATAGCCAGGTGAGGTACACTATCCAAAAGTAGAGAGTGAATAAGCTGGAATTAATGGAGAGCTACTAAATTTGAGAGTCTGTTGAGGATGCGTTTCCTTTAATAATAGCTAAATTTAGCTTTAGAATACGATTTAGTTAAGACTTTAAATTCCTAAACCTACTTATCATTTTTTTTACCTATAACTACTTCCTCCTATCGATAACATTTAAGCCAAAAGCCCATTATATAAGCTGAAATTTGGCCCATATAATCCAAAAGCCCACACCAAACCTCAGCCGCAAGCTTCCTGCTGCTCTGTTGTGCTCTGCGCCGCCCGTAGTAAGATGCCGACGAAGAGCAGCGCCGGCGAAGGCGGCCAAGTTCCGGTCGACTTCCTTTGGAGTGGAACCCGAGCCCACGCCAGCAAGGAGCGCCACAGGACAGCGCACCCGAGCCCGGAGAGGAAGGCGCCGGTGGCCGTGAGGAATCGCCTGGATCCCCTGCTCCGTGTCTCCGACACGCCGCCGGCCCCAAGGTCAGTGGCCTATAGATTCCCCTTCGCTTTTGAGATATGAGTTGAAGATTAGCTAGCTTCCTTGCTGGATTCAATTTGCTGTGTAATGTCAGAACTAGCTAGGTCCATAGTGTTGGTTTCTGAAACACCATGGGAAAGAGAATGCTGCTTAACTGACAGGGAAAATCAATTAAACTAGTAGCTTTTTCTGGGGATAATGTATTCATGTTGAGAACTCCATGAACTGGTGGTGTTTATTAGGAGTGTGGTGTGCCTGCTGGCTTCTAAGCAGCACGCAAGGAGTGAGATTCAGCACTCTAGTCTTGTCAATGGCCTGAGATTTCTTTTTCTATTTTTGAATGTTTTGATTTAATGATGATGTTTATCGGTAATCCTCTTTGTTTGATGTAATATTAGTTGAGAAATTTAATACCTTGTCCATGCCTACACTACACATACCTACCTACACTATACAGTGGTCTGCTGCCACATTTCAGAGTTTTTCAGTATGAGGGGAGCAGCCAGGCAGACCTGTCCTGTCGAGTGAGGAGAGTGTGGGGGTTCACATTGTTTCTGGTTTACACAACGCTGTTTACACGGCCCATTCCCAGTAAAACAGTTTACTGCTGTGTGTAAACAGTGGTTACAACTAGAGGTCCAAGCACTGTTAGGAGAGAAACCATCTGTTGCTTTGAACAAATCACCATACGAGAAATTCTTTAGCTCCTTGAATGACTGGTTGGTAAGTTGCTTTCGTTTCCTTGTCTTCTTCAAAATAATAACAGCAACACACGCTATTGTGACTGCAGCTACACTGGCAAGTGAAAGCAGAACAGCTAAAATGTAGGCATGCTTCTTTCTTTGGGGTCTTGATGTCAAGCACTGTGTGACATATAGATCTGGAGACGTCGCACACAACTTATTGTTTCCTTGGATGAACACATCATTTGGTCTAGCGAAGATGCCGCCTCTAGGGACAGACCCCTCAAGGTCATTGAAGGATAGATTTAGAAGCTGTAAAGAGCTAAATGACTCCAAAAATTCAGGAATTCTACCAGACAAGTTATTCTGGGAAAGATCCATCACGGTGATGCCTTTTAAGTTGATGAAAGAATCTGGGATGCTTCTTTGCAGATTATTTGCTTCTAAGTGGAGTGAGTCCAGAAGAAGGCACTGACCAAGTGTGGAGGGGATCTCACCTGATAATTGATTGTTGGAAAGACTAAGTGAATTCAGATTGATCAATCCACCAATCTCAAATGGTATGTCTCCAGTGAGTTTGTTATTGGACAAGTCTAAGCCAACAGAAAGTGTAGATATCGAAAACAATTCCTGTGGAATGCCTCCGCACAAGCTATTGGAAGAAAGATTGAGTTTTGTCAGTTGTTTGCAGCCCTCTTAACTAGAAGGTATGAGCCCGGTCAAATTATTTTCCTCGAAAAGAAGTTCAGTAAGCTGCTCTAACTTTCCAATTGATCTTGGGATTTCTCCAGAAAGTTGGTTCTTGGATATGGTCAGAATGGACAAGTTTTGGAGGTTCCCTAGTGTGTCTGGAATTTTTCCTGAAAGAAAATTGTTATCTAGCTGAATTATCGTGAGATTTGTGTACTGTCCTATCTCTGATGGTATAGAACCTGTGAATTGGTTATGATTTAGAACCATGATCTTTAAGCTTTTTGGGATATTGATGATATAAGTAGATATTATACCTTGGATGTTGTTTCTATCTAACCATAAATTCTTTAACTGTGTGCAGTTGACTAGAGAGGACATGAAAGACCAATCTCCAGCTTCAAGCCTATTTGCACCTAGATCTAGGTAAGTCAACAAGGTCAGGGATCCCAGTGATGGAATAACACCTGTGAATGCGTTGCTACGGAGATATAGATATTGCAAATTTGTGGCATTGGCCAATGAAGCTGGAATTGGACCTTCAAACCTGCTCCCTTCCAATATCAACTCTTTGATGCTTGTAAGGGTGTTGCCGATACTGGTGGGAAGCGTACCGACAAGTTGGTTGGCCCCAAGTCCAAGAAAAGTAAGAGTGGAGATGTTATAAATTGCAGGCGCAACGGTGCCTGACAAGTTGTTATAGCTTAGATCTAGAGCTCGCAGGGTTTTAAGTCTACCTAAGCTCTCTGGAATCCTTCCACGTAAACTGTTATGAGAAAGGAGTAAGAAAGCGAGGGAAGAAAGATTACCAAGTGAGCTAGGAATCTCTCCAGATAGGTTATTTTCGTATAAGTTAAGGTAATTCAGTGCCAAGGAAGATGCCTGCGAGAAAGGTGGGACAGACCCGGAAAGAGCATTGTTTGAGAGCTCTATGTGAGAAAGAGATGTGCTATTGAACAGAGCACTGGGTATCCCTCCAGTAAGACTATTGTTCTGAAGATTTACCCATGTCAGGTTTTGGCCCTGCCCTAAATATTCAGGAATGCTTCCTGTGATATTATTGCTGGGGAGGAACAGTGCGTAGAGATTGGGTAGCAGGCCAAGCTGTGGAGGGATGCTTCCCTGAAGATTGTTGTAGCCAAGAATAACAGACTGAAGGGATGAGCACCGAGCAAGACCTGGAGGGATCTCACCTTGGAGCGAGTTGCTATCAAGGTCGATTGTCTCAAAGGCGGGAACATGTGGATATTGCCTCCGGTATCTCACCGCGAAGGGAGTTCATGCTGAGGTTGAGGTACCGGCTCGGTTAGCCGGCCGATGTCAGTAGAAATCTGGCCATCGAGCTGGTTGTTGGGCATGTGGATCCTTTCAAGGAAACTAAGGTTGGCAATGCAAGGGAATATGTTGCCAGCGATGTTCTGGGATTCAAGATCCAGTGCAATGACACGAGATGCCTGCTGTCTGCTGCCGCAAGTCACTCCATGCCAATGGCAGAATGCAGGGGAGCCATGTCTCCATGAGGCTAATGCACCTGATGGGTCGCGGAGCTGAGATTTGAGACAGAGGAGAGCACTGGATTCATTCAGTGATGCGGGTGATGTGTATTGGCACAAGGCAAGGAAGTGGATGGAGATGAAAGCAAGCAGCGGCAGGATGGAAATGTTGTGGATGGCTATATGAGACATTGTTTCTATGCATATATGGAAAGATGGATGGATGCGTAGATCATCCTGATGCCTTGGCTATCTGTATATGATAAGGTTATATAGAGTTCCATGCCTATCGCACTGTATGAATCCGACTTTACTGTAGTTTTCCACGTGATACAAGCCTGTCACCCTTTGTTTCTTCAGCAATAGGACCATTCAATATCTTAATGGAAAGAGTCAATAGTGGAGCTTTTCTATGCCTCATGTGCCCTGATGTACAAAATAAATATGCTTGCAGGCAATTTGGACCAAAGTAGGATGGCCCAGATTTGACCCCAAAAAAAGTCTCGGTCAACTACGCAAGCTCGGGAACAAGACTCATGCAAGGACCTACTACCACGGTATGATTTCTCCCACTCACACTAGACACCAAGTTTCAGGCCACTCAGACTAAACATAACTAATCGCTTCTTTAGTTCATCTTAAATTTAAGTTATCCAAAAAATTCGGTTCATCTGAAACTGGATGGACCAAAGAAAGCTTGCAGGGAAGAGTAAATACACCAACGGCCCTTAAATTTGGCAGAGGTCATCATCTCGGTTTCCAGACACCTAAAATGTATATCCAAGTGGGCCATTTGTGCCACTCAGCCTTGTGAGTTGCCTAGTGTGCTTCGTCGCGCATGCGCACATCGGTTCGTTTCGATCGACAAGAGACTATTGACGCAATGAGTCTTGGTCTCGAAAGCCAGCTGGGTCAACATGGATGGCGCAGACAAAATGTTTGTCATGACGTGCAAGGCTTCCATTTGTGCAAATAAAATACAGATGCTCGATCTGTCGAGTTTCACGTGGAATCTTATAAAGGCACAAAAATTTTCAGTACAAGTGGTTGTACCTTATATTATATTTGAGTGTGAACAGGTACCTCAGGTTAGCGGGGCTAAGCTCGCTGGAATTGGAGAAGATGTGGCGGTTGTAGCTGAGCTGATTATGTGATTGTTAAGTTGAATCTGAGGTGGATTCGAGTTGATTAGAAGGTGTTTGGTATCCTGTTCTGGGATGGACAAGTGCCTCTAAAAAGTGGGCCATTTGTACCACGTGGAGTTTATGGGTGTGTTTGGTTGCAGGAATATTAGGTAGCCAAGCCAAATTGGGCTCACTTTTGATTGTTTGGTTGCCAAACCCGTGGAGATAGCCAGGCCACATTGGCCAGCCGTACCATCGCCGTACCATCGTGAGCCAGGCTACGATCGAATTGCCGGGGGGTGCAATTCATTCTCGGCCTGGCTCCGCGGGGCTCCGGCCAGGGCTTGTCTCACCGCGCGGGCGCCTCACCGCTTCCCGCGTGTCCCACCTCCCTCCTCCGTGCTCGCCGCTGGCCGCAACTTCTTCCCGCCGGATCTCGTCTGCACGAGACAGCCGGCCCAACGCCGGTTCCCTCCCCACATCCTCGCATCTCGCGGCGTGGTTCGGTCCTCGGCCGCAGCGGAAGGGCCCCCATGGGCGCGACCTCGATGGCGGATGTCTCCCGGCGGACACGGCTCGCCAAAGAGATGTAGCGTGACGGCGGGGCTCTCGTGCACAGTCTCCTCTCGCCGGTGCCGCATATGGGCTGGGCTGGGGGCAGATCTAGGCTAGGGCAGCGGCTGCCGCCTCCTCTGCGCTGGCCTCTCATCGGCATCTGTCTGCGCAGCTCAGCGCTGCGTAAGGTCGGAGCAGCTCCTCCCCTCCGGCTGCGGACGACGACGGCGCATCGCGCCGTCTCCCGATGCCCCCGCCGCACAACCGGTGGCACCCCCGCACCCGACGACCTGCACGCTAAAGTTGCATGTGCCTCTCGCGACGGATCCTCGTGGACGACGACGGCGAGCCCCTGGAAGTCGCATGCCTCGATGCTTGTGCCGGGCGGATTTGGAGACGCCATTGGAGTGGAATCGGGAAGCCGGGAAAGGAGAAAGAGGAACCGAGGGAGAGGGAGAATGGGAAAAGGTGTATGACATGTGGGCTCCACCATAGGATAAGTTCACCAAACCAAAGAAGAGGTGACCCTATCCAAAGAAAACAGCTAACCAAACACTCCAATCTCTAAGCCAGACTACAATGGGTCACCAAAACCAAAAGCAACCAAACAAATAGAGGTGGCTTGATTGGTGCATGCTAAGTCTGGCTGGGCTAGATTGGGCTAGCCAGGCTACATTGGGCATCACAACCAAACACACCCTATGTGTTTGCATGCATGCACTCAGCCTTGTGAGTTGCCTAGTGGATCTTTATTGCTAGTGAGTTGTCTAGTGGTGTCATTTAGGTCACCCGCAATGGTTAGCTATTTGGCTATCTAAATGTGACGTGGCAAGGAAAAAAGTAGGAGAGAGAGTAGTCACTAGCTACATGCAAATAGCTAGACTATTTCACATAGTCCAAGAACATGTGAAGAGAGCTTGTGGGTCCAATAATATAAAATAGTTTTTGTTGTTGTCTCTCACATCCACATCAGCGACTACGTAGCTAGTACTAGCTATTACCATTGCGACGCCCTTATAGTGTATCCAAAAGTAAATTAAATGTTGCAAACTTTGATGATTGGGGAAATAAACGACAATGATGATAGCATCCAAACTTGTCTTTCGAACCTCTTCCACTTTGGCTTTGTCCTGGTGCCATGCATATTTGACCACTCAACGGGAGCACTAAATAAAGTGTTTTATGCATGGAGCCAGAAAGTTCCTTCATTTGGACCTCACCTTTCATGACGACAGTCCTCTCGCAAGAACTAAGGGTGCAAAGGGGTATGCTTTAGATGCACCTCCAAACTTTTTAGTTCAAGATTTGTACTAAGTACAAATATACTCACCCTGCATGTAGTACTTGAACTAAAGAAGTTTGGAGGTGCATCTAATTGTCACCAATTTGCATCCCTAGCAAGAACTACTATAGGAAATCAAGCTCCCTTTCTCATACATTTGGATCTGTGTAAGGGCATGTACAACCGTGAGACAACTGTTGTCTGTAAGTTCTTGGAATTTACAACATAGACGGCTAAACAGATAGCTCATACAACCCATAGATAGCGGTTGTCTATTTAGCTGACTACAAATCGTTTAATGCTTATATGTAGGCATGATCAATTATGAATAACATTTCTATATACCATTGTGTTGCTAACTAAAAGGAAAATATATTGAAAGAAAAAAAAAAAGCTCTTCTTTGTTTATTGGTGTTAGCTTCGACGCGAGCACACGGGTGTGGAAGCAGGAAAATATACTGAAGGGTCGCCGTTTGCTTCCCAAGTACGTAGCAGGTGGACCGGCCGGAATGATAGACTATTGACGCAACGAGAGTCTTGGTCTCAAAGCACATTACAAGTGGCTGTACCTTATATTTGAGTGTGAATAGGGTACTCATCAGATCGATCAGTATGTATTGATTTGTCTAGCTAGTGTCATTCATGCATGCATTTGACCGTTCAACACGAAGCAAGTGGACCTTATGGACGTGGGGTACTTGTGTCATTTCAGCTTCATCATCAAATATAAATACGATTGAATTGTACACCCCAGTTTGCCCATCAGAACTAGGTATTGAAGCTCACTGTTCTCATACAATACAATGCTAACAAGGCGTTACTTCCTTCCTATCTTTTTACTGGTGATTCAGCTGATCCTGATCACCATCCTCAGCCAGCAGGCTCAGGGGAGGCGTTCTCCGGATGGTCCTGCATGTAAGTGCTGAGGGACTACTTGATTGTTATCGTGTTTTCTGATGAAAAAATTGTTTTGGCTTTGGATAATTAAATTCATTCTTCGGATCTGCAGAGCGTGTCGAAAGTGTAAAAATATTTATATAGTATCTCTTGGGCATTGGAACACTATCAATTTATAATACATATGAAGTTGTGCCTCTAGGACTTGTTAATTTTATATTAATTGTATACTAATACATGATGTAGCTTTGTTACCTAGTCTCCCCAAATTGTTGAAGTTTTATTTTTTTTCATTTGACAAAGTTAGCACATCTTGGTATTTTTTTTTAAAAAAAAATTGGTAACACATTTTGGTATGCTTTTCACTCCAACTAAATCGGGGCCTAATTGGATCCTTAGAATTGAATTCATTAATTATAGTTTAGGCACACATATTTGGGCCAGACTATACCTGGAATGGAATGAAATGTAGGTGGCGTGTGTAAACATAGCATGCTGATCTATAAAATCAATTTTCCATCTCTGACCCTACGAATTTGATATAGGCTTAATTAAAAGTGAACTTTGAAAAATGGTGGAATGTTACATTCCAAGCTAAATAGCTTATTTTGTTATAGAGATTTCAATTGCTCCAAAATGAGGGGATCCAAACAGGTCCTCACCGAAAGTTAAAATTGAGTTTTTCACTTTCGATTATTTTAATATATAGTTTTCACTCCAATTCATAATTAACAGGATACCAGAGTAGCCCACACAAATAAGCAGGGTACATAGGTCACATTTTTCAGTGTATGGTTTATGTTTATTTGTATTTTGTTCTCACATAATCCCCACGTTTCTTACTTCGAGCAATTGAAGATATATTCTCTCGTAGCTTTTGTTAGGAACCTCCCAAATAAGCTCCCACATATACTCCGTCTTGAACGGTACCAAATTTTCAGCGACCACTTAAGACAAGTCAACAGATGTGAATTTATCACTAGAAACAAAGTCAACACATGTGAAGCATTCATGAAAATCAGTATAATGTAGACGCTGATATATCTCCATACACGCACATACACTATCGTCTCTAAGAACATTTTCGAAGGACTAAGACTGATCGAGAGCAGAATTTTAATACGATTGAAGAGACCACACGAATATCGCCTACTATTAGAAGGACACACTGCTGAATATCTTGAAAAGAAAAATCTTTTACGGCGAGATAATCAAACAGATACTTAACGGTTTGCTTTTGGATCCATATCTGCAGGTGTGTGGAATGACGACGATCCCTGGAGTCCTTGCCCACCAACTTTCCAGACGCCTCGGCCGTGCCACAATCCTGGGAGTTGTTAAATGATGAATTGATCCGATCTCTACATTAAGCATAAATAATGTTTTTTATACACAAGTTTGGCTACAATACGCTGATTCAGCATAAATATCTGTCTCTCTATATGCAAGTTCTTCTACACTATTATTTTGTATTTGAAAAGGTGAATCTAAACGAACCAGATAATGCATGTAAGGTTTCAATGATGACTTGTGAGTAGCATTTCGTGGAAATGGATTGCCTCGTCCTGTTTCAGCTTGTTTGTACTGTACACGATATTGGGTCTAGACATCCAGTCCTATTGGATTCACAAAAGTTACTTCACGGCGTCGCCCCTCGCTCGCACCTGCGACCTGTGTGACACCCTCGGACCACTCAGCCGCGTTGTGCCAGGCACCAGCTTTCACTAGTACACAAAATCTTTTACGTGACACCCCTAAAAGGAACCAGTGGCGGGCACACACTTTGCCCTCCACTATTAATGCCCGATTAACCGTGGCGAGCATTTTTTATTTTTCCGTTGCGGGCACTTTTGTCGCCACAGAAAAATCAATTTTTCGTGGCGGGTAGGTTAAAAGGCCTGTCACACAAAATGCCTGCCCAATTACATGCACAGACAACCCAATATGCCACTCCCATTATATAACCAGTGAAACCCTAGAGTCCCAGTATCCTCTCTCTCTCTCTCTCTTTCTCTCTCTCACGGCGGCCGGCCCCTCCCTCCTCCACTTTTCTCCCTTAGCCGGGGACTGAGACCGATGGAGCACCGCTCCTTCGTGAGACCGAGACCACCGCCTCCTCACCTCTTCCCTCCCCTCCTCCACCACGCCGATCACCACCGGGCGGATCCAAGGCGGGGGAGCACGAGCGGGCGGATCCAAGGCGGCGTGGATCGGCTCCACCGGGCGGTGGGGAGAAGCACCCGTGGCGGATCCGGCCTGGCGAGGGCGGATCCTGAGGCGGTGGCGGCTACAGATGCGGATCCGCCGGCGGCGAGGGCGGATCCATTTGTTGGCTCTTGGATCTCGAGAAGCAGCTCCCTCGACCTCCTAGTGGTGCTCTCGGCCTATCTCCCTCTTCCCGATGGTTCGGCAGCAATGGCGGTTCCCCGCGGTTCAGCAGCAGCCTCCACCCGCGGCAGATCCGACGGTGGCGACCTCAATGACGGCGGATCTGGTGTTGGCTAGTGTGGATCTCGCGGTGGCGGCCTTCACCACGGCGGATCCGGCGGTGGTGGGCTCAACGATGGCGGCGGCGGGCTCAATGACAGCGAATCCGGCGGTGGCTAGGACTGCGACGGTGGCAGGCGTTTGTGCCTGCCACCGTGGTGTTCGCGTTTACCGTGACCCTATTTGCATGACGGGTCAGTTTGCCCACCACACAAAATAGTTTTTGCCCACCACGCAAAAAAAAAAAAATGTGTAGTATTGTTTCTTCACCATCTTTTACTGGGTTTCAGTGCCCAACGCCCTCTTTCTTCAACATTTCGGGTGGGCTAGAAGGGGCCGACTAGGGGAGGTAGGCTGCCCAGACGGTGTGGAAGGAGACCGGGCGGTTCAAGGCCCTAGAGGCGGTGAAGGCGGCCAGGCCACAGAGAGGTTTGAGGGGTGTCATAGATGGAAAGAGCTCGTCGTGGTCGGAGGTCAACGTTGCATGAGAGGAAAGGGGATGAAGGTGGTAGCTGTAGGTGCCCTAGGGTTCGCCAGAACACCGCCACCACGGATGTGACCGCGGAGCTTTGGTGAACCCTTGCGCGCCACGGAGTGGGCAGGGGCCGCCGTCGTGGTGAGGATGTGGAGGAAGGTGGGGTCCTGGAGGCGAGGCGAAAAAAAAGCTCTTCTCTGTTTCTCGGTATCGGCTTTTGGCGTGCATGGGCACATCGAGTGTGGAAGCAGGAAGGTAGGCACCATGCTGAAGGGTCGTCGTTTGCTTCTCAAGTGGCAGGTGCACGGTAATAATAGCCAAGTCGATCGATCCAATCCAGCTGACTAAAGACTATAGATTTGACGCAATGAGTCTTGGTCTCGAAAGCTGCCAGCAACACGGAGCAGACAAACTGTTTGTCATGATGGATGTGAAATGCAGATGCTCTGTCTAGTATATATATCACGTGAAATCTTGTAAAGGCACAAGACTAAACCATCCATCCATTACAAACAATCAATCGTATGGGTGTGTTTGGTTTGTTTGCTAGGTTTAGCCTGATTATCTCAACTCAGCCAGGCTAACTTTAACCATGCTAAACCAAGCCAAGATGGACTTGTTTGGTTGTCTGTGCTGTCTAAGCTTGGCTAGCCTCGCAGCGTGTTTGGTTGCCTGGGTTGTTTTGATACAGTCACCTCTTCTTTAAAATGGTGAGTTCACCTCCTTTGAGTAATTTTCTCGAACATGTGGTGAGCACCGGGGGAGTTTCCGTTGCTGTTGCCATGGACGGTCGCGTAGCTGGGCAGCACCACAGTGATGGTCTTGGTGGAGGTGGAGGTCGTTGTCGTTAGCCGCAGTGCCCTCATGGGGCTCGCCCGGCGCCCACGCACCAGCGTGGGCCGGCGCCCAGCCTGCGTCACGGCTCCTCGCTGATGGTCCTGCGGCGTCGGCGCCACCCCTGGATGCCCACGCCACCGACACCATGGACATCGACTTCCTCCTCGCAGCGGCTTTGACTCGTCGACGGCGGCCACGGCGGGCGGGTGCTCGACATCGACGTGGAGCTCATGGATGGGATCCTCGACCTGAGCCGCGAGGCCCACCGACACCTCCGGCGGCTTTGACTCGTCGACGGTGGCCATGACTGTTGGAACCAAGCGTTGCCTTGGAACGTCCGAAAGACTGAGCCCGGCGGCGCGTCACGCGATGGTGACCCGCGGTGACTAGAACGTAGATGGAAACAAGATGACAATCGTTTTGTGCTGCCAACATCGCAGCTTCCTCGGTCTCCTCCACTTTATATTTATAGGGACACATGGGATTACGGAACATGCCTCAGCATCTCCCCACGCCACGCCATACACCGTGAATCACATCGTTTCACCGCGACGGACTCTACGCGCAGCGGTCCACGTCGTGGCGCGTACCGACTCTCTGCAACACCGGATCACGTCGTGCCCGAGCACGCCTCCGTTCACGCATGATCCGTTTACTCGACTAGCTCCTAACAACCTGCCTAGATTGACTCAACCGATCTAATGCTAAGACTCTTTACAATCTTAACCGAATGGACAATGCAACAGTTTAACTAACAAACACCCCCTAAACCTGTTGCATACTCACGACGCCCAGCTTCTCCCTCAGCTCCAGAAAACGAACACGCCCGAGCGCCTTGGTGAAAAGATCCGCCAACTGGTCCACCGTGCCAATGTGATCAATCTCCACCTTCCCTTCCTCGATACACTCACGCAGGAAGTGATACTTTGTGTCAATGTGTTTACTCCTGTCGTGATGCACCGGGTTCTTGCTTTCGGTCGATGGTGACATGTTCTCCATCGGAAGCTTCACGGACGTCTCCTTTGTTCCCATCGACGCGCCCACTAGCCGACTCAGCCATATACCTTGACATGCAGTCAGCGGCACGCAACATACTCGGCTTCACGGGGCGACAATGCCACAACCTTACGCTCTTGTGAAGCCCAAGTGACCAAGCTCTTCTCGAGGAAATAGACGACCCGGTAGTGCTCTTCCTGTCCTCCTCATCGCCGGCGAAGTCACTATCGCTATAGCCCAACAAGAATGGCTTAAGCTCGGTGCCCTTCCCGTATTTGCAGCCAAAATCCGATGTACCCTTAAGGTACCGTAGAATGTGTTTCACTGCAGCCCAATGCCGTTTACCAGGAGCCTCCATGTATCTGCTCACAACACCCACCGCAAAAGCTATGTCTGGCCTAGTGTTGACAAGATACCTCAAGCTCCCTATGATGCTTCGTATGCGTTAGCATTCACAACCTCTCCATCATTCTTCTTGCCGAGCTTCAACCGAGCCTCCATGGGCGTAGCACAAGGATTACATCCTGCCATGCCCACTGACTCCAAGATCTTGGCCGTGTAACCACTCGACACAAGGTGATCCCACGATTGCTTTGCTTTACTTCAATGCCCAAATAGTAACTTCAAAGAAACCAAGATCGCTCATCTTTGAACTTCTTTTTCATCTCCTCCTTGAACTTCTTCACTTCTTTTTTAGATTTGAACCCGAGAGATAATCAAGTTGTCAACATAGACCCCGACAACCAAGACAGACTAATTGTTGCTCCTTTTATACACAAAGCATGCTCTAATTTGCTCTTCTGAAATCCCGAGCAATCGAGCCTTGTCAAGCTTTCGAGTTCCGGGCCCTCGGTGCACCGCCTTTAAACCATAGAGTGCCTTTATCAATTTCAACACCTTGCTTCCATCACCTAGTGAAAACCCCGGAGGTTGTTGCACATAAACTGTTTCAGTTAAGTCACCGTTCAAGAATGCCGATTTGACATCCATATGATGAACCTCCCATCCACATTGAGTCGCAAAAGCGCCAACAACACCCTCACTGTTTCAATTCTGGCAATAGGAGCGAAAACCTCATCGAAATCCACCCCATGTCTTTGTGCATAGCCCTTAGCGACCAATCTCGCCTTATACTTGACAATCTTCCCTTTAGGATCCTTCTTAACTTTAAAGACCCACTTGAGCCCTATGGCTCATTTGTTTTTCCGGTAGCTCACCGACTACCCAAGTGTTATTATCCTCAATCGCCTTCATCTCAGGCATCCATCGCCTCCTTCCAAAGAACGTTGTGCCATTGCCTCTTCCATTGTAGGTGGCTCATTGTTGACGGTAACCAACGACATATTTTTCCCGTCAACTTACTACCATAAAGGGAGTAAAATTAAACCTTTTATACTCATATACATTTATCACTAATAAATTCCACTTGTAGTGTCTTGTATTTTATTTTGCAGATTTCTAATAAAAGCAAGTGGAAAATCGACCAAAGTAATACGCCTTCCTGAAAGCGCATTATTGCAAAATCAAGCCCAAGAGCAAATCGACCCAAAACATCAAATGCGGGCGAGCAAAGCCCGGCCCACAACTTTTCGGCGAAAAGACGACACCCCCACCAAGACCGGGCCAGGGGCGAGCCTGGGGTGCGCGCACCACGCACCGACGCACCCTCCCCCCTCGAGGCGGTTTCGGCCCACCTCGGGGAGGCGGTTCGTGCACCTTCAAGCGGGATTTCCCGCCCTTAGTTGGTCGGTTTTTGCGCATACAAGGAAGGTTTACAGTGTCGGTTTTGGTGTAAATTAGCACTTAGGCCCCTCCTCCAAGTGTATAAGTAGGCCCCCTCTCTCCCTCTCTCAACACACACCACTTGAGTCCAAAGAAACCACCAATCTCTCTCTCTACCACCTCTACCTCTCGCTCTTCTTCTTCTTCTTCTTTTTCTTCTTCTTCTTTCTTCTTTATTCTTTCTTAGTTAACACTTGGAGTAGAAGAGCTACAAGGAGGGCTTGTCTCCTAGAAGAAAGTGCTTTGGTAATACATCTACTCTATGGAGCATTCTTCTATTTACAAGTCTTATATCTATGTTCTTGGCCTAACTTATGAACTAGAGTATAGTTTTGTTCATGTTCTTGTGTTGGTATATGAACTAGCATATAGTTTACATATCATAATCTTGACATGTTCATCACATTTCTTCATCGATCATCATATGCCTAACTTGATTAGAGGTGGTATATCGGTTCGTTGTTCCTTCGGGTTTGCTCTTGTTCTAGTCCGTCCATTCGGCGAGTGGGGATCCCGGGGGACAAGAGTAGTGCTCTAATATGCGGGCATGGTGCTCGGGTATTACGACACCTGCGGATATGAGGGCATGCCACGGTTGAGGGGGGTAGGCGGCTTGGTCGTGACAAGCCTTGACCGTCCCTTGAAATCCCCCACGTTCGTATGTTACGTAGGAGTTCGTAAATGCTTCCTATCGGGCCGTATGGTATCCGAGGGAGTCTCCCCCTATCCTAGACCTAACCATGATTAAATCAGTTTGCATATGATCCTAACTATTCATTTGTATGGCCATGACTAGATACATTAGAACTACTCCATTAGGATTTCATTTATTCATTTATTCTTTATCTATTTTCTTTATCCTTTTTCTTTGGTGGATTCTTAAGTGTGTGTCACACTATCCATGAACCATTATTGCTTACCCCCTGTTATGAACATTTTGGTCTAAGCAAACACATGTTCCTCTATTCAGATGCCATGCTAATTTATTAATCACATGCCTTCCTTTGGGAAAATATAAATAACGATACCCCAAATACTTCCGGGTGAAATGCTACAATGATAGATCCGTGCGCTTGCGGATGAATATCTAAGATGGCAAGATCTATCCCATTGACGATTCCATTTCGGATCACCGACATGGTGGTTTACTTGGGAATGTCAGTGGCGCATTTTGGCGCTCTTATTGGGGATGGGTTTTATACTGTTTCCTTTGATTGCATTAAGAAATGCCAACAAGCACTTCGGCGCCGTTGCCGGGAAGGCATTGTGAAAAAAAAAAAAGCGGCTATGAATATGAACTGTGTGCGTGGATACCATTTGCTCATACAGGCTAATCTTTTATGTTTTCTCCCATTGTGGATGAAAACAAGATAGTGTATGTCGGGGTTTCCTCCTGCCCGAAAAACTTCATCTCCGATCCGGAGGCACTCCTAAGGAAGAACCGGTCTCGTGCCGCTTCTTCTTCGGCCGAACTCCCGACGGTCGAGACCGACATCCCCGCACCAACCGCAACTCAAGCCATGGCCCGAAGTCGCTGCGCGATTTCTCAACTCCCGCCACACCAACGTGCCCACCGGGCGGCGGTGAATGTGGCGGACAAAAACTTCGAAGCCAAATGGCTTGGGCTGATCACCATGGTGCAGGCGGTCCATTACATGACTGCCGAAAGGACGCAAATGCTCATCTCCGGCACTTCCTTGAGCCGTGCGATACAATAGTCATCAAAGATGTCGCGGGGCGTCATCGGGCTCCGCTTTGTTCCCCTTCTCCCTCGTGGGGAAGGCGAAACAGATGGTTCTACAAGGACAAGGAAGTCGTCGTGACGTGGGCCAAGTGCTCCGCGGGCGTTCCTCGCCAAGTTCTTCCCCATGGGCAAAACCAATGCCCCGAGGGGAGAATTGCCAATTTCGGCCGGACATCAATGGAACCCATCCCGGAGGCGTGGGAGAGGCTGCAAGAATACATTCTGGCATGCCCGCACCATGGGATGGAGAACTGGCCGGTGCTCGGAGAACTTTTACAATGGTCTCACGGCCATATCCAAGGGGCACCTCGACGCGCCCGGCTAGCGGTGGCGCATTTCTATCGCTCACCATCGATCGGGCAACAACCCCGATTGATAAGATGGTGGCAAATCGTAGCTGGGGCGAAGACAGAGCCCCCCGCCAAAACACAAAAAGGCATGCATACCGTGAAGGGAGGCGGATATGCTTGCCGCAAAAATGGATCTTCTCAATAAGAGACTGGAGGAGCGCAAAGACGGATGCTCGCCAGCGGCGCCCGGTCCTACGCCCGCGAGGCGCTCACATGACCTCGGTGAGGCGTGTGGTGAGGTTGGCCACTCGGGGGATAACTGCCACGAGACCCGTGAAGAAGCCGCCTTCATCAACAACGGCAGAACGGGTATCGCCAACCGCAAAGAGAAGCTGAACAACCGATCCAGCCACCATTCCAAGGCAACCAGGGGATACAACTCCAATTATAACCCCGGTCAGCCATCATTAAAGGACCTCGGTGCTTGGGCGGGCGAAAATTAACGAAAATCTTACCAAAAGATGAGCCATCAAGACAATATCCTTGAGGGTGTAAATAACAAGCTTGAAGGGTTGACATCACCGAAGAACCAATTTCGGCTTCAACAAGATGATAGAGACGCGGCTAGCCCGGTGCGGCCCAAGTGCCGGTTAACGACTTCGGGAAGGATCCTGGGGCAACCCGAGGTCCCACACGAGTCGATTAACATGATATCTCTCGAGGCTCGGTCAACCCGGAGAGTCGAAGAAGATCCCGTGGACTCGCCATTCATTGCCAAGAAGGGAGATCCTGGACGTCTGATCATCAGATGTGCCATTGGCCCCCACAATTTTGCTAATGCATTTTGTGACACTGGGGGCCAGTATTAATGTAATGTCCAAGGCCACCTTCAACAAAATCCATGGAGGGACACTTACTCACCGCCAAATTTGTCCTCCAAATGGCGGATCAATCAACAACAAGGCGGCCCGAGGAAATTTTGGAAGACATGCTCATTAAAATTCAAGATGAATACATCCCTGCAGACTTTTGTGATCCTAGACATGGGCCCAAAAGAGGATGTGTCTCTTCTTCTGGGGAGGCCATTCCTCTATATGGCCAAAGCCGACATCGATGCCGGGGAAGGGCTTCATCGTCTTCCATATCAAAGACAAAGGCGGTAAAGTGCCCATTCATTGGGTACAAGCAACAACACACCCGGCAATCATCGTCATCAAGACCGGTGTGGAATGTTGAAGGATCTCGCTCGAGACCCCCGAGCAGAGCCTCCCGCCCGATAGCGAGGGAAAGTCGACAGTGACTATAAATAACCTGCTCAAAAAAAAAAAAAAAATGGGGTATATCCAAAAAGACAAAAAAAAATGGGGTATATCTAAAAAGAAAAAAAATGGGGTATATTAAAAAAAATATATATATATATTTATATATATATGTTTCATAAAATATTTTTTTATTAACAAAATATTTTGGAAAACTAAAATAAAAATCTTCATAAATAAAATAAGTCTTTACATAAAAAATAAAGAAAAATATTTTCTACATAAAAAGAATATACAAAAAATATTTTTTAAAATAATTTTTCTATTTAAAAATAAATTTATATGTGAAAATTTTTGGAGAAAATTCAAAAAGGGAGAAAAACGGTCGAACCAGGACAAGCAAACAACGGCCCACGAACTTTTCGTGACCGTTGAGCACGCCCGACCAAAGCTGAGCGGCGGCGACCTCGAGGCGGGCGCGCTGCAAGCGCACCCCAAGGTGCGCGCCGCACCGTCTTGCGGCGCCGTCCGGGCTCCGCCTTCGCCAACGGCTCCTAGCCGTTGTGTGGAGCGTCCCACGGCGTTGGGCTCGGCTATAAATAGCCCGAGCACCGTGTGTGAGAGCACACACCTCTCATTTTCACTCTCTCTCACTCTCACACTCTCTCCCGCTTGTTTTACACTCCATTTTCTCCACCAAAAACATTGTGCCGAGCAAGATCACGGGTGTGAAAGTTCATTCTTTCAACTAACCCTTGCACACCCGGGTCTCGCTCAATCGTTTTTGCGGTAGCCATGGAGAAAGCCGGGAAGATCTTCGGCGGGTTGAGGCGTCGTCAAGGCATAGCTCACGGCATACAAGCACAAGCTCCGCCCTCAACCGACAACCTTGAAGACTCTCCCATGCAAGAAGATGCTGCACCCATCGGGGAGGAAGAAGCTCAAGCTCCCCGACAATCGGCGAAGCCGACGCCGGCCGTACCTCGACCTTCGTGAAGGGCGGGAGATGCAAGCATATCTCCTACTCAAGGATCGTGTGTTCCAACACACGCCCCCGAATCGACCCCGACCTCCTCGATCGGGGCGGGTATGGACGATGAACTCCCTATCCTTTGGAGAGCGGTTGGGTGGCGGGGATATTCCCCCTCTCGAGGAGGAAGGTTCTCGCCTCGACCATTCAGTTTTTATGCACACTAGTAGAGGACCGGCTAGGAATTTCTTTCCGCCTCTTTGGTACACTTTATCATGTTACATGGGCGGACCTAGCTCGTTCTTGGGGTTTCGATTATAGATGTGCAATAAACATAGATCTTTGCTCTCCCCTTTCTTTGTCGAAACCACTTTTGGGAGGAGATATCCGGTGCACATGAGACCGGTACTTTCAAACCTCGCCACTCACGCATCCGGCACCCCATCACTTAGATTTATCCACCGGCGGATCTCGTTGACTTTGTTTCCTAGACACGGGGTTAGATGGGTAAATGAGGTTGAATTAAAATTACTCTATCTTTGTTGTCCACAAGGTTAAGGTAGCTCCAATGGTAGAGATGTGCGGGAACTTTTTACATATTATCACAAAAGTTGCCGTTCACGTCACCCCGCACATCTCTTATCACACGCCTCGCTTCGCGATTGGGGCTTTGGAAAATCGGCAGATAGAGTACCCCGGGGACCTTTGGACTGTTCTTGCGGCTAGTGCGGGGGCACTTAGTTAAGGTTTTACCATCCGGCGGAGCTTGGTCATCTTTTTCCTGGGTATGCAACTATAGTTCGGTTACCTAACCCGGGACTTACGGTTGTATAAAAGCCGAGCACTAACATTTGAGCTCGAGGCTGGCGATAGCTTGCGTAGGAAAGATACCCCATCGGTTCTTCACGCGATTAATCGGGAGACCGAGGTCGGATCCTCCTCCCACGGGCCCTACTTCACGCCCACGGCCACGACCCACGGCCTACACCCGGTGTTCCAGGCGGCATGGCCTCACCCTATGGGGACCCTGGGGGTAATACCGGGTATGATCCTAGGTGGGAGCCGCCGCCTCGGTTTACCGGCACCATCGAGTGGCCCGAAGGAGATCTGGCGGCATGGAGGGCCAACGGGTTTGATTTTGACGACGGCTCATGATATGCCCCCCACGGGTTCGGCCGCGGGCACCACCACAAGGGGTGGAGGCTATCGGGATCCAAATGCGGCACCTCGGCGTCCGCAACTAGGAACATTGAGCATACGCTCAATTCCCGTGTGCAAAATACTAGACAATGGCGGCAGAACTGGGAGCGGCGAGTCGCCAGAGATGGACCCAATTGAGTCCAACATGGCTACTCACCATGCACGCGAGGAAGCATTCTCGAGGTACCAAGGCTTCGATCCCGATCTGTAGGCCTCCGGATAGCTTGGGGGAGGACCCCCACAGGTATCATTGCATTGCATATTTAATTCCATTAAATTTTATTTTATTTTAGCATGTTTAAATTCCAGCAATATTGCATTGAAAAAAAACTAAAACTAAAACTAAAAAAAAAATCCAAAAATAGAATAAGTAGCTCTTCTTTGTGCCTTAAATGCTTATGAGCTATAAAAATGTTTAGTCTTAGTCCCTTGTTGAAATGATGAATAGTTGCTCTGTCTTATGCTTTGCCTGTGCCTAGTTTATAATTGAGAAGTTCTCTAAAGTTTGGGTTTAGTGGCTAATTCTAAAACTCATCCCGAAAAAAAAAAAAAAACGATTCATGTGGGTTGCATATGCTCTATCTAGTCTAAGTTGTTGCCAAATATGATATGGTACAAATGGATTTGCTATGACTTCGTCCAAAAGAGAAACTTGACATCCGGGAATCTATGCTTTAAAAGAGAAATGTTTTTAGGCTATGCTAAAAAAAAAAAAAAAAAAAAGATGAAAAATGGACAAGTGTCCGAGGCTGATAGAGCCCACATCTCTAGAAAAAAAAAGAAAGAAAGAAAAAGAAAAGAGAGGAAATAAAAGACAAAAGTCTAGGGCGAGCGGCGAGCCCACCTCTCCAAAAAAAAAAAAAAAAAAAACATATATAGCAATAAAGCCCATGCTTTCTCGAAAAAAAAAAAAGAAATAAATATTATCTAAATAAAATCCCTGATAAAAAGTTGATCAAAAGGATGAATGATAAGCACCTCTCATTATAACCGTTCTATCGGCAACCGCCCAAGGCTTTGAGAAAAAGTTTGAAAAGCCCCGCTACGATGAAAGGTAATAAAGGGTGGGAAAAAAGATGTGCCATTTTATTCAAACTCTAGTAGAAAATCTTATTATAACCCGGCACTTGTAAAACGTAATCGGCATAGTAGCAACTCCCGATCAACAACCAAGTACTTATCTCTTTTTTGCTCGAGGGCCGCGCAAAGGGTAAGCTTGGGGAGTTTGTTGACGGTAACCAACGACATATTTTTCCCCACAACTTACTACCATAAAGGGAGTAAAATTAAACCTTTTTATACTCATATACATTTATCACTAATAAATTCCACTTGTAGTGTCTTGTATTTTATTTTTTGCAGATTTCTAATAAAAGCAAGTGGAAAATCGACCAAAGTACGCCTTCCTGAAAAACGCATTATTGCAAAAATCCAAGCCCAAGAGCAAATCGACCCAAAACATCAAATGGGCCGAGCAAAGCCCGCCCATAACTTTTCGTGGCGAAAGACGACACCCCACCAAGACCCGGGCCGGCCGAGCCAGCCAGGGGCTTGGCGCACCACCACCGGTGCGGCCGCACCCTCCACGAGGCGGTTTAAACCCGACCTCGGGAGGCGGTTCGTGCACCTTCCAACGGGGTTTTCCGCCCTTAGTTGGTCGGTTTGCGCATACAAGGAAGGTTTACCAGTCGGTTTTGGTGTAAATTAGCACTTAGGCCCCTCCTCCAAGTGTATAAGTAGGCCCCCTCTCTCCCTCTCTCAACACACACCACTTGGAGTCCAAAGAAACCAAAGAATCTCTCTCTCTCTACCACCTCTACCTCTCTCTCTTCTTCTACTTCTTCTTTCTTCTTCTTCTTTCTTCTTCTTCTTTCTTCTTTATTCTTTCTTAGTTAACACTTGGAGTAGAAGAGCTACAAGAAGGGCTTGTCTCCTAGAAGAAAGTGCTTTGGTAATACATCTACTCTATGGAGCATTCTTCTATTTACAAGTCTTATATCTATGTTCTTGGCCTAACTTATGAACTAGAGTATAGTTTTGTTCATGTTCTTGTGTTGGTATATGAACTAGCATATAGTTTACATATCATAATCTTGACATGTTCATCACATTTCTTCATCGATCATCATATGCCTAACTTGATTAGAGGTGGGATATCGGTTCGTTGTTCCTTCGGGTTTGCTCTTGTTCTAGTCCGTCCATTCGACGAGTGGGGATCCTGGGGGACAAGAGTAGTGCTCTAATATGCGGGCATGGTGCTCGGGTATTACGACACCTGCGGATATGAGGGCATGCCACGGTTGAGGGGTAGGCGGCTTGGTCGTGACAAGCCTTGGCCCGCCCCTTGAAATCCCCCACGTTCGTATGTTCTCAGAGGAGTTCGTAAATGCTTCCTATCGGGCCGTATGGTATCCGAGGAGTCTCCCCCGCTATCCTAGACCTAACCGTGATTAAATCGGTTTTGCATATGATCCTAACTATTCATTTGTATGGCCATGACTAGATACATTAGAACTACTCCATTAGGATTTCATTTATTCATTTATTCTTTATCTATTTTCTTTATCCTTTTCTTTGGTGGATTCTTAAGTGTGTGTCACACTATCCATGAACCATTATTGCTTACCCTGTTATAAACATTTTGGTCTAAGCAAACACATGTTCCTCTATTCGGATGCCATGCTAATTTATTAATCACATGCCTTCCTTTGGGAAAATATAAATAACGATACCACGAATACTTCCGGGTGAAATGCTACAATGATAGATCCGTGCGCTTTGCGATGAATATCTAAGATGGCAAGATCTATCCCGTTGACAGCTTCCATTTCGGATCACCAACATGGTGGTTTACTTGGGAATGTCGTGGCGCATTTCTGACGCTCTTATTGGGGATGGGTTTTATACCTATTTCCTTTGATTGCGTTAAGAAATGCCAACACTCATCGAGGCGCAGACCAAGCACAAACCGCTGTACTCGAAACCTTGAACCGGATTTGTCGAATCCAGTAGGTTAGGTATCGATCTCGTAGCGTAACGGTGCCCCTTCTAAATCCACTTGAACCTCTGTTGGTGGCGATACAAACTGTGGGCTGAGATATCTATGTTGATCCACGACCGGACCCGTTGGTGTGTGAATCGGTGTCCAAAGACTACCACGCGATGGAATTGACGGCGGTGTAGGCGGCGAGCCATCATCGCTCCCCGAGCCCCCGCGTCCGCTTGCCGTCGGGCCGAGAACCGGAGCTCGTTGCGGATGGTGAGCGATGGCGTCCGACCGACGGGCACTTCCCCTCGATCGTCGTCAGAGTAGACGACTGAAAACTGCTCGGTACCTGCTGCTGCTCCCTCCCAATTCCATCGTCTAGCTTCATCAAATACCACATCCCTGGTCACGATCACCCGATTGGTTGCTAGATCAAACACTCTATAGCCCTTCGTCTCGGGTTCATAGCCGGAAAACACCCCGAATCGACTGTGCGGCGGTTTGAAACACCCGGCCCCGTGCGTTTGGCAAATGCGGTGCGACCAAAAGTACGCAAGTGCTTCACACTCGGTTTCCTCCCAAACCAAGCCTTGTATGGAGTAATGCCATTTAGGCTCTTAGTTGGCGACCGGTTAAGCAAGTAGACAGCCATGTGGACTGCTTCTCCCCAAAATCTTGCCGGGACACTCATGCTTTTTAGCAAGCACCGAGCCATCTCGACAACTGTCTGATTTCGATGCTCCACAACCCCGTTCTGCTGCGGTGTGTAAGGTGTGGTCGTGTTCCTCTTGATTCCCGCTCAATGCAATAATCGGAAAACGAGCCCGAGTTGAACTCACCACCTCGGCCGTTTACTCAACATTTTCGGGCGGCGTCCGATTCCACCTCAGCCTACGCCCTTGAACTTCTTGAACCGGCTCAACGCCTCATCCTTCGTACTCAACACGACGTGCATTGTTTTGCCAGTGTACAACAATCACACACCTGTTCAACACGACAAATCTGTGGAATACCATCCACCATCTCCATCCTGCCAAGATCACGAAGTGACCTGAAATTGAGATGTCCATACCGTGCATGCCATAACCAGGCTACATCATCCATCTTGCTCAACAGACAAACGGGTGAAGTGAGATTAATCTTCATAATGTACAGTCTGTTCTTCCTCTCAGCCCTGACAAGGACTCCCCGTTTCTCCTGTCCTTCTTGCACCCGCTCAAACACCTCAAGGATGCCATGATCTATCTCAACCCTGCACCCTCCTTCCTCAAGCTGGCCAAGACTTACAATATTGCACTTCAAAGATGGAATGAAGTAAACCTCAGTGAGTACACGATGGTCTCCATTCTTCCCGGCAATTATCACAGCACCGATTCCCTGAATCTTCATAGTTGACCCATCACCGAACCCCACTGATCCTCTGACAGATTCATCCAAGGATGCCAAAGCATCACGACACCCTGTCATATGGTTTGTCGCACCAGTATCAAGTACCCACAAGCCTGCACTATACTGTGATGGAAACACACGTTCTTAGTTCAAGAACACTTCCTCCATCGCCGGCAACCGGATTCTCTGAACATCGCACACCTGTGCCACCATCAGAGCTCCACTCGTGTCTACATCAGCATGATGAGCTGCCTCTTGCCTGTCCTCCTTGGGCTTTGACTTGCAATCTTTCCTGAAGTGGCCAAAAACACCACACTTGTGGCATTTACCTTTGCGTTTTGGTGTCCCATATGTTGTGACATTCTTTCCACCGGTTTCACGAGCATCACGCAACACCGTCTTCTCCTTCTTCTCATACCGCCCACCACCGTTGCTTCCTTGTGCATCTGGTGAGCGTTGCTTGTTCCTGGCAGCCCACTCTTCTTCTGTTAGAAGAAGTTTGCCAGTCTTCTCTGTCACCTGTTCAACAGATGGCTCCAATCTGTCCTCGGTGAGCGAAGGTGACCTATCAACTCCTCGAGTGTGAATTTCTTCGGATCCTTCACCATCTCGATCGCCACCGCCACCCTGATGTACTTGCTTTCGGCACCACCCGAAGGAATTTCTTCACCATCTTTAGTCGGTGATACTTTCCTCCCCTAATCCTCGTAACTTTCATGTTACAAGTTTCGTGATGCGGATAGCAAACTCATCAATGGCCTCACCCGGTTTGAACCCGATCGACTCGAATTCAGCCAGTAACTTATGAGCGTTCACTTCCTTGACACGATCTGCCCCAAGCCGCATCGTCTTGATTGCTTCCCAGGCTTCCTTGACGGTCTTCTTGTTCGAAGCATCAAGTGCATCTCCCGTGGCACGCCACGCAAAGATGGCTCCTAGAGCCAACCGATCACGCCGTCTATCCACCTTGGTAGCATCGGCCTCCTCGACAACCTCCCGAGAGATACATCCCCTCCAAGTTGCACTTGATATGGGATGCCCACTCTGATAATTTGTGCGAAGTTAACATAGGCCACACAAGATTACTGCTTTGATTGAACGAGCAGCGTGGTCCATGGTCTCCTTCTCTCGAGCCCGAACCCATCTCCGACGCGAAGTTGGTGATCCTGAAATCGTCTTCTTCACCGTTCCGGCGAACACCCACCGTCAACTCAATCGACTTCACACACCGTCACCGAACGCCTCCCCCTCGACAACCAACGGCTCGATACCACGTGTTGGAACCAAAGCGTTGCCTTGGAATGTCCGAAAGACCGAGCTCGCCGGCCGCGTCACGCGATGGTGATCACGGTGACTAGAACGTAGATGGAAACAAGATGACAATCGTTTTGTCTTTGCCAACATTGCGGCTTCCTCGGTCTCCTCCACTTTATATTTATAGGGATACATGGGATTACGGAACATGCCTCCGCATCTCCCCACGCCACGCCATACACCGTGAATCACATCGTTTCACCGTGGACGGACTCCGCCTAGCGCGTCCGTCCACGCCGTGGCGCTGCGTGCCGACTCTCGCAACACCGGATCACGCCGTGCCCGAGCATGCCTCCGTTTACGCATGATCCGTTTACTCGACTAGCTCTAACAACCTGCCTAGATTGACTCAACCGATCTAATGCTAAGACTCTTTACAATCTTAACCGAATGGACAATGCAACAATTTAACTAACAATGACACGGAGCACCGTGGCCCGCCACGTCGCGCGGCCGAGCTAAAGGGAACCACTCGCTGCTCCATCCAGATAGATTCAGTTTTGCCTCGGTTAGAATCAATTCCCGATGATAGGCGGATCAGTTTAACAAGAGAAGCGGGCGCGCGCGCGCATCTCGAACGACTTGTTGGTGCCAGGGAGAGATCGCTCCTCATTGAGTTTCTTTAGCTCCGCCTTGAGCTCCTTCAGCTGCGCCTCGAACTTGACCGGGTCTGCCGCATAACAACGGAGGCGTCAGATCCACAAGAAACTAGTAAGGACGGACGCAATGATGCATCGGCGATGTCGCGGCTTACCCATGGCGACGGTAGCGGTTGCGGCGGGAGGGGCAAAAGCGGAGGCGGCAGCGGAGCAGGGTGGAAGTTGTGCGTGAAGGCAATTGACTGCCGGCGGCGGAGCGGGGTGGAGGCTGTGCGCGAAGTCAGTTGTCCACAGGCGGCTGGGGAGGCTTATAAGAGCAAGCCAAACGCAGGCACATTATGGCGAGCTCCTCGTTGGCCTCGATGCGTGCGGCGTCGGCGGCCTCAATGTCGGAAGAGCCTTTGCTGGGCCGAGGAATATGGGATCCTCGGCGGCGCGTTGTTGCACGTGGATGCGGCGCCGGGGGACGTGACGGTAGCGGTGCATTGGATCCCTGTGGAGCTGCGCAAGATGATGGACGAGCTGGACGCGGCCGGCAAGGGAGGCGGTGAGTGCGAGCAAGATGGCGAGGATGGACTTCCTTTCTTCCTCACGCGGTGATGAGACTTGGACCAGGAGCTCGCCTAAGCCTGGCCAGGATAGAACGGTCACCCCGGCCGTTTCCCCTAAGCCTGGCTAAGCCTGTACAGTTGCATTGTGCAAGCCGGGCTAGTAGGCCCAGATTTGCAACCAAACACACATTTCGTGGCCCAACTAAGCCTGACTAAGGTTTTTTGGTGCAAGCAAACACACCCATAAAGGCATGCATGTACCATACCCTGTCCACTGAATCACGCGTAAAGGAATCTAATAAAAAAAGGAACAAGTAAACCATGCATCCATTACAACATGAGCACCATGACTCATAACAACAGAAGCACTATGACTTACGCATGTGTTACCATGTGCTCCACAAATTATAGTACTCCATCGATGTCCAAATTATAAATCATTCCAGCTTTCAGAGCTCTTGTTTCAAAATCGATTTCTAGAAGCAGAAATCATCGATCTCTAGAGACACGAAGCTACCTGCAGTTGGGGCTTGTTGACACAAATTAGGGTTTGCACCAACACATTAGTACGACTTTAGATGCCCACGAGGTTGCAATCAACCTGTAATGGACAGCAAGGACCACAGCTTGATCATCCAAAGTTCCAAACCGATCTAATGAACGATATAGGCGATGTAGAGCTTGATATCGGCTGAAACGACATCGGAACAACCTCCGGAAGGATCCGTCGGGAGGGTGCACGTGAAGGGTCTTCTAAGAGAACGCCAACGAAATTCGTCTTGAAAGTTGCCAGACAACATATTAGGGTTTGGAAAGGGGTAAAAGTAGGGTCAGTAGATTGATTTTGACGATTGGATGTAGATGGGATCAAATCGGCCATGAACCTCTTATTATATGAAGGGGGTGGTCTCATCTCCATAGAAAACCGCACGGATACGTTTCCAATCACGAGAGCCTTCTAAAAACCGATTTACAATCAAATCGGTTCGGACACGAACTGCACGCGCTACCCACGAGGTGCGCCGGACACGGTCCATGGGACCGCAGCTTATGAGCACCGCCCGGACCATCCGCCCGTCTGCGTCGGACGCGCCTCAACTACAACTACCGGCGTCCGGCGCATGTTAATCTCGACCGCCCGCTCCCCTTTGTCGGGTTTCTTGATCTTTTGGTCTTTTTGTTGAACTCCCCAACACGTCCACAATGTGACATGTTAACCCATCAAAAATTGTGCCCGGATATTTTGGGGGTCAACATATGCCCCCTTGTTTTTAGGCGAGGATGACAAAAACCTGAAAACACAACAAGCAAGGAATCCGAACAACAACGAATTCCCATCATATCAGCTGTTTTCAGGCGCCGTGTATTTCGCTTATTTCTTTCACGGTTGAGTCCTCCTTTAATGCTTTTGCAGATATACCCTACAGAAAACAACAATTCACCAAAACTGTTAGTTTTGACCTTAGTATTGCTTCATTTGTTCCTTTTCTTGTGCTTAATTGACTATAAAATGTTGACCCTACCAAGGGTCAACAACTATTCATGTATATTAGTCTTGTGGTCTCTACATAAGTGTTACTAACTATGTTGTATCCTTTCTAGAGCAAAAGGAATTTAGTTTTTTTAAAAAATTTATATATATTTAGTAATGTTGCAAATATGCTTGTGCGAAGTACATTGTAAAAGCATCTCCAAGAGAATAGCTAAAAAGACTAGCTAAATTTACTGATTTAGCTACTTTCTAAAATAGATTAGATAAGAAAATACTAAAGTACTCTAACAGAATGTGTAAAGGATAGCCAAGTGAGGTAGACAATCTAAAAGCAGAGTAAATAAGTTGGAATTAATGGAGAGCTACTAAATTTAGGAGTCATGCGTTTCCTTTAATAATAGCTAAATTTAGCTAAGACTTTAAATTCCTAAACCTACTTATCATTTTTCCCTATAACTACTTACTCCTATCGATAACATTTAAGCCAAAAGCCCATATAAGTTACTAATATATAGCTGAAATTTGGCCCATAGAATCCAAAAGCCCACACCAAACCTCAGCCGCAAGCTTCCTCTGTTCTGCTCTACACCGCCTGTAGTAGCATGCAGACAAAGAGCCGCGCCGGCGAAGAAGGCAAGTTCCGGTCGACTTCCTCGAAGTGGAACACGACCCCACGCCAGCGAGGACCCACAGGCCAGCGCACCCGAGCCCGGAGAGGAAGGCGCCGGTGGCCATGAGGAATCGCCTGGATCCCCTGCTCCGTGCCTCCGACACTCCGCCGGCCCCAAGGTCAGTGGCCTATAGGTTCCCCTTCGCTTTTGAGATTTGAGCTGAGGATTAGCTAGCTTCCTTGCTGGATTCAATTTGTGCTTTGTAATGTGAGAACTAGCTAGGACCATAGTGTTGGTTTCTGAAACTACATGGGAACGACAATGCAGTTTAACTGACAGGGAAAATCAATTAAGCTAGTTTTTTTTTTTGGAGAATGTACTCATAGCTTGGACCATAGTGTTGGTTTCAGGTTTACACAACGCTGTTAACCTGGCCCATTCCCAGTAAAACTGTTTACTGCTGTGTGTTATCAGGTGTTACAACTTACAACTAGAGGTCCAAGCACTAGTTGCCATTATACAGATTGAGATTGTCTGCTGCTTTGCCATTTTTATTCAAAGAAATGGAGCCTATACCTACACCCACAGTGAAACGAATTGGACGTAAAACCGGATACATACTAGGCTATAAGCAAGGAAAGGAAAACAGTCTACAGAGATAAAAATTGGAGCATAGTATTTTTATGGCCCCCCATGCGCATACTAATTTTTACTAAGCGCCTCCCAAAATAAGGTTCTAATGCTTGGATATGGTAAATCATTTATATGAATGATTTTGTTTATTGGAATTGACATTGTAGTTCAGAGGCTGTTGTTTAGTGGAAATGGCATGGTGTTGTTCAGTTTTGTTCTGTTCTTCAGATTTCTAAATTTCCAAGAAGATTGGTCATACTGCATTTTTACATACTGAAAGATAGGTAATATGTGATACAAAATGTAAAGTGGGAGGCCAGGAACACATGATTGAAACACAAGGTTATATAGATCCCTGTTTTTAAGGCGGTAAGGCGAGGCGGCGCCCCCCCTTCCGGACGCCTAGGCGAATAATAAGGCGCTCGCCTAGGCGACGCCTTATAATCAATTTAGTATATAATGCTAATAAAAATTCAAATACCAATCTAACATTAATATAGCCAATTACAAATATCAAATGTTCCATCTCTTAGTAGCTATAAATTGTCTCTAATTGCAACACATAATTAATAGTGCTGCTAGTGCAACACATAATTAGTAGTGCTGCTAGTGCAGCACATTAAGTAGTGCTGCTAGTGCAGCACATAAGTAGTGCTACTAGCCTGCTAGTGCAGCACACATATTAGCTTACAAAAGAGGGACTACAATCTCTAATCTCTCAAGTCTCAATAGCCATCATCAAACTCTCCAGCAATGTTGTCTGCCTCATTGTCTTCTCCAAGTTCATTGGCATCATTTGGATCATCCTCACAATCTGTCACATCTGCATCATCAAATGGATCTGGATTTTCTTCATTGTCTAAACCAAACTCCTCTTCATTCACCGTAGGAGCAGAATTTCTTGCACGGCTGTGGGCTGCTCTTGGAAAGTTTCGGCCTTGAAGTGATTGTGATGCTCCAACAGCTTCATCAATATGGTTCCATGTAAGGTCACACTCACACCCACGAGCACCTTGAGGGTGTACATGCAATGAGTCAGCCCACTCATTGTTCCAATCAAAGTCCTCAATAACTAAAGGATCAAAGTTCCTCCCCTTCTTCTGGCGTAACTTTTGGAACCTAGACTTCATCTTCCGGTTGTAGGAAACAAAGGCAATAGCATTCAACCTCTTATGCAAGAATCTGTTCCTTTTCTTTGTGTGGATCTACAAAACCAGGAACACACAACAAAAAATGAATAAAATGTTTGCTGGTATATTGGTAAGGGCAGCAAGCAAATGAGGAAATACTTAGTTACTCACTCCTTCAAATGTGCTCCAATTTCGCTCACAGCCAGATGATGAAGCACAAAGACTAACCAAACGTCTTGCAAACCTTTGTAGTTCAATAGCACGGCCACCATAGGAACGCCACCAATCAACTAGAGCAAACAAATGAAACAATATATTAATAGCTAGGTCCAAAAACTGCTAGCTGGAATTAAATTGTTATGTTGTACACTTGCTGAAATTAAAATGGAAATGGAACACTTACGAGGACTCATTGACTCAAGGTTTTGTATGGCCATCTTATTTGAAAAAGCTTCTCCTCTAAGATATTCATAATCCATGGCTTGAGCATTTATCTTGGTTCTAGTTTCCTCATCCTCCACCATTCTTGCAAGCACATCAAGAAAGCATCCTCTTAGTTGTCCAACAGTTTCGTCATCATCCTTTCTTAGTAGAGGATGTAGCTTCCCTGGGTTCAAGTACATTGCAGCCCCATACAATGGATGATCCATTTGTTTCTCCCAACGGTCCTCAATTATTTTCATGATCCTCTTGAGCAAAGGTTTCTTGGCTTCAATGGCAAAGGCTTGTTTGATCCTTTCCTTTGCATGGTTCATTAGAGCTTGAACCTCTGGCATTGCTGGCTTCTCATCTCCATCAACTACCCTAAGCACAATTAGAAGTGGGGCTGAAGCTCTAAGACAATCTTCCACAGAATTCCAAAACTGTGTGGAGAGCACAATGTCATGCACATCTTGACCAGCTTTAGTTTTTGCCAATTTGTTCCCGGTCCATGCTTTGCTAACCATTAATGACTTCAAAGCATCCTTGTGCTTGTACAGGCTTTTCAAAGTCAAAAAGGCTGTTGCAAATCGTGTGGCTGCTGGCCTCACAAGGTCAGCCCCACCTGTTTTCTCCCTCATGGCAGCAAGGATCCTCCCATGCCTATAGATGAAAGTTGTCACACGCCTTGCACGTGTAATAGGTTTCTTGAATTCTGCCAACTTCCCTATATCTTCTAACATGAGATCCAAACAATGGGCAGCACATGGAGTCCAAAATATTGTAGGAATCCTGTCCATGAGAATCTTGCCTGCAGCCTTGAAGTTAGCACCATTATCTGTGATAACTTGAACAACTTTTTCTTTCCCAATCTCCTCAATCTTCTTCTCTAGCAAACCAGCAAGCATGTATGCATCATGTACTTCACTTGATGCATCAATGGACTCCAAGAAGTAAGTCCCCTCCGGGCTGTTTACAAGAAAGTTAATCAAGTGGCGTCCCTTCCTATCAGACCATCCATCAGACATGAGTGTGCAGCCATAATATTTCCATGCTCTCTCATGCTCCTCTCTCATGGCACTTGTAGACTTCACAGCTTCTTGAAGTAATGGATCTCCAAGTTGATATGGTGTTGGAGGCTTGTACCCAGAACCATATTGTGCTGTGGCCTCAATTGCAATCTGAAATTGCCTTGCTGCTGCTGCATTAAAAGATACTCCACACTCATAGAAGAATGATGACCACTGTGTATCCACATAATGCTTCTCTTCCTTGGTTTTTGTACTGGACACAATTGTGGGCTGATAAGACCCTGAACGTCTCTCATCTACTATCTCTTCTGGTGTTTTTCGAAGCATCTCAGCTACAGATTTGTTTGCCGTTGCCTCTGGTTTAGTCTTATTGCCAACAGCCATGAATTGTAAGGATGATTGCCTCCTTTTTGCTGCTGTCCCTGAACTAGGATGTACAGCGAGCAGCAGGCAGCTTTCATTTGCGGGGAGCGACTTCATTTGCGGGAGCCTCATTTGCTGCCACCTCCACCACCTCTTCATCTAGAATCAATGGTCTTTTCCTCTTATTTGCATCCAAGTAAGCTTTCATTTCCCTCCTAACTTCCGGTGCTCACACCTGAACAGAGTTTTGCATCTCCATAACCACCGGCCAAATGTTGCTTCAACCTTTTAATCCCTCCACGAACTGAGTTGCCACATAAGGTGCATGCCACCTCATCTCTGTTTTGAAGGTTCGGCCAATAACCAAACCGCCACGCTAGATCTTTTGTCCTTTGCGGCTTCCGAGCTGGATCATTCTTGGGATCATATTGGCTGACAATTGATGGTGGACTTGCCAAGGTTCCTGCTACATAATTTAATTACTATCTATTAGCAATCTAGCACAGAGCACAAACAGAGTAGCATCAACTAAAGTAGAGCACAGAGCACAAAGGACATCCAGTCTAGTAAACTAATCAAATTAGCATAAAAGACAGTGCAGTAAGAATATAAAACAGAGCAGCTCTAGCTAATGTACTACTCTATTTAGCATCTAAGTATAAATCAAAGCACAAGTAGACAAAGCAACAACTATACACATGTGATGTAAACAAAAGCAGGGGACAACCTCATGCAAGGTTCAGCCTTTCAAGAGCAAACAAAGCACTAAAGCAGGGACCAGTCACCATGAAAGCTTCAGCCTTTCAAGAGCAAACAAAGCTGGGACCAGCCACATGCAACCACAAGCAGGAGACAGCCGCACATGCCACATGCAAGATTTCACCTTTTTAAGAGAAACAGAGAGAGGAGCTGAGGATACCCGGTCCGGTGGAGGGCTGAGCAGATCGGGTGCGAAGCCATGGCGGTGAAGCCATCTCGGGTCTCTTGGCGGATGGCCGCACGGATGCCTGAAGGGGGAAGTCGGGAGGGCGGCGCGGCTCCAGCGGCGCGCGTGGCTCAAGCCGACCCGCAAGAAGAGGACGAGCGGGACCTGGCCGGGAGTGGGGAAGAAACTGCAGCGGGTCTGCCTCTCCCTCTCTCTTCTCAATCCCCTATCTCTCACAATGCCTCTCTATTTCGCTGGATTTCCTGGACCGCGCGGTGAGGCGGGAGAAGTCCCGCGCGGGAGCTATTTCCCGCCCTGGGGTGGCCTCCTTTTCCCCCCGGCGCCCGCCCGCTGCGCCTGTCTCTTCCGCTCACACGTGGGGCGCTTTCGCCTCAGGCTTTTGGCGTCGCCCCTGGCGCCTACGGAAAGGCGGACGCCTTCGACGCTGAGGCGGGCGCCTTACAGCCCCAGCTGGCGAGCCCCGACGCCTTGAACTTTCCGTCGCTGGGGCGCCTGATAGTCGTCGCCTGAGGCGCGCCTCCAAAACAGGGATATAGATGCCTAGAGTATTCAGTTTATTTAATCATCACACTTTGGAGTTATTGCTCAAAAAAAAAAAAAGGGCATCATGCTTTCAAGTCTCTAACTAAGACTTTGGTTATATATTATATGTGGGTGTATTTTAACACTGTGGGTTAGTATAACATCACTAGTTTGATTGTATCAGTCATTAACGTTTCACAGGGAGTTCAAGTTGTTCTAAAAGGGCTCCAGGTTTTTAGGTCAACACACAATTGGGCAATGATGCTTGGGAGTTAGGGTCACATAAAAAACATCTGGTGGTAGAAGCAGCCAAATATTGTTATTTGCAATTGGTATTTGTTTCCCAGTACCACACTTAGTACTATAGCCAGGATTGACACTTAGTACTGATTCCCAGTACTGCACCAATTCCTTACACTAGGAAAACTCCTAATACATATTTGTCCCTGGCTACATATTTATTCGATCGACTGCCTTGTACAAATCTTTTTCCATACATGAGGTGCAACTGCTACAGAGGTACTATGTGAATTAGAGTGACGTAGATACACTTCCCCATGAGCACAATGTTGAAAATTCTTCTTTGATGGCCAACATTTCAGCATAAACCTCCTCTGTTCTTGGTTGATCCTTGGGTGACATCTCAGAACATTTTAGACCAAGATTTGCTAGTTGCATGGCACAGTGCTGCATTTCAACCATTTCCTGTCCTCCATCTTCACCTTCATGATATCCAGTGAGATTTGGCTCTAAAATGTTATGGATATTCAGTGGAAGCGATGTTTCCACAAAGTTCGGATGTTTACACCATCCTTAAACATGTCATCAGTTGGTCGCCTTCCTGTAATAATCTCTAGCAGAATAATTCCAAAGCTGTAGATGTCACCCTCAACTGAGATTTTGCACCCCACGCCATACTCTGCAATGTTGTGCAAAACTGAATAAGAAACTCCTCCACTTAGCTATTTTAGAAAATTGGGAACATTTACAGGACAAATATCATGCATATATAAGTACAATTCATTCTGATTAAAAAAAAAGGAGTGAAAATTGTGCTAACCTGGTGCAATATAACCGATAGATCCTCTTGGTCCTACAGCACTCGATGAATTATTGAATTCTGTTGAAAAGTCAACAGAAAGAAACTTTGCAAGACCAAAATCACTGAGAGATGCAACCATTTCATCATTCAAAAGGACATTGCTTGGTTTCAGATCACGATGTACCAAAAGGAGGGGTGCATCGATTATGAAGATAGTCCAATGCAGCAGCAATATCCACAGCTATTGCTATTCGTGTGCCTAAACTCAATGGCCTTTTCGTGCTTTTTGCATACTCTTGATGGAGCCAGCTTTCTAGGTTACCATTTACCATGTACTCAAGAATTAGTGCTTTGAATTCATTTCCAGTTGGATCAAATGTTGAACATACACTAATCACTCTTATAAGGTTCCGATGGCGAATGTTTCTCAATGCCTCACATTCAGAAAGGAAGTTACTTGCTGCTCCAAGTTGGTCGAGCCTGAATACCTTTATGGCAACTGCACATTCTTCAACCTTGAATTGGCCTTTATACACCAATCCAAATCTTCCAGATCCAACAAGACTGTTAGGAGAGAAACCATCTGTTGCTTTGAACAAATCACCATACGAAAAAGTTCTTTAGCTCTTTTACTGACTGGCTGGTTACTTGCTTTCCTTTCCTTCTTTTCTTCAAAATAATGACAGCAACAAACACCATTGTGATAGCAACTACACTAGCAAGTGAAACCAGAACAGCCAAAATGTAGGAATGCTTCTTTCTTTGGTGTTTCATGTCAAGCACTGTGATACTTGTAGATCTGGAGATGTTGCACACAATTTATTGTTTCCCTGGATGAACACATCATTTGGTCTAGCGAAGATGCCGCCTCAGGGGACAGGCCCTCAAGGTCATTGAAGGATAGATTTAGAACCTGTAAAGAGCTAAGTGACTCCAAAAATTCAGGAATTCTACCAGAAAAGTTATTCTGGGAAAGATCCATCACAGTGATGCCTTTTAAGTTGATGAAAGAATCTGGGATGCTTCCATGCAGATTATTTCCTTCTAAGTGGAGTGACTCAGAAGAAGGCACTGACCAAGTGTGGAGGGATCTCATCTGATAATTGATTGTTGGAAAGACTAAGTGAATTCAGATTGATCAATCCTCCAATCTCAAATGGTATGTCTCCAGTGAGTTTGTTATTGGACAAGTCTAAGCCAACAGAAAGTGTAGATATCGAAAAGAGTTCCCGTGGAATGCCTCCATACAAGGTATTCGAAGAAAGATTGAGTGTTGTCAGTTGTTTGCAGCCCTCTAAACTTGAAGGTATGAGCCCGGTCAAATTATTTTCCTCGAAATGAAGTTCAGTAAGCTTATCTAGCTTTCCAATTGATCTTGGGATTTCTCCAGAAAGCTGGTTTTTGGATATGGTCAGAATGGACAAGTTTTGGAGGTTCCCAAGCGTGTCTGGTATTTTCCCTGAAAGAAAATTATTGTCTAACTGGATTACCGTGAGATTCGTGAACTTTCCTATCTCTGATGGTATAGAACCTGTGAATTGGTTTTCTTTTAGAACCATGATCTCTAAGCTTTTGGGATATTGGTGATATAAGTAGATATTAAACAATGGAGGTTGTTTCTATCTAACCATAAATTCTTTAACTGTGTGCCGTTGACCAGAGAGGACATGAAAGACCAATCGCCAGCTTCAAGCTTATTTGCACCTAGATCTAGGTATCTCAAAAAGGTCAGGGATCCCAGTGAAGGAATAACACCTGTGAATGCGTTGCTCCGGAGATCTAGAAATTGCAAATTTGTGGCATTGGCCAGTGAAGCTGGAATTGGACCTTCAAACCTGCTCCCTTCCAATATCAACTGTGTGATGCTTGTAAGGGTGTTGCCGATACTGGCAGGAAGCGTACCTACAATTTGGTTGGCCCCAAGTCCAAGAAAAGTAAGAGAGGAGATATTGTAAAGTGCAGGTGCAACTGTGCCTGACAAGTTGTTATAGCTGAGGTCTAGTGCTTGCAGGGTCTTAAGATTTCCTATGCTCTCTGGAATCCTTCCTCCTAAACTGTTACGAGAAAGCAGTAAGAAAGCCAGGGAAGAAAGATTACCGAGTGAGCTAGGAATCTCTCCATAGAGATTATTTTCGTATAAGCTTAGGAAATTCAGTGCCATGGAAGATGCCTGTGAGAAAGGTGGGACAGACCCGGTAAGGGCATTTTGTGAAAGATCTATGTATTGAAGAGACGTGCAGTTGAACAGAGCAGGGGGTATCACACCAGTAAGGCTGTTATTCTGAAGGTTGACCCATGTCAGGTTTTTGCTCTGCCCAAGAAATTCAGGAATGCTTCCTGTGAGATTATTGCTGGGGAGGAACAGTGTGTAGAGATTGGGAAGCTGGCCAAGGAGTGGAGGGATGCTTCCCTGAAGATTGTTGTAGCCAAGAATAACAGTTTGAAGGGATGAGCATTGAGCAAGACTTGAAGGGATCTCACCTTGGAGGGAGTTGCTATCAAGGTCGATGGTGTCGAGGTGGGAACATGCAGATATTCCATTGGGTATCTCACCATGAAGCGAGTTCATGCTGAGGTTGAGGTACCGAAGCTGGGTTAGCCTGCCGATGTCAGTAGAAATCTGGCCATCGAGCTGGTTGTTGGGCATATGGACCCTTTCAAGGAAGCTGAGGTTGGCAATGCAAGGGAATATGCTGCCGGCTATGTTCATGGATTCAAGATCCAGTGCAATGACTCGAGACGCCTGCTTTCTGCTGCCGCATGTCACCCCATGCCACTGACAGAATGCAGGGGAGTCGTCTCTCCATGAGGCTAGTGCACCTGATGGGTCGCGGAGCTGAGATTTGAGACAGAGAAGAGCACTAGATTCATTCAGTGCTGCGGGTGATGTGTATTGGCACAAAGCAAGGAAGTGGATGGAGATGAAAGCAAGCAGCGGCAGGATGAAATTGCTGTTGATGGCTATGTGAGACATTGTTTCTAATGCCTATATGGATGGATGCATATGTAGACCATCCTGCTGCCTTGGGCTAACCATATATGATGAGGTTATATAGAGCGCCGTGCCTATTGCACTGTATGAATCTGATTTCAAAGTTCATAATGGATGGTTTAGACTTGTGCCTGTCGCCCTCTGATTCTTAAGCAATAGGACCGTTCAACATGTTGCCGCAAAGAGTCAACAAAGGGCTTTTCTACGCGCCCTGAATCCTGATGTATGTACAGAATAAAGGAGCTTGCAAACAATTTGGACAGCTAAGTCAACACGTTTCCTAAAAATAAGATATGATTTATTTGACCAAGGTAGAATGGCCCAGATTTTCTATGCGCCAGATGTACACAACCTGTCACCCTACGCTATTGCAACAATGGAAGCCATTCAACATGGTCACTTCCATTCAACATGGTCACTTCCATAAAATATGATGGATGACTGGTCATGATGCCGATGTGTGTATGCTCCTCCTTTAATGACCTAGACTTTCTTCGTTTGGCCATTCAATAGGAGCAATAGGTGAACTTGTGGACACAGAATTTTCCTTAGTTTGACCCTAATCATGAAATCAAATACTCCCTCCATTTCTAACTTTTTTACAGAGTCAAAGAAGCATCTTTCCATTCCAACTTTTGGAGAGAGTCAAAGAAGCATCTTAAGATGGAATGACTTATAATTTGGGATGGAGTATATATATAATTGATAACTTACAAAGAGAGGGCACCTGCCTCTGCTTCCTCATGACAGTTCTGCCACAAGAACTAGGAATTGAACCTCCTGTTCACACATGATGTTAGGAAGACCTTACTTCCTTGCTCTCATATTTCTGGTGATTCAGTTGATCCTGATATGCATCAGCAGCAAGCAGGCTCACGCGAGTGGCAAGACGAATCAAGGATGTAAGTGCTACGGGACTATTTGATTGTTAGTGTTGTGAATTTTTTCCCTGAATGTCAGTCTGTTTTAATTTGGATTGTGGCTTTCGATAAGTTACACTATCATAAGTCTTAGTATTTTTTTTTTTTTCATGGCGCTTGAATATATCATCGAAAGTGCACAATATTTACATATTTATTATCCATAGAATCCAGAAAATCCCTCAGTATTTCGCAAGGTATTTCACAATTTGTTTAGTATCTGTTTAGAATCCAGAAAACCATCATGTTGGAACCTAACAATGTATTTCGCAATTTGTTTAGTATCCATAGAAGTTTATTTCCTTCTTATGCCTTTCATTCCGATAGGCAGTTACTATATAGTCTACTTAGGATCTCCTCTTGTCTTTTCATGTGGATTGTGCCGTGATCTGCCATGTTAGCCCTTACGCCTGCTGCACACCTCAGTTTTAAATAGTAGTCATCATTGGCTTTGGCATATATTTAGAATAATATCAGCGTTGCTAGGCCATTGTGCTGAGTCATTATGCGCCACAAATTTACAAAGCAGCGAAGTGTACAAATTTTGTTGAAAAGTTAACAATGACTCAGGTCAGAGGAAAATGCATAATGCATCCTCTCTTTATTTTGCTAAGAATCACTTTTGGAGGAAAGCATTGACGATCGATCCTTGAATGTGCAACTCACCAAATAAACGGGAATAGAGTTCATAGTTTTCGGATAAATTATTTGTGAGATAGTGTGTTTCTTTTCTCCTTTAGTTTCTTGTTTAGAGAAATTTAAGATAATGTCTCTCATGGCTTTTTGTTAAAAACCTTCCAAAATAAGCTCCTATATACTCCATCTTGGACGGTTCCAATGGATGTGAAGCAATTTTAGTTGACCGAGATGAATTGAACAACCCTTTTGGATAATGACTGAACATATCAACGAATTCATGATAATGACAGCTGAGACAAGTCAACTTAACGGACAGGATTATTTCAAACTAATGATACTTTAATAGTTTGCTTTTTATTAATTTGGATAATGGCTGAGAAGTCAAAAAAAAAATAGATAATATGACTAAGACATGTCAGCTGACAGATAGGGTTATCAAACTAATGATACTTAGTGATTTGCTTTGGATCCATGCAGGCTCGTGGTCAGATCCCACAAATCCTTGCCCACAAGTTTTTCGGTCGGGTCCGTGCCATCGTCCTCCACAATGTTGACGTCCTCCGTTAAATGATGAAATGAAGTGACTGGTTGTTGACGAGGCTCGTAGATGGGATGACATTGTGTCTCCAAATCAATCGAGTCCCCAGATTCAGCATTTTGCTAGCTTTTTTTTTTTTCGAAGCGTACCATTGGTACGTATTATATTAAGAGAAATTAGAGTTTTTACACGTCGCACGCCTTAACCAAAAGAATTGGTCGAAGCGCACGAAAACACACAGACAAGGATCACTGGCTTTAACAGTGGCGCGATACTGATGTACTAGAAATAAAACTAGTGCGCGACGAAGGTGGCTGATGGGCGTGTCCGCGGCTACGGCTCTAGAAGCGGATCTCCCACTGGTGCCGCCAACGCACCAGCCCGCAACATGGGGAAGATCTCGCGTAGCCGCTGTGGTTTGCCAGTCGAACCGGCGTCGCCGAAGTGCATCTGAAACTTGCTCTTTAGCTCGGGGACTGGAGTGCACGACGCCTTGTCGACTGGGCGTCCCTCAAGCTTGCTGAGCAGCATTTTGCTAGCTACAATGATGCTTGATTATTGTGTACTTTAATTTAAAGTGAGTAATATAATATGGGACCAGCTAAGAGCAAGTATATGCTGAGGTGGAGAAAAAAAGAAGAGAGATCAACCCATGTACAAACTCCACACAATTTTGTGAAAGAAACAATTGACCATATATTAAGTGAAATGAACTAACTAGTATATAGGGTGAGCTGAGAGATATCTATAAAGATCCATACAACTTGTTTGGTGTGGCTCATTCTTTGAATACATCAAGGGACCATACATCAAACATAGGTGCCATGGTCCATGGATAGCCTAGGATTAGATCAGAGGGTAATTAATTAGACCCACCCATCATGAACAGTAACTAAGTCATGGTTGACCCATTCTTAGGGATAATATTTATTGCCTTGATGGTGTTCAAAATGCTTTAGCAATGTTGAATTAAGTAGCATTGGACCCATCATCTATAGTAAACCACTCAACTTCAAATAGGGCAATAACTTATTTATGTTCACTAAAAATGTTCATAGGGATTCCAACAGTCAATTAAGTACAAATGAACATAGTTACTATAGTGCACTATATTTATTTCAGAATGGCATTGCATAAGTATTACGATGGCCCATTTACAGTCATGTTGTGTTGTTTGTTCTCACTTATACTCTGTTGTAGTGGTGCACCACACATCTCCGGTGGACACTGCAAAAGTGCAGTTCATGCACAACTACTAGTTTGAGGCTTTGGGGTTATATGTGACGATTCACTCAGGATTCGGGTCTCTACTTCTCACGATAGCGATCTGCTTCGAACCACGACCACCTCTGGTAGGTTCCTTTGCATCTTCTCATTCCGCAAAGCCATCGGCCACACTACGCCTTCACAAACAACTTATGCTTACAAGTGAAGTTAAGATGGCTGAGCGATGATGATGGAATTTTGTGATGTTAGGGCAAACATTGCAATTAGACCGGTCGTAGGTCGTAACCACCGGCCTGTTGGATCCAACTAGCACGTGTCATCAACAGGGCGAGGAGTTAGGAATTAAAGGCATGATTGAGGCTGAAGAATTAATTGAATTGAAAGTCGCCGACGTATCAATCCGGACATTTGAACTGCTATTCAAATAATGCTGCACGTTCTTATTCAGACGGTGTCACTGCTATTCAAACAGTTGTCTCATCTTTCAAAGGACAGTGACTGCACCCCTAACGTGTCTTGCAAGTGATGTTCTTTCGTGTAGTCCGAAAGACCTTCTTCCCTTCTACAATTTTTTATTTTTCTCGTGCCATGCATGAATTTGACCATTCAACAGAAGCAAGTGAGGTCTATATGACATGGGGCAGTTCTGTCATTTCAGCTTCATCGTCAAATATATATAAGATTGAACTGTATGCTTCATGAACTCGGAGGTTCCTTCGTATCTGGTATTGACCATACATCCCAGTTCCACCATCAGAACTAGCTAGGAACTGAAGCTCGCACTGATCTCATACAATACAATGCTAGGAAGGCGTTACTTCCTTCTTACCGTGTTTATAGTGATTCAGCTGATCCTGATAAGCATCATCGGCCAGGGGGCTCAGGACTGGGGCCCAGGGGGTGGAGGATGTAAGTGCTCTGGGACATTATGTATTTTATATATGTTAGTAGAATAAATATACTTGGTATAGCCAGCAGATTGAGGGGTCCGTGGCTCGGGATGTAAGTGCTAAGGGACTATCTGATTGTTCTTGTGTTTTTTCTTTCTGAATGTTTGTTTTAGATTGTGGCGCGTGGACAAGTTAGATTCTCACAATTCATATAGTTTTGTCATGGCCCTTAAATTTTACATGAGAGTGTCTAATGTGTATAATATTTTACATCAGTACGTCTACTTTACATTTGACAAGATGAAGAACACATACTTGACGATTTGCTTTTTGGATTTATGTGCAGGTAACTTTCAAGAGCCAAATTGTCCACCGACTTTTCGTGGATCGCCGTGCAGTCATCCGCCATGTTAGGACCTTTCGCCAAATAATAACATGAAGAAGTTACTGTTTGTTGCTCATCAGCCTTATAATAGTTTGAACGTTCTATCCCAATTGTTCCAGTCTCTAGATTATATTTGATACACACCTGAATTTCCGTAGAAGGACTGCTAATACTGTATGGATTTGTATTTTAATAGAGCTGAATAATATAAAGATTCTGCTAATATTTCCTCCAATTTTTTAGAGAAACGATTACCGTACATATTATGTACTCATGTTTTTCGTGGATGACCTTTTACTCTTTAAATGTAAGTCGTTGGCTTTATTATATGGTGTTGTCGATGCTGAGTGTTGGATCTAGAGACGTACAGGCAGGGGGTGTGCAAATAAGAGAAGACTAGAAACAAATGATCCAGTAATTTGATAGTTTAGTACTGATCGATTTCTCGAAGAGCATTTGTACAGACTACAAATGATGGAGGTACGTATCATGCTAGCAAAACAACATTCTGAATGAAACCTGTTGTTTCATTCTTCACCAAATGAATTCTGCTGGCAGTGCGTGCAAGCTAGTACACACGAACGTAAGCGATGTCCTAATCCTATACGTACAAATGAAAGAGAGAAAGCCATGCCTGAACCAGTATCTGCTCGCGCTGCCTAGGAGGTTATTTTCTGGTGAAAAAAATCCTGTAACTATGTAATCCACCTCTAGGATCCAGTAGATAGGGCTCTTGTTGCGGGATCCCTGTTGGTCGCTTGCCTTCAAGTGTTCTTACTTTACTAGTTAAACGCCCGTGCGTTGCTACGGGGTAACTAAATTTTATATAAAAAGACATGGATCGCATGATAAGATAAAAATACTATGAATTAAACAATTATATTAAAGTGGTATTTAATCCCTATGTGTTGCTATGGGGTAACTAAATTTTATATAAAAAATATGGATCGCATGATAAGATAAAAATACTATGAAATTAAACAATTATATTAAAGTGGTATTTAATCCAAAAAAGTTTTGTGAAAGTAACACAATCAATCATGAATTTTATCGGATTCATGTCAATCCAATCCACCCCAACACATTGTAGGTTGATGCTAAACCGACCACATTTAAACAAAGCATTAATGATGAAACTTTGTCCACATGACACAATATTACCTTGTCTAAGAAAGCAACAACAATAATCATTTCATTAGTTTCTATAGAAAATAGAAACATTTAATGCATGATAATTTATGGTTTAAATATTTACAGAATGGATCAACATCAGCATGATTGAGATGTGAAGTACCTAGAAGATGACGTCCTCAATGCAATTGAAGTGGCTCAAGAAGCCCGACGACTTGATGTGGCCTGTGGGCGCTTCTCATCTCTCCACTCGAGATGTGAAGTACCAGGAGAAGACGTTCTTGATGCCATTGATATATTCCAGCACACGTCCAAGAAGCCTCACGACTTGCGTGGCCTTTGGTGCTTTGCTTCTCATTCATGTACAGTGGATACTGGGGACAGTTGAAGTTGTTGACAATGATAGAGATGAAGATGATGGCATCATGGTTGGAGCTGACGGGTATAGATCTTTAACCTGGACGTGCGACGAGTGAGGGATGGAGGAGTGACGTCCACGGCAGCGTCGATCTTCAACCTGGATGTTGAGCGTGCGATGGAGGCGTCGAGATTCCGCTGCCGCCCTCCCAACCCTGCATGTGTACCAGGCGAGCGATGGTGGAATGACGTCGGCGATGTCGATCTTCAACCGAGACGGCGAGCGATGGAGAAGCGACGTCCACGACGGCGTCGATCTTCAACCTGGATGGCAAGCGACGCAGGAGCGACATCCGTGGCGGCGTCAATCTTCGAGCGGGAGGTCGACCAGGCATGATTTCCCAAAAATAGAAAGCATGATTTCCTTGTGCATGAAAATAGTGTTTGACCGGCCGCATGCAAATTTCTTTGCGTGTGGTTTCCTTTATAGGCACGGACGCGCGTGATTGAAGGAAATTTTTACTTTCCAATTTTTGCATGCGGGGTGCATGGTTCGCATGCGGAGGGAGAAGTGAGGTGAAAATTTTTTGACACCAAACCAATGTCTTACTTTCATCCTTTTTATGTTGTAAAGATTCCTCTTAATGAAATAGGGTGAACGGCCCGATCTATATAAAAAAAGTATATCTGCTTGTCGGCTTGAGGGCCCCGGCTTGCTGCTCTTCTTGCCTTGCTGCCGTGCTACTTCTGGCTGCCTCGCTCCTCCAGAGTCCGGCCGACAGGATCCTATCGGCTCTCCAGGGGCCCGAGGCCGACAGGCCTATGGGCCGTGCAGTAGCATATTATTTTGTATTTGAAATTAAAGGTGAATCATACGGCCGGAACAAGCTAATCCATTGACCATAAGGTTTTAATGATGATTTGAGCAGCACATATTTCGTGGAAATTGCTTTCCCGTATGAGCAATTGGATTGCACTGACGGTCACTCCAGAGACTAGAATATATAGTGACAGTCTTCGTAGGAAGATGCAGAGAAGATACTACTCGTATTGTCAAAGGAATCTTCGATCATCTGGAAAGCCTTGATCGTCATGGCGTACAATTAAGATATACTACTCTTAATTGTTGTATCACGTGAAATTACACCATCCATTACAATGCAACGAATTAATGATGCTCGAGGACCAGTGGAGCAATATTACATTTGTATTTGATATCCATGTAATCTATCTGTTTAAGTATCCGTGTCCGAAAAAAAAATCAGATATCCACATAATTATTCATTTAAGTGTTTATATTTATTCGGTCGAACGGACGGTCGGTGTTGGGGAGGGGCCCTCGCCAAGGGACCCCCAAAGAGCTCCCGGGCCCGAGATCGACGCCTCCGCGCAGCGCGGAGGGCGGCAAAGGCAAGAGGCGCCTCGCGGGCGCGGAGGGCGGCAAAGGCAAGACGACGCCTCCGCAGGCGCGGAGGGCGGCAAAAAACGGGGCGGCGCCTCCGCAGGGCGCGGAGGGGCGGCAAGGGCAAGACGACACCTCCGAAGGCGCGGAGGGCGGCAAAGGCAAAGCGGCACCTCCGCAGCGCGGAGGGCGGCAAAGGCCAAGAAGGCGGCAAAGGCCAAGACGACCCCTCCGCGGCGCGGAGGGCTGCAAAAACCGAGACAGTGCCCTTGCGGGCGAGGAGGGCGGCATGACGGAGCGAAGCGCCCGCAACCGCGAGGGGCAACCCGGCGAGAGGAAGACCCCGCGAACGTGGGGGGCTGCGAGCCCGCAAGACTCAAGGCTGAGCGGCGGCGCAAGAGGGGCGGAACCCTAACGAAGCCTCAGGCGCGCCGGGACTAGTGCTTTTACCTTTTTGTCCCTAATAGGGATTGTACTGGTTTGCCCCTGCGCGGGCCCTAGACGTAAGTGGTAAATGTGCCTTGTCCTGATTTGTAACTACAGTGAATACCGACCGTGCGCCTATAAATACGGACCGACAGGACGTATAGAGGGGACGGTGGGTAAGATCTTTTATGACCTATCAATCAAAAAGGCAATTTCTCGGGATCGCCAATTTAGTCCACGTCATCCTCACCCCCTGTGGTGGGCCCTCGCCCCTCCTCCCGCCACCCACGTGGCAGAGGCTAGAGGGGCAGGTGCCTTACCCCCGGATTGGCGCCCGACCGTGGGGGACCGACACGAAAAGCCATGCCGGCTAACACCCGGCGGCAGCGTTAGGGGGCAAGGAACCCCCACCCATCGGGGCACACCCTCCGCCACCGCCGGGGACCCGGCCCCGCCGGGCGGCCACCCCCGGCGAGACGCAGCCCCGCCGGGGGACCTCGCCGACCTTAGCCCCGGAGGACACCGCGCCTACCTTCGCCCCGGGCGGGGCGTGGCTTATCGGGCGCGGGCGTCGGCACCGGGGCTCCACGGTCGAACGTCTCCGGGGGTGCCGGGCGCCGGGGACCCGGCCGATCGGCATGGAAGCCCCGCAAGGCCGAGGCTCCGGTGGTGCAACAACCGCTCCGACAACCGCCCCGGGATGCGGGGACATCTTCCGGGGTTCGAAGGGTTTTGTCGAAGGCTTCACCGGGGGCGACGAGGACGGGAGGCGGCGGAACCACGGCCCTTGAAACATTGCGGACACGGTGCGAGCGCCCGGCGATTCGCGGACCCTCGACGAGAAGGCGGCGCTGCGCACCACCATCGGGATCGGGCCGGCGGCGGGGGACAGCTCGCGTGGCTGGAACAAAGGTGGCGGCCCGCGCGCGTGAGGTGCAAGGCCCCCGGGGGGCCCACCACACCAGCCACCACCACCTCCACATCCACCCCCAATCGTCCCACAACGCCCTCCCACCGAAACCTCCCGCGCCATCCCGGGCGCGGCGGTCTCGCACGGCGATCCCCATCACAAAAACCCCCAACCACCACCGGCAACCGCCGCCCGGGGCGAATGCCCGAACCACGCACTACGACCCAAGGTCCCGCTCTCCTTTTGCCCTCCGGTGGCGGAGTGGCCTTCCTCTTACAACCACCAACATCTCGCCAAGGTACACGGGGCACACGGACCCGCGCCGCTTTATCATGTCGTCACGGCCGCCGTGGCGGCGGTCGGGGAAACGAGTCCATAATGGCAAAGTCGTTTGTCATAGTGGCGAGAGAACTTGCGCAGCATGGTATTCAACCCTACCCCCGCCACCATCGGCGGTTGGGTGGAGCTCCGATCGGCCCCGCAAACAAATTTCAAAGGGGTGGACTCGGGGACAGCGAATTCCACCGAACTTCTCGGCGTCATCCAAAAGCCGACCGAACCACCAAGGACTGGTGGCGGAGGTTCCTCCATACCAAGGCAAGAAGGGAGGGGGTAACCGACCAAAGCGTCATCATGGCAGCCCTCGCCGCATACGGCCGGGGCCTTGCCACTCCAAAATTGAAAGGAGGCAGCCCAAGACCCTCACCGAGCTCCACGAGATAATGGAGAAGTACTGCCGGGCCAACACCAGCCACAAGGCCAAGCTCGATGCTTTTCGCCCACAACCCTCGCAACCCCTAGCCCGCAACAAAGGCCGCAAAGGTCGGAGCACCTTAACTACCAGGACCGTAACCGAAGTTGCTGCAATAGACACCGCCCCACCCCCGAGCAAAGAGCAAACCCCCCCGGCAGACCACCCTACCAACCAAGGGATCGGCCCATACAACCCAATAGCGATGAACGGGGGCGTCTCGGAAAAAAAAACCCTACCGCCATTACTGTGGAGTTGATAAGGGCCACTTCACAAAGCAAAGGTCCATACTTCGCGAAAGGCAAAGAGTATATGGATAATCGGTTAGCTTCCCAACAAACCAACCGCCAAATCAACCACACCCAAGACCAACGCAGAACCCCGCGACAATACCATTACACCTACACCTCGCCAAACTACGCAACCCCCTCCATACCAGGGCTTCAAATACCCAGCTTTCAACCAATCTCCGTACCACTACAGCCCACACAACCAACCCCGCTACGGTGGCCAGTCCTATACAAGAACACACCCCCCGAGACCCCAAATCGGTTCCAAACACCGGCCCCGCACTACCTCCACCTCCGCCCGGTCCCAACTTTACCTCCACCACCACCCCCGCCACCCCGGTAAAGCAAGAAATGCCAACAACTCTAAACAACCCCACCTCCGCCTACGGGAGATCCTAGCCATTTCGGGGGTCAAATGATGATCACGGCAACAAACGACGAGAGAAAAGAGCATTATCGCCGAGGATTCACCATGTGGCCACAGGGGCCCCCACAAGAACGGGCGGTGGTCCCATGTACCCATTACTTTCAGCGCAACGGACATGAGGCTCAAGGACTACCCTCACACCGACGCGATGGTAATCAAGGCAGCCGTCGCAGGATGGGTCGTAAACAAAATCTCGGTCGACACAGGAAGCTCCGCAGACATTTTGTTCACCTCCACCTTCGATCGCATGAGGCTCGATCGTAATCTACTGGAGCCCGCGGGAAACCCCCTGTTCGGATTCGGAGGCCAGCAGGTCAGAGCAATTGGCAAGATAACCCTCCCAGTCACATTCGGGGACCAGCCCCACCCTCGAACTGAAAATATAACGTTCGACGTGGTTGACATGCATTACAACTACAATGCGATCTTCGGGAGGGGCATCATCAACGCGTTTGCAGCAGTAATTCACCCGGGCTATCTCTGCATGAAGATGCCATCGATCACCGGGGTCATAGCAGTTTTCGGTGACCAGGACCTCACAAGAACCGCAGAGGGGGCAGTGGCCCCGGGGCAGAGAAACGTCCATGCACTCGAGCGGGACAGGGAGACAAAGAGGAGAAAGAAAAGAAAGAGAAGGAGCACCCCGAGGAGGACCAGTACAAACCCCCGCGCGCCCAACCGATAGAGGAAACAAAGCAAATCAGACTCTTCCCGAATGATGAAACCAAGGTAGTGACCATCTCCGCGATGCTGGACCCCGAATTCGAGGCAAGCCTCACCCAATTCTGCGCGATCACTGCGACGTCTTCGCTGGTCAGCCGAGGACCTGCAAGGTGTTGACCGCCGGATCATCGAGCACAGGGCTCAACATCGGCGAAGGAACAACCCCGTGTAAACGAAACTCCGCCGGATGTCCGAAGAAAGAAAGAAAGCAGGCAGCATAGGTCGAGGTCAATCACCTTTTGGACGCCCAAGTGATAAGACCCGTGAAGTACCCAACATGGCTATCCAACGTGGTTCTAGTCAAAAAGCAAGCCTCTCAAGGATAAGGCAGAACCTCCGCGGTGGAGAATGTGCGTGGACTTCACAAGCCTCAACAAAGCATGTCCGAAGGGACGATTTCCCCACCTCGCATCAAGACACTCGTAGACGCAGCGAGCGGGATGCAAAATGCTCTCACTACTTGACGCTTCTCGGGGTACCATCAAATCGGATGAACAGAGAGGGACGAAGAGAAGACCAAACTTCATAACCCCTACCGGCACATACTGTTTCAGGAGGATGGCGAGGAGGCCTCGAACGCGGGGTCCACTTTCGCAAGAATGACCGCGGAGGTCCTCGCAGACGACGAGGCAATCTCCGCTTACGTCGACGACATCGTCGTTCAGAGCAAGCTCAGGGCAGATCACATAGCTGACCTCGAGCGGGCATTCCTCAAGCTCCGCGGGGCCAGGCTCAAATTAAACCCCGCAAAGTGCGTCTTTGGTGTCAGTAAAGGAAAACTACTCGGATGCCTGGTCTCCGCAAGAGGCATTGAGGCAAACCCGGCCAAGATTCAAGCTATCATTAAGATGGAACCCCCGACAAACAGGAAGCTGGCGCAACGCCTTGCAGGCCGCATGGCCTCCCTAAGCAGATTCATCTCCAGGTTCGCTGAGCGGGGCCTACCTTTCTTTCAGATCCTGAGAGCATCCGAACCTTTCAACTGGGGACCGGTGCAGCAGCAGGCCTTTGACGACCTCAAGCACTACCTTCTCAATCTGACGACCCTCGCAACACCAGAGGCCGGCAAGGGCCTCCTGCTCTACGTGGCAGCCTCGCCGCACGCGGTCAGCGCTGTCCTCGCTAAGGAAGTCACTGATCAACACCAAGTTAGACAGCTCCCCATCTACTATGTGTCGGAGGTCCTCGAGGGTCCCAAAGCCAACTACACGGAGCTAGAGAAGGTAGCCTACGCCATGGTAATGGCCGCAAGGAAACTCAAACACTACTTCCGGTCGCATGAGATCACAAGTACCCTCCCGCTTCCGGCCGGAGAACATTTTTCGAAACCCCCGAGTCGGTAGGAAGGATAGCTCGGGCCGGGCAACGGAGCCGGGCGATCACGCGATCAACCGTGGGCGAACAGCAATCAAGTCTCAGGCCCTCGCGGATTTCGTGGCGGTTGGACCTCGGGACGTGTACAACCAGGCTGCGAGGTTGGACCCAATATGGACAACGATACCTGAGACGGAGCTGGGGCTCCGCGGGGCGGATCGCCGCCATCCTCATCTCGCCATCAGGTGTAAAACTCCGCTATGCAGCGAGGTTGGAATTCCCGTGCACCAACAACATCGCGAGTAATCACGAGGCGGAGTCATCCCGGCCTTAAACAAGCTCCGGGCTCTATCGGCAAGGAGGGCCATCATCGGGACAGACTCGAAGTTGTGTCCGGCATGTCGAGAAAAGCCGCAAAGCCGGGAATCGAACTCGCAAAAATACCTCCATAGGGTCCGCAAAACAGAGGCCTTCTTCTTGGGCATCACAACAAAAACCATAGCGACCGGGGACAATGGCGAGGCGGGAGCCGAGGCTAGCCGAAAGCGGCGACAAGGCTTATTACCCCCGATGTATTCTATGAGATCCTCACCAAGCCCGGTTGTTGGATCCCCGCCACCGCAAAATTCGTGAACGCCATAGCAAGTGAAGACTGGAGGGCCCCGATCATCGCCTACATCAAAGGTCACTTCGAACCCGAGTCAAAAGAGGAAGAAAAAAGGATAGCACAAAAAGTGAGGGGATACAGAATAGTTGGCGAGCAGCTTTACAAGGCCTCGGTCACCGCGCCATGGCTGAAATGCATCTCCGCCCCGAGGGAAAACTAATCCTCGCGGAGGTGCACGGGGGCTCTATGGCTCGCACAACGGCCCCCCCCCGCACTAGTCGGAAAGGTGTTCGGGATTGGGGTTTCTGCGCCCACGGCCCTAAAAGACGCCGAGAACCTCGTAAAAAGCACTACGAAGGCTGCCAGCTAACAGCCCACCACTCAAACCTCCCCGGGGCACCAACCACCCCAATCTGTCCGACGTGGCCCCTCCAACGGTGGGGGGTTGACCTCGTTGGGCCAATGCCAACAGCGCCAGGGAACCTCCGCTATGCAAGTGGTAGCTATTGAATACTTCACCAAATGGATCGAGGCCCGCCCCTCGCGCAAACAATAAACCTCGCGTTCGGTGCAAAGTTCTTCCGCAACAGATCGTATGCCATTTCGGGGGTCCCAAGAGAGATTACAATGAGACAACGACACCTAGTTTGGATCTGCGAGGCGTTCAAGCAATTCTCCCCCGGGTTGGAACAAGGATATGCTTCGCCTCCGTTAGGCACCCCAATCCAATGGCCTAGTCGAAAGAGCCAACGGCACCATACTCCAAGGCATCAGCTCTAAGATCCAAGGAAAGCCAAGGGGGACCTGGGCGGAGCATCTCACACCAGTGGTCTGGTCTCACAACACCTCCGAATGCAGAGCAACAAAATTCACTCCATTCAAGCTACTGTTCGGCGAGGAGGCCGTGCTGCCAGAGGAGTGTTGGTAAATCTAACGTCACTATAACATAAGGTGGAGTTAATCTCACCCTAGGCCATATGCCATTAGAGAAACTCAAAGTGGTTCATCTCTTAACACTACTATGTGCTAGGTTGTCATCCCTAACAGCAATGCTATGAAATGCAAAAGTGATACTTGTGATATGTGTTATATGCAATCTAATAAAATAAATATCAAAGATCTATACCCATAGCAGCACGCATATAAATACCATTTGTAGCATTTCACGGGAGTAATCCAGGTTTTGTCATTTATATTCTACCATAGGGAGGAATAATCTAAAGATGGGCACTAACATTATTAATAAGTGGCATACTTATGAGAGGTTCTATTATTAGAGCTAACTTTAGCAGGGGTAAGTCGATAATAAGGATATAATAATAATAGATAAAAGTAGGCAGAGGCATTACTCACGTAGATGGAAATAACTACTAAGTTAGACTTAACATAGGATTACTTTAAGAGACGTAATTCATCTATAGCATTTAATCTACTAAGTCATTACATTTATTCTAAGGCATATGTTATCATCTATAGCATAGTAAACTCTAGATCATGTATCCTGGACGATTATCAAGGAAAATCAAGAGTGAAACAAGATATTCCCATAATCAATGTCCACGTGTCTTATATTCTGAGGGTGGACTCCAAAGGACTCAACAGGGGGCCACCCCCGCGATCTACCACACGACCCGGAATATAAGGTGCATTTGCAGTAAATCATATATAAGCACCACGCTTACATAATTTCTACCACCTAACCCACTCGAGTATTGAATTAGGCGCTCTACAAATAGATACATATATCTATTATAAACTAAATCTATATCAATCATACTATTAGAATAAAGTAAGAACATAGCAAACAAACACATAACAACAATTAATAACAAAGTAATAGATATAAGATAAATCATACCGAAGTATTTGATGATCACGAACTCTGGGTAGACACACCCAAATCTAATTGTATCCGTGCGCTAATCAACTTGGATGAACTAGAACTAGATGAACTAGAACTAGAACTAGTAGCTAATCCTATTCTCTGGTGGTAATTCTCTCTTCTACTTCGCCTCGACTACGTCTAATAATGATTACAAATGAAATTCATTGCTAGGCCCGGGGTAGAGGGTCTTCTTATATAGTACTTGGCGATGAACGTCAACCCTTGGATCAAACCGACCTTCAACAACGGCGTAGATACAACCTCAAAGTCGGTAGTAAACCGACCTAGAAGTCCGAGGGCGACCGGAGGGTCCCACCGCGCCGGCCAAAATGGCTCCTCATGGCCGCCAAAGGTGCCTAGGTCTCCCTCGGCCTCCGGTTCCTTCCAAAGTGTCTTCGGTAGTTTCTAGATTGTTTTAGTCCACTTTTCGATTGAGTTGCTTCACGGTCAAGTTTGGTCTTCATAAGTCTTGTATATTCCGGAACTTTCTCCATTATTCTCTCGCAATTACCCTCGTTAAGTCCCCTCAAATTACATAAATCACCAAAACTTGTGGAAATCATTAGTTTAAACCTCTATTCTAAGTGTTTATTCAAATTATGTCCTCATTTCATCTCTTGTTGACATATAAAAATGGGTGATAACAGGTGTCAACAAGCTCCCCCAAAGCTTAACCTTTGCTAGTCTCTTAGCAAAGCTTTTTACCGAGTGGATCGGAGTTGCTACAATGAATTATTTTCTCACAAATACACATGTCATCAATTTAGAATTCTCCTCCAAAGAAAAAAAGGTGAATTATTCTAATCTTTCATCATTCTTTTATTCATTGAAAAATATGGAACTTTTACCTGCACTTTTATTCTAAAGTAATTTGAAAGATAGAACAATCAAGTCAAGCACTATGTCTCAAACTCTTCAATTCACCTCTACTCGAGTTTTTATAATTTTTCAAAATAAAACTCAGAGTTTCCATTGTATGACTCTTTTCAAATCTCTCAAATAATTTTTTTTTATTATTATTCTTATTTTTAGATCCTTACTTAGGCAATGATGTCATGTCTTCTCTCATGATATATAACAATTGTGAAACATGGCAAAAATATCATATCTTCTCTCAACCTATCTACTAAGGATTATATCTGGGGCTCATAGGTGGGAGATAGCAAAGTATATTTTGTAAAGTCAAACAACGGATCCAAAAGAACAAGTCATACAATGTGAGTGTATGGAATATACTTGTGAGGTGGATAATGATAATAATAATGATAAGATATAATGATTCTAATTCTACTATGCTCCTTCTTGATATTTTTGATCTCTCTTTAATTTTTCAAAAGACTTAGATGGAAACCCCGGGCTTAGCTTTTCTTTCTTTTATTTTCCTCTTTCATTTTTCTTAGAGAGGTGGGTCCTAGTCACCCTCGGACTTTTGTCCATTTTTCTCTCTTTTTTAATTTTTCTTTTTTCTTTTTCTTTTTATAGAGAGGTGGGTTCTACTCACCCTCGGACTTTTGTCCATTATTCTCTCTCTATTTTTAAGAGATGTGGACTCTACTGCCCTCGAACTTTTGTTCATTATTCATCTCTTTTTAGGGAGGTAGGCTCTACTAGCCAGTAGGACACTTGTCCGTTTTTTCATCTCCCTTTCTTTTCTTTTTAGCTTAGCCCTGAGTTTCTTCTTTTGTCAAATGAATAATTTGAGAGATAAATGAATTTTTATGGAGCATAAATGGGGTTTAGAGAATATTTGTATAGAGATGAGAAATATTTTATGGCTAGCAAATAGATGAAGGGTATGTGAGTGGTGTGCAAGTGGAATTGTATGACAAGTTCCTGTGGGTCTCAATGGTTGACTAAACTCAATACTAAGCAAGTAGTCAAAAAAGTTTATTCTAGCAACATGTATATGGTCGTGGTAGAATTTTCGTAACTCTCGATCATATAGGAAACTCATCATGCAATTTTCAAATTTTCACAAATCAACCTCCGTAATTTAGTGTAACTTAGAGTAAGATAAATAGCAGCTCAGACTATCTCATATCATATCAATCAATTACCTAGATTAGCTTAGATCTTTCTCAAAATTGAACAACTCTTATAGCATGGGAGAATTCTAAACCAATGATAGGTACTTGTAAGAATTTAAAACAGAGCAACTACTATTCATCATCTCCAAGAGATAGCTACTAAATTATTTATTAGACTAAAAAGCAAACTTAATTATACACACTCTTTTTATTTGGTTTTCCATGATTATGCATCTTTTTTTTTTTTTCTTTTTTTTTTTAATTAATTAACAAAGCAAAGCAAATTTAAACAAACTATAATAGTAATATATATAGACTTATAAAAATATAAAAATAGATAACCGCCGATTGATGAGACTTACCTCGCCAAACGGGGATAACTCCCCAAGCCGGTGGTGGTTCAGAGGTTCAGCGACGCCCACGACGGCGGGCCCATGCATGGCAATCAATTCTTCATTCTCCGCTCGGACGGTGTCTTGAAGATCGGTGATGTTCTCGTGCTCGTATGGTTATTCCAATTTCTCTCGGTAATTGTAGTAGTTGACTTGGTCGTATCTTATGTCTTGAACGGTGTTGTACAACCCTTGGAACGTTATATGGCTCGTACCCAAAAAGAACCGCGAGCTGGTTCGGGAGTTTGTTGAGAGGTACCGGGGGTTTCATGGAAATAACCACTTCCACGATAAGGTTCTCGACGAATATGTGCATCTCCTCCTTGCTCACTTGGGCCTCCTTGTTCATATCCGGGGACCGATCAAGTCGACCATAACTCGATTGTGATGGTGGGGGATAGGTCCATGACCTGTATCCTCCAAATGCTGGTTCTTGTGGTCTTGGGTCAAAGACCGGTCCAAATTGGATCATGGGTGCGTGTCCACGAAATGGGCATGGGTCTTTGTACATTGACAGTCTGTGGCTGGACATTCAACAAATAGGATCGCACATTGTATATAGAGAGATCGGGGTTAGGCAACCGAATCTCCCCAATAGTATGATGAATCATGACATAAGTGCTTCCTACTTTCTTCAAAATGTGTCCCTTACTAAAGAAATCAAAACCTATGACAGGCCTATCATCCCTTAGAAAAGCAACATGAGCATTATCATCCAAAAGTCCTAAATAGTTGGCAATTCTAGTGATCGGTGATGTGCAATTAACATTTCCTAGGAGAGTTGGTACAGCTATCCAATGCTGAACTAACATGTATATCGGTGAAATTTGTCTTCTCTTTATAGCTGCATAGATCAATTGCAACTCTCCTACTCTAACATTGTGTCCATCCTTCCTAGGCAAAAGAGTGAAAAGAATCCACTTATGGAAAAAGCGGAAAGTGGGTAAATGTAAGTCTCTGGCTTTTGCATCTAAGAATGCATCTACATTGGTCAAATCTTTCCAAACAGTTGCATGATTGAAATCAACCAAAGCTACGTCTAAATCCATGACACAAGAGTGCAGAAAACCTAGTGCATCACTTAAATTTCTCCAAGTGAGAGAGTATTGTTGTTGGAAGAATCTAAATGTGACTCCTTCGTCAGTGCAACGAAGAGTGCAAAGAAATTCCATAGTTAAATACTTAGAACCTTCTTCCGTGATATTCGCAAAAAGTTTCCCAACCCAAAAACGAAAAAATATGAGCAAATTCGTAATCCATACCGCTTGGGCTAGAAGATCGATCGATCACAGAGTGTGAGTGAACTTACGCCCCTTCAACCGATTGTATCTTTCTCTCTCATATTGGCCATGAAACTTGAGGTGTGAATCGGTTAACCTTCTCACCGTAGCAGAGCCGGATGTGGGGGTACATCTTGCTCGCTCGTAACTCGTTTCGATGGAGCTCGAAGATGACTCTTCAAGTTTCGAAGACGTTTTGATCTTCTCCCACCGAATGATTTCCAAAACTCATCCCCGCAAAAGATTAATGTACAAACAAAACAAACAAGAGACTAATGGAGGGGTTAGAATAAAAAGATATAAGTTAGCTGTCCAAAAGTTAGTCGTCCCAGGCTTAGTCGTCCACACGAAAAATTGCAAGTTGTTTTATTTTGATAGAACTTCCCCTAGCAAAATTTTATCTTGATTACTCCATTAGGACAAAGACCTCCACTAATTTCTCTAGTTTACTCTAATATTCTTAAGATCTTCTCCTCTCAAGAAAATATTTCTATTACTACTAAGCACTTCCTTCTTCCTTCTCACTTCTCTTTCTCTCTACTACCAATCCCAAGGCTCTTTGTAACTAGGACTTGAAATGTAAGCTGAAATGTTGATCAAAGCAATGTTGGTGTGATGAAGAAGTGAGGGATGAAAGGCCTTTTATAGAGGAGTTGGGAGCCTGGCGGCCGCCAGTGGTGATGGCGCCGGCCGCCATGGTGGTGGGCCATCTCCCACTCACCTTCATGCAAAGATATTGCTCACCCCAATGCCCTTGTTTTGAGTGGATTTTTCGGTGGAAAAGATGGGCGAGAGTGGTGCATGGTGGTAGGTGAGTTTGAGTGGTAATTGTCTTGTCCAAGTTAGGTGTAATATGGAAGTTAATATATGACAAATGGGACCCATCACCTAGTGACTCTATTTTTTGTATTTTCACAGTCAGTGAAACACCATAAAATTATTTATATGGGGCATAGGATTTTTTTCTGTAAGTAAATGCATAATAAAGTAAATATAAATAATTACTAACTTACCTTGGATAAATTTCCGTAGTTAAAGTCATGTTTCTTACCCAGTTCGAGGACTTTAACCAATTTGATTAATTATCGATGCTTTCTCCTGTTCCTAGATGGTACCGATGATGGCTCTTCTTCAATTTACGATTCAATCTTCTTTGCTATCAAGCCGAGCTCGATCCGGGTTTAAATGTGAACTTCTCTTCTTTTCCATTTAAGCTAAATGTAATCTCTCCATTTGTGACATTGATGTTTGCATTAGCCGTGCTCGTGAAAGGTCGTCCAAGAATGATTGATACTGAGTCTCGGTGGCATATCCAAAACTACAAAATCCACGTATAAAGAATCCTCTAATATTAACTGGTACATTTTCTCGCAATTCCCGAGGGATATCTCATTGATTGATCCGCCAATTGTAATGATATTGAAGTTGGCTCCGGTGTTGTGTACTTGAGTTTGTCAAAATTGTCTTGGGCATTACACTAACACTTGCTCCAAGGTCACACAAAAGCTTTGTAAATTGATGATCTCCGATTGAACAATTAATTACCGGGTATCCCGGATCGGTCATCTTATGTGGCAAAATATTAAGAATAGCTGCACCGCATTCTTCTCGTTAACTTGATCACCTCCATAGTGGGTAATGGTCTTTTCTTGTTCGTAATATCTCTGAGATACTTTGCATAGGTTGGAACTTGAATAGCATCTAGTAGAGGTATGTTGATGTATAATTTCGAATCACCTCCACAAACTTGGTAAATTGATCATCCACTTGGGGTCCACGGTTTCTTCTTGGATATGGTAAGAGATTTGTATCATTAAAGTCTTTTTTGTCATCCGAGGTTCTTGAGTCAAATCTTCTATGTCATCACTCTCTTCTTCTCTAATAGGTTGAATCACGTGTCTCGCTATTGTTGCTTTGGTGCTACAAAGTGCCGTGATTGGTGTCCCGACCGCCGTTTCTATTATCCTTCTTGGGTCAACAGATCACGTGTAGATTTACCTCTTCTTGTAGTAACATTATTTACCTGCTCATGGTTAGTGGTAATAGATTTTGCAGCAAACAATTTTGCTATTTGACTTTCTACCCTTTTATTAAAAAGATGTTGATTTTTAAAAGCAACAGAGAAATTATTCATCTTAAGAGATATATCTTCTAAAAAGTTCATCATTAGCAAAACACTTTTCGTAAAGAGTTTCATAAAGCTTAGTTTGTTCTTGAATTAACTCTCTTAAAAGGGGTTGTCTAGTAATTTTACCTTGATACTTACCCGGATAGTTTGATAGTCTGTTGTAATCTTCGTTCTTGTGATTGAGTTGATGTAGAATTATTGACAGCCATGCTTGAATTTGATGCAATTAATATAGTCTTGTAAATCTTGTCTTTCCCGCTATCTTTGGCTCTTTGTTCAAGCCAATTTAATAACACATCCATCCGGGTTGATAGTGCTTTTACTTCTTCCGGGATGTCTTTAATCCGATGATAATATTGAGTGTCTTGATTCCAACTTTGATTTTCTCGATATCTTGTTCATGAGTGCTTCAGCTTTGTCAAGTGTGAGTGATAAAAATGATCCTTCAAAGAAGCTGCATCTAGTTGCTCTTGTGCTCTTTGTGTTAATCCATGATAAAATCCTTGCATAAGCAACCAATCTTCTATTCCATGATGAGGGCAATCGATACGTATTCTTGTAAACGTTCCCATGCACTTGGGATTGATTCTCCTTTCTGCTGTTGGAAATTGGTAATTTTTCCTCGTAGGGTATTGGTTTTACCCGTGGGAAAGAATTTTGATAGGAAGGCTATAGAACATTCATCCCAATTCTTGATTTCTTCTTTGTTGGCATAGAACCATAACTTTGCTTTCTCCTTCAATGAGAATGGAAATAAGCGGAGTAATATGATATCTTGGGGAATATCCTTGGGTGAAAAAGTGTTGGCAATCTCCGTAAAATTCTGCAGATGTAAGCGTACATCTTCGTAAATCCTTCCACTAAATGGAGTAGCTTGTATCATGTTGATGAGGCTTGGCTTGAGCTCAAACTCAAGATCTTTTTAGTTGAAGTGTTGGTCCCGTATTTAATGTCCTCGGTGCTAGGAGCGTAAAAACTCTCGTAGTGATTTTTTCACCATAGCTTCAATAACCGATATATGCTCTCTTGATTGATTTGATTCTCGATAAATGAGGTGAATAAATTTCCAATTTGATAAACCCTGTACAAAATAAACAAAAGAAAGACAAGGGTAAGCCTCAAGTAAAGAAGCTTCCTAATTTAGATTCTCTTCATAAGTTTCCATTTATTAATATGTCTAGCTAACTTTTATTTCCTCCCCGGCAACGGCGCCTTAAATGCTTGTTGGTAAATCTAACGTCACTATAACATAAGGTGGAGTTAATCTCACCCTAGGCCATATGCCATTAGAGAAACTCAAAGTGGTTCATCTCTTAACACTACTATGTGCTAGGTTGTCATCCCTAACTAACAATGCTATGAAATGCAAAAAGTGATACTTGTGATATGTGTTATATGCAATCTAATAAAATAAATATAAAAGATCTATACCCGCAAGCGCACGTATATAAATACCATTTGTTGTAGCATTTCACCGGAGTAATCCGTTTTTGTCATTTATATTCTACCACAGGGAGGAATAATCTAAAGATGGGCACTAACATTATTAATAAGTGGCATACTTATGAGAGGTTCTCTTATTAGAGCTAACTTTAGCGGGGGTAAGTCGATAATAAGGATATAATAATAATAGATAAAAGTAGGCGGAGGCATTACTCACATGAGATGGAAATAACTACTAAGTTAGACTTAACATAGGATTACTTTAAGAGACGTAATTCATCTATAGCATTTAATCTACTAAGTCATTACATTTATTCTAAGGCATATGTTATCATCTATAGCATAGTAAACTCTAGATCATGTATCCCATCGATTATCAAGGAAAATCAAGAGTGAAACAAGATATTCCCCATAATCAATGTCCACGTGTCTTATATTCGAGGGTGGACTCCAAAGGACTCAACAGTATCGCCACCCCCGCGATCTACCACACACGAATCTCTAATATAAGGTGCATTTGCGTGTAAATCATATATAAGCACCACGCTTACATAATTTCTACCACCTAACCCACTCGAGTATTGAATTAGGCGCTCTACAAATAGATACATATATCTATTATAAACTAAATCTATATCAATCATACTATTAGAATAAAGTAAGAACATAGCAAACAAACACATAACAACAATTAATAACAAAGTAATAGATATAAGATAAATCATACCAAGTATTTGATGATCACGAACTCGTAGACACACCCAAACTCTAATTTTATCTAAATCGCTAATCAACTTGGATGAACTAGAACTAGATGAACTAGAACTAGAACTAGTAGCTAATCCTATTCTCTCGGTGGTAATTCTCTCTTCTACTTACCGACTGACTGTCTAATAATGATTACAAATGAAATTCATTGCTAGGCCCGGGGGTAGAGGGTCTTCTTATATAGTACTTGGCGATGAACGTCAACCCTTGGATCAAACCGACCTTCAACAACGGCGTAGATACAACCTCAAAGTCGGTAGTAAACCGACCTAGAAGTCTCGAGGCTGACCGAGAGGGTCCCACCGGCGGCCGGCCAAAATGGCTCTGGCGGCCGCCGCGCCCTAGGTCTCCTCGGCCTCCGGTTCCTTCCAAAGGTCTTCCGGTAGTTTCTAGATTGTTTTAGTCCACTTTTCGGATTGAGTTGCTTCACCTGGTCAAGTTTGGTCTTCATAAGTCTTGTATATTCGAACTTTCTCCATTATTCTCTCGCAATTACCCGTTAAGTCCCCGAAATTACATAAATCACCAAAACTTGTGGAAATCATTAGTTTAAACCTCTATTCTAAGTGTTTATTCAAATTATGTCCTCATTTCATCTCTTGTTGACATATAAAAATGGGTGATAACAGGTGTCAACAAGGAGCTTACACACGGCTCACCAAGAACAACCCTCGCGCCAACAAGAGAACCCCCAATCACCAAAGGACCTCGTCGAAGAAATACGCAATCGCCGCCCCTCAACCTCCGCTCATACCAAAGAAGAAACCCGCAGATGGCGCGACAAGAAGGTCAAGCCCCGCGACCTCGTGAGTTGGAGACTTCGCACTCATCGAAAAGCAAAACGCCCAAATGGCGGGAAGTTTGTCGCCAAGTGGTCGGGACCTTTCCTTGTTACAAAATCGACAAGACCCGCTCATACCACCCGCAAGACCTCGAGGGAACGACACCTTTCCACAAGACTGAATATAGACGACCTCCGCAAATACTACCCTTAGCGGCGCCATACCCCCCCTTAGTCATGCGGCTGTAAGATTTCCTGGTTATCTTTGTTTTTTCTTCTCTTCTTAAGCATCTTGTAAAACGATATCATGTAACCGGGGCTGCACTCTTTTTCCTCACGAACGGGCGTGAGGTTTTTTAACGAGGCAAAGCAGCCCATTTTATCAATATATGCGGATCTTTCCCCGCAAAAGCTTTGTCTCCACCTTGTTTACAAAACGCAACGCCGAAAGGGGTGAAGGGGTGCCCCTCCGCCCTCATCTGCAGACTCAGACAAGGATGATTGGCCCAGGCAGGGGCTTAGCATCCACCCTCGCCCCAAGCCGGACCAAACATGTCAAAGGGGCTCGCAAAGCGCAACCCGACGCGACCCCGAGTATGGGCCGCGCGGAGGTACAAAAAGACGCGCACCCCGGCAAAACACACACCGGGCGGCAAAACGCAACCCCGACGCGGACCCCGAGTATGGGCCGCGCGGAGGTACAAAAACGACAAGACCGGCAAAACACGCCCGGGGGGCTCGCAAAATGCAACCCGACGGACCCCGAGTATGGGCCGCGCGGAGGTACAAAAAGACGCGCACCACGGCAAAACGCGGCGGGCTCGCAAAAAACAGCCCCGACGCTGACCCCGGTATGGGCCACGCGAGGTACAAAAAGACGCGCACCGGCAAAACGCGCCAGGGGGCTCGCAAATACGCAACCCCAACGCGGACCCCGAGTATGGGCCGCGCGGAGGTACAAAAAAGACGCGCCCCCGCAAAAAAACGCGCAGGCTCGCAAGACGTAACCCCGACGCGGACTTCGATCACAGCCCGAAATATCCAACCACGCTAAGTGCATCGCCAATAAAGTTCACCAGTGCAACGCATTGAATAGTCTCACCAAAGAAAAGGACCATCACTTTATTACCCTCGCAGGCCAAGGACACCCATCTAACCCCATCAAGTCAAATAAAGGGCCACCTACCACCGTACAACCCCGCACTACTATAAAACCAGCTCCACCACCGCACGAGTAGCACAAAGCAAAGCCCACAAGCCGGCAAGAGGTGCGCCATAAGAGGGATGTCCCAGGAACTAGCAAACCCGCGCTCTTACAGTGCGAACCGTTGCAAACCTCGCAGCACCCAACGCCGAAGTCACACCCCCGACACCGCAATGGAAAATGTAAAACAGCAACAACTAGTAGCGCAACAAGGGCTCCCGGCGCACTTCACCACGAGCCACCAACAACCCCGCGCGCTGAATCCATCATCGCCACGGAGCCCAGCCCCGAGGCCGGGCACCGCAATGGAGAATGTAACATCCCCCAAGCGGCAAGGCGCCAAAGGAGTCAAAGTTCCCGCAATGCTCGGAGAACCCACCCACACGAAGACCCCCTTGACGCAACACGGAGCCGGCAGCAGCAGGACCCCGCGATGGCCCCCCACCTGCGCAAGAAGGGCATTCAAAGACAAAGCCTCCGAAACTTCGCCTCGACACCACATCGACCAACTTGGAGTACCGCCGACCCCGGCAACAGGCGCAAAACCCCGCACCCACTCACGTGGGAATAGGAGGCATCGGGAAAGACCACCTAGCGGGCAACCCTGCTCAACCTAGAAACCCGGGGTAACCTTGGGCAATCTAGTAGAGAAGCTTAGCTAGTCGGTTTCCTCTCTCCGTTAAGGCAAGCATTGCGGAGAGCCTGCACACCCCGCATAAAACATGTACCCCCAGCACCCAGGCAATGGAAAAAGCGTCGCCTCGCCCTCACAAAACAACGTCCGCAATCAACTAAATCTCCGCAAATGTAAGTGAGCCTCGCTAAAAGAAGCAGAGGGCGTCGCTGCGCAACTAAATCTTCGCAAAAGCAAGCAAGCCTCGCTAAAAGAAGCAGAGGGCGTCGCTGCGCAACTAAATCTCCGCAAATGCAAGCGAGCCTCGCTAAAAGAAGCAGAGGGCGTCGCCAAGAACCAAATCTTCACAAAAGCAAGCGAGCCTCGCTAAAAGAAGGGTAGGGCGTCGGCCGCGCAACTAAATCCCCCGCAAAGCAAGCGAGCCTCGCTAAAAGAAGCGAGGGGCGTCGCCGCAACTAAATCTTCGCAAAAGCAAGCGAGCCTCGCTAAAAGAAGGCAGAGGGCGTCGCCAAGAACTAAATCTCCACAAAAGCAAGCGAGCCTCGCTAAAAGAAGCAGAGGGGCGTCGGCCGCAACTAAATCTCCGCAAATACAAGCAAGCCTCGCTAAAAGAAGCAGAGGGCATCGCTGCGCAACTAAATCTTCGCAAAAGCAAGCGAGCCTCGCTAAAAGAAGCAGAGGGCGTCGCTGCGCAACCAAATCCCCACGAAAGCAAGCAAGCCTCGCCAAAAGAAGCGCACGACGTCGGCCGCAAGAATGAGAACGATCAACTTACAACAACCCCGCGAAGGGGGACAATCTTACAACGACCCCGCGAAGGGGGACAATCTCAACGACCCCACGCAGGGGGACAATCTTCACAAAGAACCCCGCGAAGGGGCGCAAGTTTACAACAACCCCGAAGGGGCATAAATTCACAACGGCCCCGCGAAAGGGGCCCAAGGTCACAACAACCCCCAAAGGGGAAGATAATCATACAACAACCCCGCGAAGGGGGGACAAGCATACTACAACCTCCAAAAAGGAAGACCAACTCGCAGCCGCCCGCCAGACAAAGAGCGTGCAGCGGCCAAGCGTGAAGGGACAGCCTCGAGCCACAAAACCCCTCAAGCGCAAACCACGCCGGCAAGATCCGCAATCAAACCCTCCAAAGACGTCTCCCACAAGGATCCCGCCACCCTCTCCACAAATTCCGCCACATCAACCACCTCGACCTCGGGTGAAAAGCTTGAAACCCCGCCACCCAGCAAACAACCATTTACTTCCTCCTCGTCGGGCAAACTCAGCAGCCCCCACAAGAGGGGCGCGGCTCTAACAAGCGGGAGCGGCCCCGATAGGACTCTTCGCCGAAAAACTCTTCGTAAGTCGCGGGCTTGCAGCCCCACCGGCTCGGGTTTAGGCACAACCACAGCACCATCTCGATCCACCTCGAAATCAACCTCGCCAAGCGCAATAGCAACCTCCTCATCCCCAAGGTCCTCGTCCGGACAACCGAGGACGGCCCCGCCCCAAACAACACCCGTTCTACCCGACGATCCGTCGGATCGCGTACCACGCCAAAACGTCCCCGCGGCCCGGTTCTTCACATCATACCTTCGGTGCGGCTTCGAAGCTAACCCCTGGGTACTTGGTCATCGCGTGAACCCACGTCTCCCCCGAGATGAAAACATCTTGGTAGTTCATCATCAAGGGAACGACATCCGGTACCCCCGCGCGAGCCCCCGCAGGATCCTCGCACGGCGAGCAAAGGGTTAGCACTCGCACCACGCAAAATCAAGCCAAATCTACGCAACAACAAACTCATAATACAACCACGCCATTTAAAACACAAAATCACATTTATTAAGGACATTAAGGTGTTCTTTACAAAAGTCCACAGCGGGACACCTCGCCCTCGCACCCCCGAGACTACAACTTCACGCGAGGTTTACACCTGGCCTGGGGAAGAGGGGCCCGAGCCATCTGTGAAAACCCCGCGCGCCCGAGGGGCGCCGCCATCCTCGATGACCTCCGCAGTCCCATCGTCGTCGGCAAAGACCGGCCACGAACACGACTTCAACGGTCGGCGCCGCGGGGTTGTTGTCATCCAGGGGCCCCACATCGGCAGCAGCCTCGTCATTCCCCGCCGCGAGGACGGCCTCCAATGCCTATAGCAACCACGAAAAAAGAGAACCGTCATTCTCTGAGAAACAAGCCATTACAATACCTAGCACAAAGGCCGTAACGCCAAGAGATAAACCTCGTACCCGTGCGGTCGCGGCCTCCTCCATGGCCACGTCATGCCCAACGCCCATGCGAAATTTCTTCGAAACCTCCCGCCAAGTACCGGGAGGTCCTCATCCGCCCGCGCAACTTCCATCTCTTCCCTCTTCGGGAACTTTAGCTTCCGGGATCGTCGAGGTGCGTGCATCCCTCCAAGCGCAGGGGTATGCCCCAAGGCTATCGCACCAACGCACCCCCAAGTCGGCCGCGTGGTGAACTAGCGGAGTTATGCCGCAGAATTGACGACTTCAACCACTCCGCGACAAATGAAGGCTCCACCGCGGGTAGCGGGTCAGTCCCGCCGCTCCCCAAGATCCACCGTAACACTTGTCAAAAGCCTCCTTCACCGAGCTCATCTCAGCAAGCCAAGCCTCGTCACGAGAAGTCAGCCTACCCTCCAACTCCACAACCCTCTTAAGAGCAGACTCCTCCCTCTCCTTAGCCTCCCGCGCCTCAGAACCGGGTCAACGCTGCGGCTGGCGGCCTCAACCACGCCGTCGTGGGCTTTGGAATTTCTCCCGCAGCGGGCGTAGGCCTCGGCTGTTTCTTGACTCCTCCGCCGAGACGGGCCACCTCCGCCGGGGCGCGGTCGACATCGTCGCCCCTCTTACGGGGGGTCTCCGCGTCGTCCCTCGCGTCGCGTGCCCCACGACCTCCCGCGCACGCAGCGCCAGGACGAGGATCTCCGCGGCTTTCACCGCGATATCTTCCTCAAGCTCCGAGCGAGAACGGAAGGATAACCGATGCTCGGCCTCCGGGATCCGCGCGCCCATAGACCTCGCCAAGAAAGCGCCTTTCCGCTCGTTGGATTCGAAATGGCACTCCGCGATATCGGGGCCCGTATACAAGTCGGGACCGGAACCCCGTGGAGCAACCTCTTCCGCGAACCCCGAAAGCCGGCGGCATAGGGCATGCCCGTGGCCCCGCTTCCCACCGCGCCCTTTGTCGACCTCCCCTCGACCTCCCGCCCCCACCAAAATGTGGCACGGGCGCGGTCGCCCGCGGGCAGGACCCGGAGGGAGCCACCCGAAGGGAGCCGGGGACCTTTGAGCCGCAAGCCCCCACTCGGCGCCCGCGACCAGCGCGGATTTCCCCGATCACCCACGGCCCGCGTAGCCGCGAGGCACCACCACCTCCCCGCCGAGGCGCCGGCGGGACCTCGGCAGCTCATCCTCGACAACGTGAGGGGACTCCGCCTCCTCTTCTTCCAAATACGGAGGCCTCCGCCGTCGCGGGGTCGGGGACCCGGTCCTCGGTCGACACGTCCCGCCTCTCCTCCTCTTCGCTCCGCCCGGAGCCGCTAATCTCGTGTATAAGGGCGGCGGGCCCCGCCGCCATCGGAGGGCGGGCCCCGCGGGAAGCCCTCCTCGGCCGCGCGATGTGGTAGCCGCCGCATCCAACCGGGCCGCCTTCACCTCGCCCTCCCACCGCGCCCGCGCCCGGCAGAGGGACCATCGGGGCCCGCGTGCTAGCCCTCTTCTTCCGCCGCCGTCGCGGGCCCCGCAAAGATCCACCTCCTCCAAAGAAGGCCCCGGGTGGATAACCCTGAACCGGTCGAACACCCTAAGTTCAGCGCTTTCTCAACCCGAGGGCCACCCGATCTTCTTATATTCGCATCCTCGCACTTCCCGATCAACTCATCCGTGCGAGTCTCGACTTCGCGGAGCACCCGCTTCATAGCGACCTCGCGGGAGGTAGCCCCTCTCGCACGTGATGGTCCCGGAGGGTGTCGAACTCCACCTTCGGGGACTTGAGATCCGGCCCCGCAGCTTCTCAACATCTTCAACCTCCGCCACACCGAGAGCTCGGCAAAGGCAGCACCCTCGCAGCCACGAACTCTTCCACCAAGTCACGCCCGTCGATACGGGACATGTTCGACAAAGATCGCCGCTGCTGCGGTCGGGTGTTGGTTTGCGACCACGCCCTCCGGAGCCTCACCGAGGTTCCGCGACTTCCCGCACAGCTCCGGCGCCTCCGGCAGACTCATAGTAGAACCACCTCGACGGCCCGATCCACGACCACTTGCTCTTCTCGCGCGCCCGCCGGCGAGAGCGACCCCGCGATGCGAAGGTGTAGACCGGTGTCTTTGCGCCACCCGCTGCAGCCCCCGCGACGGTCCCCCGCGATGCGGGGTTGCAGGTGGGCTCGGTGGCAGTACAAGAAGGCGTCGACGTCCGGGACCAGCCCTTGGGAGCGGCAAGCCCGCACGCGAAGATGGACGGCTTCAGTAAAGCACGCCGGATTTAGCCGGTGGAACCGAGCCCAAGACGGCTCATCGGCTCCACCACAAACCTCGCGACGGAAGCGAAGCCCAGCCACGAAGAACTCCGCGAAGACCACCACCTCGTTGTCGTGGGGCCCGGGGACGCGGCCGCCGAGTGGGGGCCGAGCCCGCCGCTTCCTCGATAGCCCAACTCCGCATACTCCTTCAGATCTGCCTCTGTCACCTTGCTAAGGGGGAACATCAGGGTCGGGGAGGTTTCTTTCCCCTTGCCCTTCGCAGTCTCGGCAGCCTTGGACGACATCTCCGACAGAATCTCGGGCGGAACCCTCGCGAGAGAAGAAAGCCTCGCAAACAGTATGAGCGCTTGAAGCCAGGAGCGCAAAGCGCAAAGATCAATATGTGGGCGAGAGCAGGAATGTAGCTGTAAAAATGGGAGCACAAGATTTCACCGCGTATACGGCAAAGAAAGCTATTTATAGGAGCCGGCAATCTCACCAAAACGGACCCCGAGGACGCTGGGATCGGACGCCACGTGCCCCGACGGTTCGTGTTCGACGCCTCCGCATTCAACGCAACAGCGCAACCGCCACCCTCCTAGAAAACCTCACACGTGGCAAGGTTAAAACCTCAACCGGCCCAGCAGCAACTAGGGCGTCGCTGGCGAGGATAGCCCCGCAAAGACCACGTCCGTCCGCGGGCCTCCCCTCTTAAAATTACGTTGCTGCGGTCCCGGCAAAGACGGACCAAACCCCCCGGGGCTCTTGTTGGGGAGGGCCCTCGCCAAGGGACCCCCTAGTAGCTCCCGGGCCCGAAAACGACGCCCTCGCAGCGCGAGGGCGGCAAAAGGCAAGACGTGTAACACCCGAAGTTTTACGCATCATTTTAAAATTCACTAAAAATTTGAACTTTTTATAATTACCAACTAAAACTTGATTTATTTTCAGCGCAACCCGAAAAACCGTTTTTTCAACCCCGCATCAAAATTCACCATATAGAAAATAGGCCCTTGTTTGAATGCTTGAATGATTGCTCGCTTGTTTGTCTCACTAGAATTTATGTTGGCATCGAATAGTATATTCCTCGATCACCCTTTGACCGAAATATCTCCCCTTGACCTTTCCTTGATCTCCCTCCACCTAAATATTTCCCACCGATCCTTTTCCCTTGATTTATCCAACACCATGTCTCCACCCACTTCCAAATTCCAACTCAAATCATCTCGAAGTGCTTAGTTCATATTTTCTAGGAAAAGTAAAGAAGCCACTCCATATGTATATAAGCGAATATATATTTAAGGATATACGTAGAGGTGTATACATGACACATATGTATACAAGCATGCGTGTATTCAAATATATATATAGGAGCATGGCTGTGCGTATATATGCACACATGATCAACAAGTATATATGTGTGCGTAATACATACTATTTACAAAATGGAAAATAGAAAATAAAATGGAAAATGGAAAGGAGGCCATCGGGCTCATTTTCCCTCCCCAGCTCGACCTCATAGCCCAACAGGCCAGCTGGCCCAACAGGATGCGCGGCCCAACTCGGCACAGCAAAACAGCCATCCATCATCCCTTCTCCTTCCTCTCTCTTACACGCGGGCCCCGCCCGTCATACTTCTCTTCCTCCTCCACCTCCCTTCTCTGTTTCACACACGAGATGCACGCGACGCCGCTGTTCCTGCCGACCCCGCAACAGCAGCACTTCTGACCCTGCTCCCCACCGCGTCGCGTCCGCGTCCAGGCCGTACCGACGCAGCCAATGCACCGCCAGCTTGCCGCCGTCGCCAGTTGACCGGCAAATAGTGCCGCTGCTGTCAACACCAGAGCGCCAGGCTGCCACCACCGCCCTCCTCCATCGTCGTCACCTGCCGACATCAACTGTGGCCGTCGACTCCGCCGCAGTAGGGCTGCCGACGCGTCCCATCGAACCGAGCTGGAGCTCACCCACGGCCGCTGTACTTGCTGACCTTGCCATAGCGCGAGCTGGAGCTATGCCGGGCTGCCGGGAAATATCTCCGGCGCTCCACCGCCTCGCCCCGCCTATAAATAGCCTGGCCATGGCCGTCGGGTGAACTCGCCCTTCGAGTTCGGAGCAAGGGAGACCGGCCAAGAGGGAGACGAAGCTTGCGTCTGATGCGACGATCCTGCTCTTCTCTTCCTTTCCTCTCTCCCTCTACTCACGAACGCCAAGGGCCGCCGTGCTACTGGACACAGGCAACGCCACCGCGCAACCAAGTGCTGGGCGCTAGGCTCGCCGCGACGAAGCCGACGCCGCGCCCACGAAGCCCTGCCTCGCCACTCGCCTCCCCTGCTCCACCACTCACCGCTGCCGCGCCGCCCGTGCCCACCTAGTCGCCACCGCGCTGCAGCTGCCGAGCCACCCAGCCAGCACCGCTCCCCGCCTCGCCTTACATCCACCAAGCCACCGCCGCTCAGCCGCGCACGGACACGCTGCCCATGCCAGCTACCACCGCCGGCGCTCTACAACCTCGCCTCGCCGCTCGCCCCACCTCGCCAGCCGCGCCGCACGCCCCTGCCCCCGTGCACGCCGAGCTGCCAAGCGCCCGTCGCCGCCAGCAAACGCCAATCCCGCCGCCGCCGCCGTCGAGCCACCACCACCGCTGCAACCTCTCGCCCTCGCCACGCCAAGCACCAACGCCGGCCACCTCGCATCCCTCTCTCCCCCTCCAATTTCTCTCCCTCCCTCTTTCTGTTCGACGAGAACGGGGACAGGCAGCCGTGACCCCGCACCCGTGCGTCCGCGTAAGGCATCCCGTGAAGGGATCCTTTATCCTTTCCCCACGTGGTCCCACATGTCAATGAGACATGGCCCTTTTCCCTTCACTTGTGCACCCGGTGCACATGAAATATAGAGAGAGGGATGGTTGACGGTCCATGGATGGTGGACCCGATCCACCGCACAGTGCCGACCAGTCCACTGTGCCCTGGACCCCGCACGTCAGCCCTACAAAAATTGCTATGGCCACTCGAGGCAGCGTACACAGGAGGTTAAAAGTGCATTTTCCATGTACACAAAAATTCCCAGAAAATTCTTATATAAACTAGGTACACTCTTCATCCTACCCAAGCCTTTACATTCCAGTTTCCTTATTTCCAAAATTCCAGAAAATATTTCCAAAGTTTAACTCATTTATTGAAATCCTATTAAACTTTGGAAATTCATATCTCCTCCATCTTAACTCCAAATACCTCCGTTCAACTTCCATAATTCACCTAAAATCATGCCCTAATATTTCATGCCATTGTTCCATTATTTGATGCCCATTTAAATTCTAGGTTATGTTGTGCCCTTTTATTTATATTTAATCGCGATCCGTAGAATACGCAAACCCTAGTTTCCCCTACCGCTAACCACCCCGTGCACCGTGTATTCTTGTATGCGTGTACACTCTCACGTATACGAATGCTCGAATATACATACACGTAGTTGTTCACATGCTAGATATACACGGTAGGTTATGCACGTATATAAATGTATAAAGTGGTATTTTAAAATATAAATAAATATACGTACACACCTATCGAATATATCTACGCATGGCTAACCCCCTAACCTAGCCGTATACTTTGTGTATGTGTACTCTGTGACACACACACACTGGTATACATGTCCTCTACACACATAGAGTATGCCCGACGTAAGGGTATACCAAATGTGTGGCTAACCCTAGACTAGGACCATAACCCCGCTAACCCTAGACACATGCGTATGCGTGTGTGTCGCTAACCCCGTGTGGACTTATAGGGAACCAACCATGTCATATTCTTCAGGTTCACATGATAGTGGACATCGGTGATGTGGTTTGGTTCTACCTTAGGCCATCACACCTCGCTAACCTGGCACGTAGGAACCACCTAGATGGATGGATTCTCTCTATCCTATCATACTTCAAACTTACAGAATAATGATAGGAGTAGATAGTAATCTGTCCATCATTCCCAAGAGCTAACCCGCGTAGGGACGTCATATGCTTTGATTGCCATGCTTGTGTTTCATGTTTGACGTCGCCGAGGATCGTACGACCACCCAACGGATTCAGGAGCATCGCCACAGGAGTCAAGAAGCATCATGACCAAGAACCTTGGATATACTCGTCAGCGGATAGAGGCAAGTCCTTACCCTCCCTTAACCTGACCTAATTACTATAATGTTTAATAAGATGATTAAGATAAGTATAACCAGGGCAAGCCGTGCGAGAGTACTCATGGGCTATGTGCATGAGGCTTCGCTAGGCTTTGTCGTTAACTAAAGTAATAATGTGAACCATGTCAACAAAAAGGTGAGTGGTGATAGTCTACATGGAGGTGGACTAATCACAATCGGGGATGAATCCCGCGGAGAGATGCTCGCCTCCCTAAGGACCGGTTCATAGACCTTCTACCTAGTGTAATATTACGTACAGCCACACGCCGATATGGGACGGCTTGATTCCACACCCCGTTGGGTTGAGGTATAGTTTCGAACCAAGGTGGCCTGTAGGCAAACGACCTATCGAGGGAGCGGATGGGGAGAGTGGCCCCGTGGTCCGGTTGGCGTGGATGCCGAGTGATCTTCCATGTAAGTGTTTGGGCGCTAGATGGCGCAAAGCTAGAGGCACATATTGATGATTGATGATTGAGTGTGGTGTTGACAGTATAGGTTGGGTAATAAGGTATTACCTGTAAAGCCGTGGGTGATTTGGTGTCACCATATTGTCTAGGGTGATGCGTCATCCTTGGGGTGGCGTGTTATCCTTCCAACCCCTGAGAAGTCGTGGTGAGGATTATACCGATATACCTAGGAGGCATCCAAGCGGGTACGGAATCTCGTTGGACCACCTTCGACCAACCGTATGTGGGAGAAGATGGCCCTTCGTGTGGGGAAATTGTACAACCTCTCGCAGTTAATTGAATCTATTCGAATAGCCACGTCCCTTGGAATGGGCAAATGTTGGGCCTAACATCTATGATTAGAAACACAATCGGTATGTGACTTGTTACCTTGAGCTTGGATAATAAGTAACTCGGGGAACTAGCGAGAGCGCTTTTAGAGACTCGCTTAGGGCCCAACCCCTAATAATTACCACCCCGGTTTGGACTTCTTCGCGAGTACGAAAGTACTCACCCCTCTTTTCTATTTTTAGAATGTCACCGCGCAGGAGTGTATCCAAGGAAATCAAGCTATGAAGGTCGACACAAGGATGGAACCATGAGGAGTACCTTAGAAGACGAGAAGCACATGAAGGAGTTACGTTATTGTGACCGAAGTTATAGGATCGGGCAATAGGAGTAAGTCCAAGGGTTTGTCCGCACTCCAAGCTTGCTCAGGGGATTGGAGCCCCGTTATAGGTGCCGCGTAGGATCTCTCGATAGGTTTATAATAGTAGGCCTATGGCCGAGTCATGTAAACCCAAACCCTCACCGTATCATATTTTCCTCAATAGCAATAAAAGTATAGTTTTTGATATCATATCTATACTTAATTAGGCGTATTTGTGCGTGATCCCGGCGCAAATACGTGTGATTAAGGAACCTCAGAAATGGGGTGTGACAAGACGACACCTCCGCAGCGCGAGGGCGGCAAAGGCAAGACGACGCCCGCAGCGCGATGGTGGCAAAGGCAAGACGACACCTCCGCAGCGCGAGGGCGGCAAAGGCAAGACGACGCCGGCAGCGCGCGAGGGCGGGCAAAGGCAGACGACGCCTCCGCAGCGCGGAGGGCGGCAAGGGCAAGACGACACCTCCGAAGGCGCGGAGGGCGGCAAAGGCAAGGCGGCACCTCCGCGGCGCGAGGGCGGCAAAGGCCAAGACGACCCCTCCGCAGCGCGGAGGGTCGCAAAACCGAGACAAAGGCCCTTGCACGAGGAGGACGGCATGATTTTGAGCGGCCGCCCCGCAACCGCGAGGGGCAACCCGGTGAGAGGACTACCCCGCGAACGTGGGGGCCATGGAGCCCCAAGAAGACTCAAGGCCGAGCGGCGGCGCAAGAGGGGCGGAACCCTAACGAAGCCTCGGCCGCCGGGACTAGTGCTTTTACCTTTTGTCCCCGATAGGGATTGTACTGGGTTTGCCCTCGCGCTGGCCCTAGGCGTAAGTGGCAAATGTGCCTTGTCCCGATTTGTAACTACAAAGTGAATACCGACCGATGCGCCTATAAATACGGGGGCCGCGACGGGATGTATAGAGGGGACGGTGGGTAAGATCTTTATGACCTATCAATCAAAAGGCAATTTCTGGGATCGCCAATTTAGTCCACGTCATCCTCACCCCCGTGGTGGGCCCTCGCCCCTCCTCCCGCCACCCACGTGGCGAGAGGCTAGAGGGGCAGTGCCTTACCCCCACGCCTGATAAATATATCCATACCATTTTCATCCATAGTCCTATGCTTGATCATTGTGTACTTTTAATAATAATTCGAGATGACAACATAAGCATCACCATGCGTTACATGCAGAAATTTTCATTACTGACCAATAGTAATTTCCACGAAATCCAATTGCCTTTGCACATGCGATATTCTGTCTCCCGATTAAAAAAATGTCTTGAGTTCCTAATCCCACAAATGACATTGGGAGAGAGAGTCGGGTGAATCTTCCGCGCCGACCACCCCTAGGTGGGCGGCCCACTAAAGCGGTCCCGTCCGCCGCCGCCCTGGTGATCGACAACGAGGCAAAGAGCGGGGCGGCGCAGCAGAAGGGGAGCCGGAGGCGGCCGGGCGACAACGAAACCGCGGTGGAGCTCCGATGAAGTTAGGGTTCGACGGGGGGGTTAGGGTTACAACATCCTTCCCAGGCTATAGAATCCGGCCGGACGGCCGTGGCGAACCGACGACACCGCCGTGGTTGGCGGTTCGGCGGCCGTAAGCGAGGCGGCGCGGCGCCGCCAAAGCGGGCCGGGCCGGACTCATCCGGTTGGGTATGAGTTGGCGACCGGGGCGCCATGGCCGGACTTTGGAGCAAGGAGCTCGAGCTAGGTTGTGGTTCACCTGGAGGGGGAGAAAAAGAGAGGGGAGCAGAGGAGAAGGCGGACGCCGCGGACACCCTAGGGCTCGCCGCGGCAGGCGGGGCCGCGGCGGGAGATCCGGGCGCCGGACGGAGGAAGGAGGAGAAGGGGCGTACACGGGGGCCGTTACATGGGCGGCCCACGGCCTAGGGCGTGTTAGCTGGTCGGTAGCTAACACGCACCGAGAGCATGTGCCAATTAAGATTTTAGCCTAGGAGGCCTTTACTCGCGATTATCCCAACTGATACAACCATGACTAAAGGTGTTTTCCAATCAGTATTGAAGCCACGTTTTTACTACTAACATAGTAATCCTATTCTTCAAATTTTAGACACATTTTGTCGTCCAACGTTGTCAATCAGTCTAGGAAAGCATGGGTGTCAATTTTTAGACTGTAAACACAACAGTTGTAATGGTCTGGGTCATGCATCATACTCCACTGTTGAGTATGTGTTTATTCTTCTTGCCTAAAGGACAGTGACAACACCCAAACGTGCCTTGCAAGTATTGTCGTCGTCCCATGAAGCTTCTTCGTTTCTTCCACTGTTGATTTGTCTTGTTCCATTCATGTCGTTCAACAGAAGTATGGACGAATGGAAGTTCTCCAGTGTATATAGTCTACAGACCCAACTTTTCCATAAGAACTAGGAATTGAAGAAGGTCGTCGTTGTGATCCTGTACTCATGACAATGCTAGCAAGGGGTTACTTCCTTCGTACATTGCTTCTTGTGATTCAGCTGATCCTTATAAGCATCATCAGCCAGCAGGTTCAGGGGGCGACTCCTAAATGTAGTAAGTGCTAAGACACTATTTGATTGTCATCGAGTGTTTTTTTTTCTCAATATTTGTTTTAGATTGTGAATTCGGATATATAAGTTGAATTGGATCCGAGCTAGCGTGCCTAAAGCGTATAATATTTAGTGCCCTAATATTTATATTACCTCGGGCATCGGAACACTATCTATTTATTCTAAAAAGCGCCACTGGGACTTGTTTGTTCTTATATTAATATACATATATTTTTTTATTGAATTACAAAAATATATATGTATACTCGTCCCTATAAACACACATATGTAAACCCTACCCTATGAGCACTCAACAAGGAAATGTTAGAAACCTATGTTTAATGTATAAATAGTGTTTTAGAAGAATGTTGCAAGTGTTTCATTTAGATGTTGCAAAAGTAGATTGGTATGTTGCAAGTGTTCCAAAATATTTTACAAGCATTACGTTTGTTCAAAATGTTGCATCTGTTTATGACGTATATATGTTCCAATTGTTTGATCTGGATGTTCCATATGTTTCACATATATATGTTGCAAGAGTTTGTTCCAAATGTTCTAGCTAGTTGAATCGTATATTGATCAGTACCATGAACTGAGAAAGCCGGGGAAACGTCCAAAAGAAGCTACCACTCAACCACAAAAATGCTTGGATTACAAAGAATGTATCGCATGATTGTCATCTTTTTATTATATGGTCGATCCTGAACGTTCTATTAGATCAGACACAATAATGAAGTGCAGATTTCTTTTACACTAAATTTTATATCTTAGACGGTTTCAACCGATAGGCTTTATTGAGCTTTTTAACAGTTCCAGTTGTTCACAAAAAAGTGTTAATAGTTCCAGACATTACTTTAAAGATGTTTTTAATTGCTGACGAAGATAAACTATACTTTACTGTTAATTAACAAGAAGAAGATCACATACTTTACACGGTTTGTGTTTGAATCCATGCGCAGGTGGCTTTGGTGGCTCTACAGAAGACTGCCCACCGCCTTTTCGAGGCGGGTCGCCGTGCCATCGTCCGCCATGCTAAGAACTTATGCCAAATAAATTGAACGTTCTATCTGAATTGATCCAGTATCTAGAGATCATATGTTCGGTACACATCCGAATTTCTATAGAAGCTGTTGTATGGATTTGTATTTGATAGCTAAATAGATATTCTGTTACTGCATATATATACACACCTCCATTTTTTAGAGAAACGATTACCTTATTTACACTTCTTTTCATGGATGAATTTTACTCTTGAAATGTCAGTTGCTGGCTTTATTTGCAATTGTCTGACAGTCAGTGACAGATCTATAATGGGCCAGGGAGCTAAATAAGAGAAGGCTAGCTAACTAGAAATAAATGATCCACTAAAGTACTTGATAGGTTACCACACTGCTAGATTTCGCGTAGAGCATTACATATTTCTACAGATGATGTATCGAGCTACCATGCTATCAAATTTGCAGAACAAATTTCTGAATTAAACCTGTTTCATTCTTAGCCAAATGAACTCTGCATGCAGTGCGTGCTAGCTAGTAAACAAACGTAAATGGTGGGATCCTATATATACGTACAAATGAAAGAGAGAAAACAATGCCTGAACCAAAATTTCTTTTTATACTTAAGGTTAGTTTTTATATAAAAATAAATATAGATATATACCCTAAACCTTAAACTATTATTCATTTTTATGTTTAAGGACCTAGATGACACCCTCTGCCAAGTTGAGAGACCTAGATAACACACTCTACCAAGCTAAATGACCCAGAAGTGCATTTGGGAGTTTAGGGACCAGCTGGTTGATGACACCCTTACCAAGTTTAGAGACCTAAATGATTACCCTGCCAACTAAATGGATTTAGATATGCATTTTAAGAGTTTAGGACCTAAATGACACTCCCTACCAATTTAGAGGCCACTGGTGCATTTTACTCATCTGCTCGTCTGCTCCTGGGCCCAGGATATGCTCTTCCCGCCTTGGTGCTGTGCTACTTGATTTGTCTGCCTCGTTGCATGCACCATGCGGGCGGGAAACGTTGGCTAGAGGCTCGCAGTGGCAAGACCGCGAGATCGCAAGTGGCAACGACCGCTGCCGACAAGTGGAGCTGAGCGCCGAGCACCGAGCAGGACGGCTGACGGCGGAGCATAGACTGGAGGGCGGTACGTGCTAGCTGTGAGGCACGACCGTCTTGAACGGGTGGGCAGCTAGGGTGATGGCCGTGGGCCCATGCCATGAGGGGGCCATGAGTATACACTAGTACAAGACTTCACAACGTTGACAAAAATGCTTTCGTCACGTAAGATGCAAAATATGTCATTGAAAACCTTCTATGACAAATTTGAAAAGGTCGAAAGCGAGTCACATTTGACCCCCTGTTTTTAAAAGGCGTCACCTAGGCGTCGCCTAGGTGTCCAGCGACGGAAAGTTCAAGGCGTCGGGGCTCGCCTTGCCAGGTGTTGTAAGGCGTCCGCCAAAGATCTAAGGCGCCCGCCTTTCCTTCTAGGCGTCTAGAGCGACGCCAAACAAGTCGAGGCGGTCGCCACATCCGTGGCAGCCGCTGCAGGAAGAGAAGGAACGTGAGCGGCTCACGCGGGAAAAAGGACGAGACCCGCATCGGTTGTCCCCGCATGTGGCATGTGCGGCTGTCCCCCTCGCTCTCTCTCGTTTCATAACAAAATGCGCTCTCTATCTCTCTCTTCTCTCGCAAAAGGCGAAAGCCGCATGCCGCTGTTCCCTCCTCCTGCGCTTTTGCATGCAAATGTCCCCCGCTTTTGTTCGTTTGCATACGTAACAAACCAGAAGCGAATAGTACATCACATGGGTATAGTTATTGCTTTGTCTACTTATGCTTTGATTTATATCTAAATGGAGTAGTAAATTAGCTACAGTTGCTCTCTGTATATGCTAATTCTCTATTTATATGGCGTCGCCTAGGCAAGCGCCTTATTCGCCTAGGCGTCCGGAAGGGGTGACGAAGTGACATCCCAACCGAGGGCTTAATAAGATTCCAACCGATTCCATTTTGTGGGACTAAGGTCGAAGTCAAATGTTAGGTGGTCGTGGGGCCATTACGGTGTGGGTCCGTTGTTGTGGAGCCCACCTGGGTGGCCCACTTGTGCGATTCAACGGGACCACGGTGGTAGGGACCCACGTTGACGTTGAAAGCCATGTGGTCGTGGAATTGGGCCCACCTATGGTGGCCCACCGATTTTGTCTACTAGGACCAAGCTGGTGGGGCCCACTTCAACATGATGAGTGCCAGGTGGCAGTGGCACCACTACATCGTGTGACCGTGGTGGTAGGTCCATGTCGCCATGTGGACTTGGGATACCACATTGTTGTGTGGGACCATGATGGTGGGACCACATGCGGAACCTATATAGAGGCATCAAAACTACATGCCATGTGGTCAACGTCGTGGACCACGATTACGTGTGGTGGGACCGTGGTGGTGGTGATAGTGGTGGTTGGGACCAAAGACAATGTGGGACCGCTATGGTGGGGTCCACGTCGATGACGGTGGGCCTGTGGAGGTGGGGCCCGTGTTGACTGGAATGCCACGTAGCTTACAGTGTGGGACAGTTGTGATGGGGTCCATGTCACCACGTTGATAGTAGTGGGGGCCTAGGGTCGAACCCATACTTTCATGTGGGACCCATATTGGTGTTGAAGTATGGACATTATTGTTTTGTGACGATAAGTATGCTATTTTGTGATGAAAGTTTGCATCCATCATTGATTCTCCTCGGTTAGAGGCGGAATGATTATTTGTGACGAGCAGATTATTGTTTTGTGATGCTCTACTCGCTTTTTAGGTCATTATTTTTACTGGCTTAACTCCATCACTCGTGACCTATGACAAAATTACGAAGAAATTTCAAATCATCACAAGGAAATCGTCTTAGAAGATCACATTTCTACTAGTGATATGTATTTGTTGAGTATTTAGTATATGTATTTCGCTCGTTGCAACAAATATTGAGAACCTCGTATATATGCATGCCGTCCCTTCCTGAGGATTAACGTGTTGTTGCCTCCTATTTCAGTATTTAACTATTCTCTTTTTTTTTTCAAAATATGCCGCAAGTTAAATCTTTCATAGTACTGTGAACTAGAGAAGAAAACATCATATTTTGGGTTGGCTGGTTTGGCACGAGTCTTGTTCAAGTGCTCTGAGAAGAAAACATCAACCCCTCGATTATTCAACAAACAAATATTCGCAAAAAAAAAAAAAAAGACTATTCAACAAAAAAGGGTCATCCTTATACTTGTTGGTTTTGGCACGATTTTCTCCTCGGCGAGAATCGATGCTAGAGCTGAGCCGTGGGCAAATAGGTCCTCAAAAAAAAAAAAGTAGATTGCTAGACGCTTATTGCTTATTTGCCTGGGGACCCATGAAATTATTGAGACGGACCTGCTGCAAGGCGGAGTAGGGCGCTAATTATGTGGCTTGTCGGCTCACGGCCAGCCGACAGGATCCCATCGGCTCCCCAGGGGCCGACAGAAGTATTGGTCGTCCCCAGCAGCATAAATAGACACGGCTCTTACAGTGTTGTGACGCGGTTGGTGGGAGGAGGCTAGCTGCAGCCCGAGTCATCCATACAGGTGCAGACGGGCGAACAGGTGTCGACTACTCGGCTGGGGCGCGATCGAGGTTGGTGGTGACTGGTGGATCACCTTCTCGGCTTCTCCTACCATGGATCGGAGTTAACAAGTACTCTGTTGGCCAAATAAAGGACAGTGACAGTTACAGGATCAAATCTTGTTTAGTCCCAAGAAGCTGCTTCACATCTTCTACTTTGATTTGTCTCGTTCTATATATGCATTTGTCTCTTCAACAGGACCAAGTGTCCTTTCAGTACAACTTTTCTTCATTAGAACCTCAATGGCAAGTACATAATTGATAGTAGTTGAGAACGTGAGAACACGCCTGCCTTTTTAGTTTTTACTCCCATGATGAGTATAGACCCATATAGATGACCCCCGTTCTCCCACAGGAACTTGGAATTGAAGCTCTTGTTTTCCTACCATACCATGTTAGCAAGACCTTGCTTCGTTCCTATGGTGTTTCTGATGATTCAGCTGATCCTTATAAGCATCATCGTCAGCCAGCAGATTCGGGGTGCGCGGCGCGACTGGTGCTGGATGTAAGTGCTAAGCTAAGGGACTATTTGATTTTTATTGTTACAAGTTTTTTCTGAGTATATGTTTGTTTTAGATTATCCGTTTCGGTAAGTTGATATGTATGCTTGGTGTAGCTTAATTTGGAACCTCATAAGAGATACACATATTACTCTCTAAGAACAAACCTATTTGATTTTTATTGTTACAAGTTTTTTTTTTTTTTTTTCTAAACGATAGGCTTATCTCTAATTCAATTCGTTCGAAACTATCAACATACTTCAATGTTAATTTAACAAGATGAAGATGAGATACATGACGACTGTTTGCGTTTGGATTATGTGCAGGTGGCTTTGGAAATCCTAGCCAAAATTGCCCACCAAATTTTCCAGGAACGCCGTGCCATCGGCCGCCATGTTGATAGGACTTTTATTACATGAAGTTAGGAGGTGGTTGGTTGGGTGATCAGGGAAGCCTGGCTTGCTATCTAGGGATTTGACTAGTTAAGCCAGGACAGTCTTGTCGTAAGCAATATTCTTATGTTTGGTTGACACTGAGTATCCATCCAAATTGACCCTGTCCAGATTCGGTAACCATTCAAATTTCTGTAGAAATTCTGATGCTATATTAATTTG